>SMSQ01025911.1:226822-294075 GCA_019453375.1 Ctenoplectra terminalis
ATCGTGACAGTGTTCTCGAGGATATGCGCGTTCATCGTGTACGAATAGACAATAGAGCTAGAGGCGTGGAACGTGTGTCGCGTGTAAAACGCTTGAAAATTGTACCCCAAGGGTGACATTAGGCTTGGATTGCCAAGAAAACGCGAGACAGTCGTTTACCGTGTAATTTGTGTAGCCGATCGAGGACATGCAGATGCCCGAGGAATGGGCAAGATCTCGCGTTCTTTGCCTTCAGCCTTTCAGACTTCGATTTCGAAATAATATTGACAGTTTTGTCGGAACGAAATGTGTGATTGTAAAATTACTGACTCTGCTTATCTCAAAAAATGTTTCGTGTGATTTATTTTAAAGAATTCTGTTTCCAAAGAACAATTCTGATTTTATGGAAACTAGTTAAAACTGAAAGTATCGAAGTGTTACTAGATCCGTGTTACGATATTGAGAATTATCGTTAACGCACATAAAATCAATACAAAAATCTTTTAAGGTACAATATTATACTTATAAGTCTTAATAACGCTGTCACGATCAAACTGATGTTTCCAATCGACCTGAAACAAGCCTCAAGTATAGTACGTTCCAAAACGGATCGCTTCTCACGACCCGTATCCTTAAAACGAAATCAGCTGCTCGCAGTTCAATTACACGCGAGCCATAAAAGCGTTCCAGATCGACACCGTTTACTCTCAACAAGGAAACCATGTTTGCAACAATACCCGGCAATCACCTGATTCCAGCCGAAAGATTGCACCGTTGAAAGATTGCTTCTGAAAATTGCCACATTCTGGTTCGTCTTTAACGCATCCGATCATGGCCGTCCAAGCTAAATGCAGCCATGATCCTGATAAGGGGTTGCTTTTGAATAAATACCAAGATCCTCGCCATCGAAACGAACCGAGATAATTTCTCTTGAGTTTCGGCCGCGTCCGAAAGGAACCCAAGTATCCGGAATATTTCCAAGTGTAGAATAATCGCGATTGGCCAAGATCCACGATTAAAATGAAAATCGCCAAGGGTTCGTCGCGTCTTACAGCCCCCTTTGGTCCTTTCGAACGCGGTCGAACGCAAGGCCGCGGCATCTGCCGGTCTCCAGGATAATTATTTACGTCAGATAGGATCTCGACTGGGGTTCCGCGGCGGGAAACAAAAGAATCGAGCGTAGGGTAGGATAGGAGCGAGAAGAGGGGCGGGGAAGAAGAGAATTCCGAGGACAGGGTACGCGGTGCGCCGCGTTTCACGTTTCCCTGTGGACGACAGCCGACCACGACGAGGACCTTGGCTCGCCAAGGGTCCTGGCTAAGGATCCTGAGAACCTAGCCGTTCGGCAGACGCGCTTTTTTCCCCCGATACGGTTTATAGATATGAGACAATGGCCTCGAACCCTTTATGACTCGAACTCGAGGGCGACTTTTATGGCTCGCGCCGATCGTTATTCTTCCTTCTGATAACACGTTATACGCTAGGGTATTATAGTTGAAATATATCTACTCCCGTTTAGTTGACGTGAATATTTGCCCAACGAACTCCAACGGATGGTCCGTTTGCGCAATATTATTGTACTACGGTTAATGAAATATTAGCCTGGGAATTAAGCGCAGCTTTGCCTCAGTGGGAGGAATGCTGCGCATACGCTCGCAATTAATGAAGAATTATTCCTCGTGGAGGAACGTAGACGCGCGCTTTTATGCCGTACGTATAAAAGCCAGTACTCGGTGCATGGACGGGCTGTAAAACCGTCTTGAATATAAGCCCGTGGATAAATACTTCGTAGGGGCCAGACGTTGTAAACAATGTTGCTACAAACGAGCTTGATAATTGAGGCGGCTCTTCCTTGCATGCCCGGTGTACACGTGTACCGTTCGACCGCATCGTAATTTCTTGGCCGAGCTATGAGGCGTTCCCAACGCGCTACGAGTGCCCTCGAATATTGGCTAGGTTCCTCGTAAAGCGCGTCCACTCGCGAATCATGTCAATCGGCGGTGATTTAAGCGTGTCATCGAACTGTCATCGGAGTAAATTTTGTTGCTTGAGATTTTTAATTCGAGGTGCACAGAGATGTTGAGACGGAATACTTAATTTTTGCTATCTTCAGTAGCTATTTCACCGATTATTTTAATCGTCTTTAGTAGCGTAAAATATTCCGTTACCCTTTCAACAACTTTGTACCTCTAACATATTCCTGTTCATAAGATACAAAGACAAATAGAAGGAATGAAAAAATAAAATGTAAGTTTAAAAACTGGTAAAGCATCGATCCTCGAGTTGTAACATTTTCCTCAAGGTAGAACGATACGTACATTTATTAACAACAAGATCAGGTTTGTTTCTTAAAATTCACTGGGTATAAGCATCGCGACGCCTGTAGGCTTGATAAGCGGTGTACTTTAATCGGCGTGGAACGCTGGTCTATCGCGGAAAGAGTGTTGACATGCAAAGTGAGAGTGCTCTTATTCCGGAATATCCAGTATTTCCAGTATCAACGGTTGGCGCCGTTCAATCGATTATAAATTCGAAACGCGGCGGTGCGATTATATAAACCCCTTTGATCGCTTAATTACCCTAATGTCCGAAGCTTAACGGCTAATAGAACATTTCCAGTTGCAAAAACGGAGGGCAAAAAGTTGTACCGTTTCGGCGCGATACGCTTCAACTGGTCGTGTTTCAAGGATTACTTGTAGATTCTACTGACAATAAATAGCTGCGTGAAAAAAGAAATTCGATTGAACGACTGAAAAACTAAACAAACGCTAAAGAAAATGATAACAAACTTCGAAACAAAAGCTCTCCCCTTGCTTCGCGCAAAATGTTTCGATTCATACCTCCTAAAAAATTTCATCGAATCGCGATCAACAAATCTGAAAACGACTGCAGAAAAATTTTACGATTTCTCAAAGATGTATTCTGTTTACAGGCGACATACGTACGAACAGAAATCTGTTTACTCGCGTAAAACTGTCCACCGGGCGCGAGCTACGTTGGGGAGTCGCGGAGGCGTCGACAGGCGGACGTTTTAAAGGGAGGAGTCCGGTCGAAAAGTCGAATCTGTGTCCAGGACAAAAGAGAGCGGCGGTTCTGGCACGGAGAGGGAAAGGTCCTGCGGCTCTCAGCGTGTGGCGTTGTATCCTCGGGTTGTAAAACAACTTGTAAAACGTGCGTTCGAGATGCGTTCTGTCAGCTCCGGTTCCAAACCGAGCCTATCTACGCAACGAATCTATAGAGGAGCTCGTGAAAAACACAACGAGCCGTGCCTCAATCCGAATTATAACACGAAACTTTGTATCAAATTATGAGAAACAGAGAATTTTTATATTCTTGATAGAATGAATGTTCAAGGAATGCAATATCTAAATTTAGTTAATCTTTTTGTTAGATTTATCAACAAAATATTAGCAAAAGAATTTACGTTGGTAATAGGAGGAGAATTTAAAAACGAATGAAACATTGTGTTTCTACTTCTACTTATTTTTATGTATATGAGGTATTAAAGGAATTCTAATGTAGATTTAAAAAAAATGAGGCGTTCGGAAAATAAAAAAAAAAAAAAACAAATTTATTCCGACGCAAAGAATAATCGAAAAATGTTAGAAGTTATAATAATACTCCGGGTAAATTTCATCGAATGTTTTAAGACCCTAAAAGTGTAGCGTACACATTTTCAAAACTCTCGAAATTATAAAGCAAAAACCTGAAATAACTTTCTACGATTTAAGAGTAGGCAAGAAGAATCGTTCGTTCGTGTAAACTTCCTATTAAATATTCGCTTCGAACATATCGATCAATCTACGCGCTTGTAACCATCCTTTGAAGCCACAGACATCGCATTAAAATTATACAAACTCATTTTTCAAGGAGTCCTTCTCCGGCCGTGAGCAATCTCTCGCTTTGAGCGGCATTCACTTAAAACCGTTCTATAATACGCTACAAAATTGGTCGGAGAAAAATAAATTAAGTGCAGACGCATGTCGCGCCCAACGGTGGACAGTTTTCCATTTGCATAAATGCAGGTCGCGGTTTATTTTAACACGGACGTGCTCCATAAACGTGCATATCAATTGATTTACGGAGTCCTGGTTTCGAGGAAACGTAGATTTTAACCGGCATTAATCGTGCAACTGTCGACTGGTTGCGTTTATACATATAATCAGCCATTACGTTGATTTAGATAGCATTGTAACGTTAACCTTTAAAGTCTGTTGATCGTGAATTCTACTTGTCTCAGATAAGAGCAACCTGGAATGCATTGTTTGGTTATGCAGTTTGCAACGGAGAACGAAAAATTAAGCTGAATGGAAATCCTTTTAAAAATAACAAAACTTGTTTCCTCGCGGAATATCGTTTCATAGAAATGCAATATTTTTTTATCAACCAGACTAGAAGCAGAGGAGTTGAGCACCAAAGACGGATAATTAATTGAACACCTTCAAAGAATTATTCGGACGAAACAAAAATTGCTTATACTTTAGAAATTTTGATTACCCTGATAAAGTAAATATGTTAAAAAAAAAAGGAGACGAAAAATTCTCCGTTCCACAGAAATAAAATATTCGACGGATTATCATCACTGCCTATCTACATCTACCCTTCCAGAAATCCCGAATATCTGTTTCCCCGAGAAACCAAGAAACACCACCAACTATAACTCCACGAACAAGAAAAACGACACCCCTTCCGGTTCTCCACCACTCTTACCCGATAGGGTCAAGATAATTCGTTAAAATGGAATCGCGTCAATCTGAGCCTGACACGTGTATCCCCCTGTTAATCTACCCTACCGATCTAAGTCCCCATTACACAGGCAAACGAACCACTCTTTCGCTCGTGGACTCGTTCCCGGCATTATACCAAGAGGAATATTCGAGCGGGCCCCGTTCCACGAAACCCGCGACGACCACCGAGCCGTTTTGTTTTTAAGCGGCGGGTTTTCGGGCCCGCTAACGAACAGCCGATGCTTATCTGTCGGGCCTGGTGCATTACCGTCCTTCCTTGAGGTCAGTCAGGGTCCGGTTGAGCTGGACGCGTGAACTTACCTGGAACAAAAAGAAGAAAGGGGCGAATTTAGTCGGCGAATAATCGTGGATACCTCTGGCCTAATTTAATTGCTTGTTAGCAAGCTCGTTTCGGGCAGCCTGCTCGCGAGTACGAGGGATAATCGAGGAAGGCTACTATGGTGTGTTTCAGGGGGAAGGGAGAGTTTTATTGACACGTGAAAAGCGAGTCGAATAAGGGTGTACGAGGAATAAAAACGGAAGAAAGTGGGATTCTACAGGGAGTTGATGTATCTATTTTATACTCGATGTTTTATAAATTTTGAAAAATTGGCGTTTTGACATCGACGCGTGAAATGGAAATTCTTTCAGCGAGAAAAATTTCTTGACGCGTTGGTAAGTAAGAGCAACGTAAGGGATTGTGACAGAAACGGGGAAACGAAGTAATTTATTTTAGTTGAATTATAGATTTATAGGTTTACAATAATTCTAGCGAATGATATGCGGAAAAATGACGAACCACTTGCTAAAGTTTCTATTCTTAAACTTTTTAGATACCACAGGTGTTACCGTGTCCCGTTCGATCATACCTGTTCGATCGCAATTTCATTGAAAGCTCTACACATAGAGCTCTCGGTTAAAATTCTGTCTCGTTAGAAGCACGTCAAAGTGTCTGAAACACTCAATTGACCCTAGATTGTTATACATCGATCAATAGCCTATTCTCTCAGGTGTCTACAGGCGGCATTAACATTTATATTAACCATTCATTCATCTGCCCACTAACTTTGGCTACATTAATTTTGCGACCCACCTATCGGGACGAACAAACCATCCCCTCGGATTAGTGATATAATTTATTGCACTTTCTCTGTCCTCTGCCACCTACACTGTCCCTCTCTCGATCGAGGAAACCGTGCAACCACGATCAAATCGCATTCCTTTGAGCACTTACCGTCTATGTTTACGGTGTACATGGATACATTTATTATTTAAAAATATACGCGAGTTTCTCTTATCTATCGTAAAAATGTAATATAATAATATAGTAAAGTCATGTGTATCCAACTGGAATGAGAAAAATAGGATTGATCAATGTTAAATGTCTATAAAGTTTATCAAAACGAATCGCGTGTCTGTGGTGTGAACGCAGGATTTTCTCTGACCAACTTTACTTTCTTTTTTCGATCCTTCAGGCTTCGGGAAAAAGTGACGTAAAACGAGGTATAGTTCATAATTTCCCTACACGCGTATTAGTATCAATAAATATCGTTCGATCGAGAACATTTAGCGAACTTTTGTTTTCATCTTCTTTTCATTCGTTAACTTTCATTCGATCGAACAGCATCAATGTTTGATCGGTGTGTGATATTCATACGCTTAATGATTTAATATTATCGATAAAAATAATATCGCAACAGCTAAATAATTGCCTTAACGTTGATATTCCGCGTACTGGCCATAAAATTTAAGATGGCAGGCGGTGATAAATCTTTTCTGCTAAGTATACGGAGTGCAAGCCGTCCGACAGCTTCTCTCGGCTGCAATATTTTATTCAAATTTTAAGTTATTACCCGCAAGAAAGCTGTACTCGCGCTATATTTCCCGATGTTATTCTCTGGATCGCTGTCGTTTCACTTTCGCGTGTTCAGCATTGAAAAATACACCACCCAACGTACATAAAGCAGCCTCGATAAAATCCAAAACCGACACAAAATATTATTAAACAGTATCGATAAAACATTGTTTCGTTCGTCGAAAAAATATCGAAATAAACCATCGTCTCTTTAAAAGTTTCACGGGGCTTGTCAGACCTCGCCTCACAAGTTAAGGGTTAAACGCATGAAATAAAATAAAAACATTAAACGAGCTTCCCAAACTAAATCCTCCAGGAATTAAAACCCCAAATTCTTGACCACTAATATTCAACGTGAAACGAAAATCCCTCTTAACGTCGAGAGGATTATAAGCGGACGAAAAGAATCCAAGGATCCTCGAGCGAGCGAGTTCGAGCGAAGGACAACGCTCGATTCGTGGTTGGGCTCATCCTTGGGTCGAAGGATCGTATTTCTAAGTGTTTAAAGCAAGTTTAGAAGCGCTTGTCTGGCGCTATACGCTGGACGTTAACGGTAACCAGCGGTCGTAAGGACCTCCCCGGCAGTGGGATTTTATCGAACGACCATGAGTAAAACATTCTGGGCCAACTCATTTCGGTCAGTGCCTCTTTCCACGTCCTTCCTATCTCTCTCTGCTAATGGATCCTGGCCACGGACACTGCCGCAGCATCCTTTTCCGAACACTCGGCCGGCTACACGGATCGACCCTGTACGGCGCTATCCTATGCTTGTAGACAAGTATAAATGGCCGGGGGAATTGTGAAACCAAAATGGAGTCGCCTAAGTTAGAGCTGTAATCGAACTAAACGCTAGAGCTCGAGAAACTTTTCTTATAGCTTGCGCTCGTTATTATGGTATCGGACCGTTGAGGTTTATGTTGCAGTTGTAGTAAAACGCGTTCCCTTTTTGCAGTTTCTTTTTCATAATATTCCACTTCCATGCATTGAGTGTTTCTAGATAAATTGATTATAATAAATATATGATTATCTTATGAAAAATTTCTTCATTTTCAAACGGTTCCTTATGAAAGAAAAGATAGACGCCCAAGGAATTGTATCTCCATACAATCATCGCTATGGTAAACATTAGGACCGTGCTTCGTGCTTTGCTCCTTTTGCGTACGAAGTATGGTGTCCTCTCACGCGATATCGTGGAAGGATATTTACGAAGGACAACGCGAGGCTGCCATTGACCGGTTTAATTAACACCCGAGAATTATTTTTCAATCAAGGGTAAATATGGCGAAGCGTCGTTCGTGTAAATGCTTTTACGAGCGCATCGATGTATCGCTGATTCTTTGAACGGTACCGTGACTACGAGTGAAAGGAAGTGGACGTTTCCAGCATGCCGAGGCCGCTGGAATGCTTAGAAATTCGAGATTGACTGAGAAAAAAAACTTTTAGCGGTACATTACATGGGAATATTACTTGAAATAGTTATAAGATACCATATAAAGATACCTATTATAATAAAGATGAGAAATTTTATAAAGGTTTATCGTCCGTGGAGAGAAACGTTTGGTAACGCGTTTATTGCCAGCGTAGGAACGTATATCCAGGGGTACATGATTTTTAATTAAAAAGATCCCTACGTATGATCTACAAATAAACGTTTCACCGCAGAAGGATCCTTCAGAAGTCCGCTACCGATCCAATGAAGCTTTATGTACCATGCGAAATAATTGAAACGCTGTCGTAATACCCTCATTCGCCCTACATCATAAGAAGCTATTCCAGCCTCAGGTATTTGATTTTAATTAAGAGATTATTCGAACCGGTGCTCGAATCTAGTGTACCGGAAAAATTGACCACATCGTCGAACCGTAAACGTTTTCTAACGAACCGCCGAAAGGCTACCACTTGGAGCGATCGGACCGAGAGAAATACACCTTTTGTCGAAGCTTCGCTATCGAAAACGCGCGGAGAACAACCATTAATCGTGGTGAACACTCACTACCTATCTGCTGTCGTTCCTGTAAAAAACATCGCTCTTCTTTCCCCGCTGCCTCTCTGTCTCGCGTCGTTCGCCCTTCTCCTTTGTCCTCTTCGTCCTCCTCTTTCTCCCCAGCAAAGTGCATCGGGCCTCGAGATCGAGACGCGGAGTTATAATTGCCTACTCGGCGAGTCCGACATTCCACGTGCGTTAAAGTTATCGCGGTTGAATCGCCGCGTACGCCATAATGCTCCTTCTTCTCGGCTCCTCTTCTTCTTCCTCCTCCACNTTGGGTCTTTGTTGTTTTTTACCTTTTTTGCTTTGTTCAATGGATTAAAAATGAATAATCTATGGTTGATTCAAACATCAGATCGTTCATTTCTAATTTAAAAAAGAAATTGTTTCTCGAGAGGTAGAAACAGTCTGGCTGTGGTTTCCCCTAACTCATTGCTGCACTTTGGTAGCAATGTAGTCATATATTATGATTTTAATTTCGTAGAATAAAAAGTAAACGATGCGAGCTGAGTTTTTCGAAATTACCCTTAACGCATAGAGACATATTATTTTTACGATGCACAACCCACGCGATGAAACGAAAACTTAAGCCTCGCCTGCTGCATGCATAAGCGCAGTTCAAGCCAAACGACCCCGGATCATCTACGTAAAAATCCAATTTATACACGGCTTCCCCCTTCTGACAAATACCAGATTCGAATCGATCACATGCAAATCGCCTTATACTGTCACATCTTCCTGTATTCGCTGCTTTTCTCGAAGACATCCGAAACAATTCGTTTCAACGTTAACTCATCAAGGATACTTTCGCGTCTTTTATTAACGATGCTACATTTATCGCGAAAGAAAATAATACGTAACGTCCAAAATGCGATTCTCGGATCACGAAACGCAAAAAGTGACAATAAACGAAACAACAGCTACAGAATTCGGTTTATAGCGATCGCTTGGTCGTAGAAGTAAGATCAGCCAAATAAATTGTCGCGATTTCAAGATCGTAAGTGGCTGCCACGAAACACGAGTCGTTATAAATAAATAAACGAAGGGAGACGAAAGCGCGCGCTATTCGAACGCATCCGTGGCACCAGGTTCGATCGCGATAGCGAGCACCGCCGTTAATAATTCCCAAAGCCGTGTATCAGCCAGATACGATATCGCATGACTCAGCCATTGTTGTCCTGAAAAGTAAGGATCGTCCTGACCTGCCATCACTGGCCACTGCTGACCTTCGAGAATCGACAGTCGTAGATTGCATCCAGTACGAGAGAAGAATGCAACTCTTGAAAGCAGTGCACTCCCAGTGATCTGTGCTTTTGTCGGTATCTTTTAAGTACCGCGATCGATTCTCTAGCTAGATAATAAAGTATCGTCGGATCGATGACTCGGCCGAATTGGTTAATGAATACGCGTCACGGTTCTTAATTAAAATTCCTGTCTAACTCCGTTAAGAATCCTTACTTCGAGATATTCAGCGTTGGATAAGAATTGGACAAAGAAGAAGTAACGGAGGAACGGAGATAATAAGAACGAAGAATTTATTAAGATTCAGATTCCAAGTTCTTGTACATATATTCCGTTTAATGTTAGGAACACATTTTGTTCGATATCGATTGGCATCGATCGTAAGCGAAATGCTATTGCCGACTGAATCCAATGACAGGCAACATTCCCCGTGTTGCCTCATCGCCTTAGGGCTTCACGTGCATGAAACGAGCAGTTTTCCAATAGTATGTGCAGGAAAGTGCATAAATTACAAGCCACTCGGCTGTATTCGTATGTAATATGGAACGGGCGTGTTACGTGGCCTAATAGCGGTACATATATTGATAGTCAAAGAGAGAGTATCACGAATTGCTTCATTGCATTAATAACAACCACCTTTGTTTTTTGAGCGACACTGACGATGTTGTGGGTAACGGAAAATTATTAGCGGTTTATAAGTAGAACATTAATTGTGCCGAAGGATTACGATAACTTTGCTGACAATCGTTCTAATCACGTATAAAAAAAAAACGAATAACCAACGAGGAGTTAGCGAGTAAACGACGATACTTTCGCGGTAAGAAGCCGCGTCTGGCCGAGTGTCTGCACTTGCGTCAAGGAATGCGTTCACCTGGAGGTCACTGATCGGCCGAATCGTGTCTCGATCTTCTAGTCGGCCACGGGGGATCGGGGCCGAAGGAGTCTCTACGAGGCGATTATAAGGAGCAGGGCGCGCGTCCCCCGATCGCAAAAACCTTAAAAGGTTTAAAGACTACAAATTCAGGCCGTGATACACGAGGGAGGGCCGGTCTTGAGCCATTATTTATGAATTTGGTGCGCCGAAAAAGGCTGCCCGAAGCAGATCTCTGGCCCGGGAACGGCCAGCAGACCGAGATACGAGAAGCCGAGAGAGGCACTCTACGGATTTCAAATCGATCCGCAAACCGGATAAAATATTTTATGGAGAACGTGGTTTAATGGCCCTTACGTCGGAGAGGCCTCCGCAGCCGCATTGATTTGTGGTTACGGAGGACGACAGACCTTATCGATTGCCCCCGTGTCCCTCGTCAACCGTTCCGTTTCGAGAGAGATTGCGATATCGGGAGGTTCTGCGAGTCTTTGGCTGAAACTCGAGGAACCTGAAAAGTTCAGAATTTTGTTCGCTGGGGGCGAGTCGTGATATCGGATGAACATACCAGAGAATGGTTTATTGAAATTAAAATTATGCGTATTGGGTACTTTCCATTATCTACCAGCTGAAATATTTTACCACNATAACCAACGAGGAGTTAGCGAGTAAACGACGATACTTTCGCGGTAAGAAGCCGCGTCTGGCCGAGTGTCTGCACTTGCGTCAAGGAATGCGTTCACCTGGAGGTCACTGATCGGCCGAATCGTGTCTCGATCTTCTAGTCGGCCACGGGGGATCGGGGCCGAAGGAGTCTCTACGAGGCGATTATAAGGAGCAGGGCGCGCGTCCCCCGATCGCAAAAACCTTAAAAGGTTTAAAGACTACAAATTCAGGCCGTGATACACGAGGGAGGGCCGGTCTTGAGCCATTATTTATGAATTTGGTGCGCCGAAAAAGGCTGCCCGAAGCAGATCTCTGGCCCGGGAACGGCCAGCAGACCGAGATACGAGAAGCCGAGAGAGGCACTCTACGGATTTCAAATCGATCCGCAAACCGGATAAAATATTTTATGGAGAACGTGGTTTAATGGCCCTTACGTCGGAGAGGCCTCCGCAGCCGCATTGATTTGTGGTTACGGAGGACGACAGACCTTATCGATTGCCCCCGTGTCCCTCGTCAACCGTTCCGTTTCGAGAGAGATTGCGATATCGGGAGGTTCTGCGAGTCTTTGGCTGAAACTCGAGGAACCTGAAAAGTTCAGAATTTTGTTCGCTGGGGGCGAGCCGTCGTATCGGATGAACATACCAGAGAATGGTTTATTGAAATTAAAATTATGCGTATTGGGTACTTTCCATTATCTACCAGCTGAAATATTTTACCACCGTTCGTTATTTATTATTTTTTTTTTTTTTTTTGCTCGTAAATAAAACTCGTGTAGAGAGTTTGTACCTTGAGCTTGTGACAACCATACATAAACCTAATTACTACAGCATGTTGAATTTAATTGCACCGATTGCAACAACGTGTCCTTAAACAATACCGAATAACGTTCTAGCAGATAGAAAAATAACATTCTCTAGCTTATCCGTATCAAATTAGAAATTCCACTTCCCAAAATAGAAGTTGTCCAATAAACGATTAATTAAAAGTGACGGCTGTAGTTGCGTTTATACACCAGCTCGACGCAACCAAATACGGTTGATCGAGAATCTAGTTCGAAACTTAAGTTTCATGGAACTCGTGTAAAACGAACCATCGCCAAATCGATTGAACCTGTGTGCTTTCAAAGATTATTTAAGGCACAAATAGGATGTAAGTATAATTCAACGCAGCTGTTCGAGAAACTTGTGCGATTTATATTACTATCTTTTTTTCTGAAATGTAGAATCATGAATACGATTCGTTACGAAAAAAGATGAGTCTTCCGATTCCTGAAAATTCGTTTATCCAGAAAATTCTTGTTAATCGCCCGTCTTTCTGTTAGGTCGATTACCGAAAGTTACACCGTGTAGTATTCTCTCCTCAAACCAAATAGAGATTTAACCGGAAGCCAGTCTCTGACCGTTTCGATATCACTTTGTCCACGACGATAATAGTTTACGAGACACTCTCAAGGCGGATGATATTACGCCACCGTAACGCCACGGGCACTCGATTTAATTTAAGGTACACCGTAACGTTCCTCCGCCTTTTTACGTGGGCGTCGAGCGCGTGCTGCCCGTTTACTACGATCGACGGGGTGTTACCGGAGCATTGGGTAGACCTCGTGACGTTTTCAAGAGGCCTTCCGGTCCGATCACGCTTGTTCGCCAGCACGATATCAATTTTTCTCGTTCGAACGAGCCAATCGCCGATTTAATCTAAAATTAATCACGATCCATCGTGACGAGCACGGTTCGCGTCCAAATAGAATGACACTCAATTTAAAAGCGACGGGCCTGCGGGATGTCCGTTCTATCCTCCGTCAATTATCTTACGCATGCATAAACACTGGCAAAGAAAGTCTATGTTAATTTAGACGACCGTTGGTATATTATGGAATTAATTTACTGGATCTTTTATGAAAGGAACTGTTGGATTTTTTGCTAATCATTTATGAAAGTGATATTCTATGAAACGAAGCGACAGACTGGCAGGCTCTAAAGACGTAAGGTATTATTAAATTTTTAGTCGTGTAAGATACGTTGTGTTGGTTACGTAATTTTAAGTGTTTTATAATCTTTAAGCAAAGTTATGTAAAATTGTAATTAACGTCGATAGAAATATACCTATATGAATTTATACAAATCCATACACATTCTTATAAAAACAGTATCAAAACTTCAGTTTTCTTTCGATATGTACAAGTTGACAAAAAAATACAATATCCACCTACCGGTTAACAAAAAAGTCTCAACAATTATTTTACTTAAAACATAAAAAAAGAACAAAATACATTTGCAGTATAAAAATTATAAAACCGCAGTAATCGCAAACAATGAATGATTAAAAATACAAAAGCAGCCCATGCAAATTCCCAATCTTGACTCCATTTATCGCGTGCCGGTGTTCAAGGAATAACGCGCGATTCCAAGCGGGTGCTGTTAACGCGCGAACCCTCTTCATAAATACGAGGAACGTTTTCTTCTTTACGACGGCGAAACGACGTCAGCCACAAGAAAACGACCTCTCAGAGAGTCTATCCATCGAAGGTTCGCGATACGAACACGCGGCGCGTCGCGTGTACCGTTCGGCGGGAAACAAGGCTCGCGCCGATCTACGACGACGTACCGGTTCGCTGGTGCCTCGTGTACCGGCTACCGGTCCATATTAATTGCTTTCATAATTCAGATCGTGCATACGTAATACAACGGCCGTGTTGCCGTCGCCACTTTGCTGCGTGGCCGAGCTTCGTACACCGTACGAGGCCCGATCCATAACGATCGTTCCTCCCTTCGTACGGATCGCACGCGAGCGGGTTTCAATTAATAAATAACGCGACGTCGTTCATTAATTCCAACATTTCGGAAGCGGACGCTTTGGACCAGCTACCTGCAATTAGTTAGGCACGCGCACCGCGATAAATTAATCGTGTGTTCCAGAGAAGATTATTGGCGATCGGCGAGCAACCTTCGGAAGCATGGAGATTTAAAAGGTTCCCGTGTACACTCCGGTTCACGAGTCGTTAGATACTTTGAGTTTTTGTGGAAGATGTTTGTTGAAATGAAAATTAGAGGCGCATCGAATCTGTGGAACTGTTTAAAATTTTGCGTTTAAAGATTTTAAAAAACGATGGAATGAAGAATACCGATTTGTTTCAAAGTATTCCGATGCTAATGTTCGAAACCCTTCTTTTGGAGAACGATGGGTCGTCTGTATTTTAGCGCGCGATTGACCAGTTCTGTCGATCAAGAAATGGAGCCAGATGATATCTGGATCGGAATGAATTTCGCATCTAGCTCGTTAGCCCAGACGTCCGTCGAGAACGCCGGATCAACGAGGTCGATGGACTTTCGACGATTCTTCAGTGGTCTCTAATGGAGATTTATTATTCTTCGAAGATCGTGGTCGTTTCGGTAAAACGTCCATGATACGTATTGGTTTCAAACATTCAAACTACGCTGGAACCACGAAGAAATCTCATCGTTGGTCAACGATCAAGAATTCTGATAATTCCACGAGGAATTAACTTGCCAGTAGATACTAACAGTAATTTTACAAATCGTTGTTCAACGAATTAAATTGTATTCAATTAATTTTTTCACGATGCAAAGAAATTTACATTCCTAATAATATTTAAACATAAGTAAATTCGAATTTTAATTTGGATCATTCCGATAATTATAAACATCTTACGCCTCGATTCTCACGAGGGCAGGTTTCGCTAGAGAACAAGATACGTCTCAAAACCGGCGAGATTATTTTGCAGTTATCTTTAGGGTAGGATCGAGGTGTCTGCCAAATATTAGCACAGCCGTTGCAGCTGTCCTATCTAAGGTCCCACCAATATTTTTCACCTTCGCTCCTGATTGATCAACGTAATTTTCAACGAGTTGAAAAGAGGGACCACGATTCGGGGCTACCGAAATAACCAATTCCTGTAGGAAAGAATTTCAAGGAGAGCAAACGACGACTCGAAAGTACACCGATAACAGGACGTCAAACGAAATGAAAGATTAGATATATTTTATGGTATTTTTAACTCGTGTGACCCGAAGAGCAAATATTCGATCACCAAAATTTCGGAATCCCTTCGACCTGTTATCATCGTTTACTCGTTACTACTTTCGATGTGCAAACATAAGTTTCGGAGATAAGTACCGCGGTATTTTAAAGAAACATCAGCTACTCGATTCTTCTTTGCAAATTTGGTGTTAACTTCTCGACGAATACTTTTATTGTATATTTTTTTCAATCCTGTATTTGTGTTTATGAAATTTGTAACGTCACGAATTTCATATTTCGATCAACTGTTATAATTCATATATTATAATACGAACATGCTGTCTTTAAAGCCACAACGTATGATTCTGGTACTTAAGTTAAAGTGAAGAAATCGCGTGCACGGTAGTTCAATTCGAGCTGACGTAAACACAATCAGCGGTCTACCGAAGCGTAATTAATCGATGAGCTGCAACGTCGATAAAAATCGCGATCAAAAGCCTAAGGGATTTCACGCAGGGAATTTCGAAACAGCTCGGTACCGTTGGTAGGCATTCATTTGCCGGTGAAATCGATTATAGTTAGGAAATCCACATCCCAGCAGCGATGTCAATCAAACACCCATGCCTTTATCGTCTTTCTGAACCCACGCGTGTCGCTGGGCGCTTGTCCCTTTCTATCACAAATTAAAACGTTCCCGTGGAAGGTTCTTTACGGTCGAAAGCGTTAGCTGTTTATGTAGCATATAACGCAAATGATACCGTATCTTGGTTCGTCCACTTGTGTAATGATAATTAAATATGTTAAACGTCAATCTATAGATGTCCATGATAGTAAGCATTTATATTGTATCACGCAAACGTGATTGAAATTTTAGGTTTAAAAATTTTTCCTTTTTCCTTTTTATATCTTCCCCATAATCCGTAACGATTTCATTCAATGTAATTTATATCCCCTTTAAAGCTGTACTCGATCTGTTCAAACGTAATCTCGACATAAGTGAAAACTACTTGAAACCACTTATTCCCGGTTAACCGATTACAAGTTGAAAATGTATCAAATAAATAGGCTTGGTTTTTAATGCCAACATAATACGAGACCAGAATTATAATACGAGTTGCATTATTTATGCCAATTTATCTACAGCTAACAGAAATACCTACAAAGCGATTAAATAAAATCGCAGAAATATACGTATCCAACGAAATCAAGTTTCCAGCGAGCAATTCGAACATTAACTGGTTGTTTAAACAAAGCCAAGCATGAAAGAAAGTTTGGTAACCAGCTTATCGCGTACAAACCCAATCAACGCTAAAACCCAGCAAGATCAACGGTATAATATATAGTGAACGAATGTATTGGAAACTAACCTATTCTTTTACAACAGCCGACACAGAGACGCTCGGTATAATAAACGCCGTCTCGATTTACATCGAGCCACTAAACACGGAAATTGTGCAAGTGCAATTTAATAGACGTGCTACCAGTCTCGAACTGGAAAATATGCATTGCTATTAGTCAGCGAAACTGGACACTGGCCCGATCGTTTCTGTTCGAAACGAACACACCGATCTTCGACGAACGCCTTCGAAGAAATTAGAGATCGAATCGAGTCACGTTTCGAGAGGCCAATAAACAGCGTTCGTACAGTGTTAAGAAACGTGGAACAATACAATCTACGAGGCGCATAGGTGCAACTATGGTTGATAATCGAGAGCTGGTTTCGTTGCCACTTCACCGAATCGTAATTAATATTTTTTTTTTTCTCAAACCGATTTCATAGGATATTGGCCGTGTTCCGTTCGCCACGGCGCGTGCCCCGGAAATTGCTCGCCGAGGGTTAATTACTCTGCCGAGCTACGCTACCGATAATATAACTCTGCCCATCGTGGCGATCGTCGATCAAAATTAATTTTGGACCGGTTCTTCGATTCCCTAATTTCCCTCTCGCACCCTGTAATTTGCACGGTGCACCAAGTATGCTTCTGCTTCCGGATGCCTCTCTGCCGTGTATACATGTCGATCCGGCGTTGTTGAGAGTCTTCGATGTGTGTTCTTTATAGTATAATTTTAAGGTGAATTACACGGTGGATTCAAAGTATTTTATAAGTGGAGGGATATTTACTTTGTTCTACTTTGTACTGTGGTTCTTTTGCACAAACTTCTTGCGGGATTTTAACCCTTTTTCTGGATGCTATATTTCTTTCGATATTTTTTCTTCTTACCCTTAGGTGAACCACGTTAATCGTTTAACGCGTTTCACTGAATTACCAATATTTCAATACTCTATGTATTTATACACGTTTTAAAATAGTTGATATACGATGTGAAATTTACATAGAACACAGGTCTATACAATCTACCAAAATCGAACAAACATCCAATAAAATCAGAGTAAATTCACATTGTTTCCCCAGGTCGTGACTAAAATTTGTGGAATATTTGTGATTCTTGCACTTCGTTAGGAGGACCAGGGCCGGTCGCCGTGCCAAGAATAATACATTAATGCGGTGTACCAACGGTAGGCCTTAAAGTCCAAATTCGGCTGTAATGCCGCAGTTTGGAGTTTAAAGATCACCGGGGCCCCGGTTCTCCTGGAAACACATGGAAACATTCGGCGGACACGACGGAGGAAGGAAGGGTCGTGACATGGCCGATTCCGAGCGGCGATATGCTTGTGGCGCTTTCGGCGGCTCGCTAAATTTGGTAAGACGACTTGCTAATCGCGAGCGATACTTCTTGCACGCTGGTTTTCAGGTAGCCTAATTTGCGTCGTATACCTAGCCCTGTCCCGTTCTGTCATCGTCTGGTCTCCTTTTCTCTTGCCGGTTGAATTACACGAATTCGAGGCTCGTCCATTTTTGGATGGTCAACGACGATTCGTAATGGACGTGTAACATAGATTAGTGGTGATGTACGGCTTCCGAGTGAAATATTTATATCTCTCTTTAAAAGACGTCTGCTCGTCTCTTCGACTGATCGTATATATTCTGAAGGACGATGTGACAGTAGCATCTGGTTTGGGTCGAGCTTGGTTGCTGGCAAGAATGATTATCGACTGTGGATTGTTATATTAATTTAAGAGATTGCTAAGAAAAGATACGTGGACTGACTTTTATTAAGCATTTTTCGCAAATTTGTGTATACCGTACGGTAAAATTTGTCGCAACCTTTTTCTTATTTTCAGGATATTTTCTTATTATCAGAATCTACGATCGTGACCAAGAGAGACTTTGGTCGAAGTATTTTTTTATCCAAATGGTTATTTTTCTGAAAAAAAGCTGAGAATCGATCGTTCGTCCAGCAAACTCGTCAGTCTGGAACATTCCAGTTTCGCGGTATAGGATAGCTAGGTACATACAATGTGCAAACACTCCGGGCGGCTTGCCGCGTTTCTACGAAAGTATTCCCCACCTCTGTGGCTCGGCCTCTTGTTCAGGTAAGAGGCAAGTAAACGAGTTCCATTGCCCGGCCGGCTTTTCAAGAGGGAGTAACGAACAGGAGAGACTCTTTTACACCCCGAGTCGTAAAACTTTGGCCTGTCGGCTCTCGGATCGCTAATCGAGCCGACCTGGCGTCTTCTGTTAACGCTTACGTCCGACAAATTGTTCGTTCTGACTATAATAGGAACGTAAATTTGGAAAAACAATCAGCAATGAATACATCTGGATGTATGGTTCCAGCAATGAAACTAGATGTACGTTCAGATTTGAGTAAATAACGTAGATAAAAATATTTCTAAAAACTGGTATGCATTGAAACGAAGAGAAATTTCGATCCGGTTAAATTAAGGTATCCCGAAAAAAATGGAATTTCACATTTATGGCTTCTATTTACGGGCACAGAACAAGATTCAGGCATTAAGTTTCGCTTCAGCCATCTTTTACGAGTTCGAAAATAAAAACAAAAAAATCCGGAGTGCATTAACGAAACAATTAGCGTAAACCTATCTTCCGAAGATTACTTTATTACAGCAAACGCAACTTTCACCTACCGCGATAAAATTTTTATTCATCCATTAGCGGCGCTTTCGATACGTAACACATCTACGTTCTATCATTAATAAGGAATTCCTCTAGCCTTTCCAACACAAACCATCTTCCACGATCTCCTCAAATTCCTCCGACCTCTTATCGTGACCATCCAGCTCCCATAAGAAATAGAAAAAAAGCTGAAAACTCGAGCATCGGGTCGAAACAAAAAGGAATAAATGGTGGACGGCAATTCCGTCGATTGATTCCTCCTAACGAGGAACGCTAACACGGACGAGCTTTACCGAACGGCGATTTACGAAGTGTCGAGGCTCGACTCGTGTTACAGTTAGGATCATAAATAGTCCGGTCCGGATAGGAATCGTCGTTGTTCCGGCGCGAGTTCTCCTTCTTAACGAGCTCCGATGAAACTGGAAAGAAGTCTCGAGACGACTGTCGAGAGGCGCGAGGAAGATCGAGGGGACGACACGAGGAACGGAGATAAAACTATGGAATAGCGGAGGACACGAGAAGACTCTTCCGTGGACGGTGTCGCGCACGCGACTTAACTGGCAAAGAGAGAAAAGGGCCAGCGTACCAGACACGCGGATATATCTGATCCATGACAGCCGAGCGGATAACTAACAACTCCAATTCACCGTCGTGGTCGCGCGACCGTTTCCCCCCTTCGTTGTTGTTCGGATTTCTGCTTTCGCGGCGTCGTTGGTCGCGCACGAGGCTAACTGCGAGCGACGGCTTTCGAAAACCGGCCATTAGGGGCAATTAGGCATGCATCATAGGCCGTGGCGTCGGATGCCTTACATGGCCAGAAGTCATTGGCTGTCGTAATGGTATACGAGCCGAAGAAGAGCCCTCTTTTCTCGTTGGATGTTGATACGTATCCCGGTCGCGGGAGAAAAGACGTGGATCACTGTTTTATAAGATGCGTTGCTGTGTATTGTTTAGTTTTTCTTTTTTCCTTTTTTTTTTTTTTTGGTATTTGATTTTTGTCCGTTTCTTGCTTCTCTTCTTATTTTTTTTTTTTTTTTATTCGGGTTTTAACACTACAGCTACCGATAATTTAAGCGTATGTATTTCTACCAAACGATCAAAGAAAATAACTATTTAAAAAATGTATAAGATACAAGGAAGATAAAGTCTTTACAGAAAAACACAAAAGGTTCCTTAAAATTCACCGTTGCAAATATATAGAATTTATATGAAACTGGTCAATTTGACCGCTTCGGTAATTCTAGTGTTAATGACGCATAGACAGCTCGGTTGTTAGCGACAGGTGTAATTTGTAATTGGACTATCTTTTTAGTTAACGTGGAATAACTGCGTTGAGAAGGGTTGTATTCGATGATCGACTAAATGTAAGTTAACTGAATTATCAGGGGGCATCGTTTTACGAGGGATATTTATGGCGTCACAATTTGATTCAATTCCATCGATTTGAAATTTGAAACAAAGAAAATAGTTATTAGATTACACTCGTTACAAATGAAGCAGAGTATTGAATTATTAATAGAAGATTAGTCATCAAACAGTCCACTCAAGGAGAGACCTTTTTAAAATTTCTGCGGCAGAGAAACGTTTGAAATTCCTAACATTCTAATATCGCAACTGCAACGTGATATCTCAGATTTCTCTNTTTTTTTTTTTTTATTCGGGTTTTAACACTACAGCTACCGATAATTTAAGCGTATGTATTTCTACCAAACGATCAAAGAAAATAACTATTTAAAAAATGTATAAGATACAAGGAAGATAAAGTCTTTACAGAAAAACACAAAAGGTTCCTTAAAATTCACCGTTGCAAATATATAGAATTTATATGAAACTGGTCAATTTGACCGCTTCGGTAATTCTAGTGTTAATGACGCATAGACAGCTCGGTTGTTAGCGACAGGTGTAATTTGTAATTGGACTATCTTTTTAGTTAACGTGGAATAACTGCGTTGAGAAGGGTTGTATTCGATGATCGACTAAATGTAAGTTAACTGAATTATCAGGGGGCATCGTTTTACGAGGGATATTTATGGCGTCACAATTTGATTCAATTCCATCGATTTGAAATTTGAAACAAAGAAAATAGTTATTAGATTACACTCGTTACAAATGAAGCAGAGTATTGAATTATTAATAGAAGATTAGTCATCAAACAGTCCACTCAAGGAGAGACCTTTTTAAAATTTCTGCGGCAGAGAAACGTTTGAAATTCCTAACATTCTAATATCGCAACTGCAACGTGATATCTCAGATTTCTCTTTTTTCGAACCATCGAACATATCGTCTATTTTGTTCTTCCTTTTCGACAAACCGTGCTTGTCCCTTAAAAGAGAGTAGGTGACCTTGGGCCAAGTGCCGAGAGCTTTGTTGGAACTTTCACCCGTTCTCCGAGTGTTCCTCGTTCGGTACCACGTTGCTCTTACCAGGACACGATCCGTGGCAAATGTTTCGATTGAAATATATACACAGTCCTAATCCTAACAGGATTAACACGACCTAACGTTCGATGTAATACTTTGCAGAGGAAAAAACAGCGAAACGTAGCTGCGTTGCTGTCGACATTTGAAAATGAATTACCCTATCCGTGTGGTCGGTGGCACACAACAGTGGCGTAACAGCATTCGCGACGTGTTCGCGACACTACGAGCACCGTCGCGCTGCCAACAAGAAGCGGTCCGATAATTAATTCGAAGGAATTGTTCATAAATCGAATACATTATTTAAGAGTTACATCGGCTGGAAACAGCACGGACGCAAGCCGACGCGGCAGTAGATCCTGCTAACGGGTCTCCTCGTTCTCGTAGAATGCGGAGTACCGAGTTTCCCTCTTCGTCCGATAGGTGACGCTGGACCTGGAGCCCGATCCTCCGGAAGGCCGTCGACCCCGTGGAAGAGTAGACGCGCACAACGGACGCGTGCGGAGAGGCTATGCACCAGCAGAGAGAGCAGCGAAAAGGTTCTTCTCTCTTCGGGTATTCTCAGATGCTTGGATTTTTCACGCACGCGAGGACTCGCATAGTCGTAGATCCGAACGATTTCAAGGATAGGGAGATTCGAAGGATAGCTTTGAGCATCCGCGATGGCTCAAATGGCTAACGATTGACTCAGATTCGCCGTATGGTAGGAGCGACCATCAGGAGCGACGCCAATGCGTGCTTTCGATTAAACCAGGCCTCGAATTAGTTGGCGGAGCATGGTTTATTAACGAGGCGCCAAGTTTGCCGATCTCGTTTAGAATGGAGGTCTCGTTTAATTTGTTGGTTCGCTAATTTTGGCCCGATGGTCCGTGGGAAGCAAAGAAAAAAATGTTTCGGAAATTGATTTTTGTTTGGAGGTGCTTTTGTTGATTTTTGGAGTACAACGGTGATATGTTGGGTTTTGTGTGATAGTAATTCTGTATCTACTATTCACGGATTCGTTTTTCTCTTTATACTTTTGAAGATTTTTGTGTTAATTTATTTCTTCTTAAAATTTCTTCCTTGGTTCGTGATATCTCCAAGAAAGACGTCCTTTTTGGTGCACGACTACCGATTGTGTAAACGGCAAAAAATTTTGTCAGAATTCTCCACAATTAATCTTTACGGTGTCGCAAGGAGGACAGTTTACAAATACGCTGAGTTTTCCTACGACGATTCAATATTTGCACCAATCGAGGTAAACAGTCAAAGCTAAACGAAGCATCTGACTGCTAATGCACTGCGACGTGGAGTGTCTACTTGAGAACGTGGATTAGATCAAATAAAATAGGAATTAATGAGCCATTGTTTACCCCAAAGACTTGTCAAATATTTGAGCAACACTCGAACCCCGGAAATATTCACGGCATCTACTCGTCGTTTACTAGGCTCGTCAGAAATATCCGTTATTCCGTGCCGTGACATAAACGTGAAACAGTTTCTGTCTTAAACAAAAGAATTCCTTCTCGCGTTTTAAGCATCGTGGCGAAATTCCTGCGCACCTAATTGCTGCTTCGAAACTTTTTTACGGGAAACGTTAATTCACGCCGACGGTACAGAATTGGTTTGCAGACATTTTGTCCGATTGGTCATGGATAATAAAACGAATGTTTCTATTTGTCCACTTTTTACGAAACAGAAGCGCGTTAATTCATCCGTTATTTCAAAATCTTTGAAAAAGAAAAATGGAATTTTTGCAAAAGATAAACGAAATTGTTTAAAAATGCATTCTCCAAGCTATTAAAGAGGTTTCTAAGATACATCGTCAAAATAAACTTTGCAAGTTTTCTTCTAAGAGACTAAAAGATTTGATTAATCATTATTTTAAACATGTTCAAATAATATGTACGAGTCAAAACAATTAAAACGAATTGTTAAAAGAACATTATTTGCATAAAAAATGAGTTGTCCTATTCAATTTATCTTGATAATTTCGTGTGCAACATATTCGTGTCCCTCTATCACCGAACTCGGAAAGTTCTTCAGGAGTGAAGCGACTCGAGTGGTGTAGCAGCCTCCATTTATCGATTGCTAACAGAATGTACCGGCGGTACAGGTTTCTCTTTAACCATGCTCCGCACGCCGTTACCTACAGAAATTCTAGTGAATTCTAGGGTGTTTTCCAGATCCTTCGAAACCTGAATCTGTTTTACCGACAGATCTTAAGTAAAGATCTTCGGGTACAAGAAGTAACTAGAAATGGAGAAAGTGAGGGGTATTTCCCAATTATTCCCAAGCTTCCTATGCTTGGAATACGAATGAAAAGTATCAATCAAAGCATAAAAATCACTATACGCATCGTACGAAACAAAATTAAAGGAAAAACAGAAACAATTACGACACTCGTTCTCGTTTCTAGAAAGTCACGATATCCTTTCCCATTGAAAGTTCCCTTATCTCATCGATCAACCTGATGTATCGCGAGAAAGCAGACTTGTACCGCTAACGTTCGAACATAAATTAAAGCGATCGCTTCCTGGGAACCTTCTAACAAGTGTCTCTTAAATCAACACCTCCGATTTTAATATTTTTTCCCCCCGGGGTCCGATTCTCAGCGAGCACCTAATTGTTGTTTGTAAATCACTTGGCTGGAAGGAACAGTGGCAAGAGTTCCGAGTCTTACGTTTATGCGAGCGAAGGTAGGGCGTCACGGATGAGGGCGTCCAAGTAGAAGGAAGAAAGACGACGAACATGTACGGCGCCGAGTTTCAGAGCCGTTTCGGTCGTCATGCGAGGACATAAGAAAAACATGGCGACCTCATTGTCTTGGGCTCATAAAGCGACGGTCGTGCCGCCAGCGGATAAGATACGGCCGCTTTAAAGCGGGTTAACTCTATCAGCGTCGCTCGCATAAACGTTTACGAACTCTGCACTGTTTCGTTGGAAATCTAACTGATGAATGCGTTTCGCGGTTCACACCATACCGGTGAGTATGCGCCAAAACGCGATAGGGCTCGTGTTTTCCATTGTGCACCAAACGAAGCGTGTCAGGAACGGGCTGGTTCCGAGCGGTAAAATTGGAGCTTTATTGCGCGCGCGCGTGTACGCGTGAGCACGATGATACAATAAGGATTGTTTTTTATTAACGCGATAAACTAGCGGTGAATGCAACGTTTCATTGATAAATGGTCAACAATTTCATTCATAACATGCTAGCACCGTAACCTTATTATAATTCTTGCGTTTCTTTTCCGATCCAGCAGAGCGTTCTTGTTTTTTAAAGAATCTTTCTAATTTTTGAAAAAGTATAACGAATTTGCTCATAGCATGCGCGCTTCCTGTTTTTTTTATCGAATTTGAATATTTTTTTTAAAACGGAAAGAAACTTAAAGATCGCAACAGAGATGGAGGTTAAGAACATTGTGGAAAAATAGGTAAAGTGTGCACGAAATATTATCTTTATAATACTTAATATATAATAATAATTAATAGCACGTTAAGCAATAATCGCTAGAAATTCGACTAACTCTTGTGCCTTTGTAACATGAATATTTTGAAAGAGATAACTAATGCGAACTAAGCATATTTAATCGCAACTGACACCTGTTTATCAATTAAACACCGCAGCAGAATGCGATAAGCAACTAACTGTTGCACGCGTAGCGAAAAGAACGAATATTCATCGCTGTTTATGACATTTTTTAAACAATTTTTCGTACAACCGCCGATTCATCGTCTGTAACCTGACATAGGTGAATGAGAGAATCTTTTTTCCACCGGCGACGTACGGTCGTTCGTTTCGTTATTTCCACGTTCTAGCTGGCTCGTTTCGTTCACGACCCCGCTTTCGAGAGCGAGGCTCGTTCTCGCCATTGTTCTAACAAATTATGCATATTAATTCCCCGCGTCTTGTACACGAGCTACTGTATAAGCGTGAAACGTTCTCAGGACCGACCCAGATGTCTCGACAGATGATCGGCAATACCCGTTAAGACTCGTTTAAGAATTCAGAAGGAATCCGTCGCCCGTGAGAAACTCGAACGCGTTCCTAGCTGGAGTACGTTAATCTGTCCCATTAGTTTCGATATCATTGTACAATGTTACCGTTATTTTGTATACGATTAAAACAATTACTCTAGGTTGAAACATTAAAATTGTTCTTTTCGTCGATGCAAGTTACATGGATGATAACTTAATTAAAGTAAAAAAAAAGAAGTTATCATCGCATAAATTACAAAGTCCAGTTTTCTCTAAACCATCTGCGTACAGCTATTTCGTACCTATAGAATCATCTTCGTCGCGACACAGAATATGTATCGTTCATCGGACACCGTATTACCCGCAAGAGAACAAACCGGTATCCAAGAAAAACAGAAGAGTCGGATGGCTCGATATTTAAACGCGTCGTCTCGCGGATGCTACACCTTATGTAGAACGCGATTGCGTATTCAAAAATTTCCGATCCAAAGAAACGACGACGAGGATCGCGCGAAGAAAACAGGCTCGATGGCTGGAGATTGCAAATGAGATCAACAGAACACGAATCTGTCCTCGTTCGAACCAGATTGCACATTTCGCTGTCTCGAAAATCATCCAACGGCTCGTTTTCCAAAAGAGGTGGGCACGAGCTGTCCATCGTGTCGCTTCCTCATCTTCCGTCGCCTGTTTCGCACGACCGGGCCTGCCGATCAACGGATGCGCACCTCGAGGACCATCTGCTCGTCTTTTACACGCGGCAGGCTCGTTGGAGCTACTTAGAAAGTGGGCGTGCTTCCTTTCCACCTCCCCTTCGCGTCTTTCGAATAATAATGAACATAAAAAAAAAAAAACTGCACGTCGTTGGGTTCGACGGGGCTGTGAGGCTCTTCGTGCAGCTACGTGCACCGGACTACGATCCCCCTTTTTTCGTGTTGCTATCGAATGACACTTTCTTCCCATGTCGTTTATTCGCCCAGAAGAGCGACATCGGAAGCAGGATCCCGGACAACCCTTCGTCTAACCCTTCATTTGCCAACACCTTTCTTCCGCGCTCTCTATTGTAACGAGGCCCGATCGGAACGAGCGATAAGATTTCCGGTCGATTATCCGCACGCGCCAATCGGAAATTAAACGGAGCAGACTCGCTCGCGATAGACACACTCGAGTCACGTGAGAGAAGACGAGTAGAGACGATCAGGATCTATGTGGAGCACCATTTTCCGGTGCAGGATATCTCGAGGATTTCCAACGATCGATTCCTGATTACTTCGTACAAGCGGTGCTACGTCGTTGAACCAACTAAAGAGGATGCGGATTAAATGGCAATCGAGCGTTGCCAGTAATACGTTTCCAATATCACACGATTCAACGGGTATCGGTTTTACGGCGAACACGAATACGCTGGAAACTCGAGGAATGTATTGATTATTCGTAATCCCTGATTCGATTAAACCGTTTGATTACTTATCAATCGGTTGTGTCGAACTCGACGCGAAGTAGACGCCGGTATCAAATTCTCGTGTGTTATATCCACCTTGCTCGTGGCTTCTGCGGCCATCTTGTCGATCGGTGGTCGATCGCGTCGACACTTTCTCCCTGACGGGTCAAAAAATTTAGCCATAGCTCGTGCGCGTTGTCATTCGAGTTATTTAAGTCGAGCCTCTGGTCGAATTCGTGTCGCGTTACCATTACGTTGGACGAAATGTAACGCCGTCGGCGAACATTGTAATTAATTCGATGGAAACACGAGGTCGGGTCACAATTTTATGTTTATTTATGTCGGAAACATTCCGGAATCGAAGCTACTCCCCTCGTAACACACGGTACCAACGTTTCGTTTCGACTAGCCGTGTGTTTCACGCGTTCCTCTTTTAAACCTGATCGATCGAGCGATCGATACTGTAAATACACATTGTCTTGGGTCTGGTAAACCGTGGGATGTTTGGAAAACACCGTTAACTTTGCCAATCGGTGCCAATTCGCCCTCGGTGCGAATCATGAGGGACTGATTCTTTAAAATGTTTCAAAAACTTTCCAACTGGTGTTACGGTACGGAGTTAAATAAGGTTGATGAATATTGAAACGAGAAACCTAAAATAACTGCTTATAGAATTAACTAAATAATTTATACGCGTGGATATTCATGAATTGTTTGGTAAAACGTGAATACGAAAGCAGTAAAAAGACTGCAGGAAATTCAAGAACCTTTGGATCAGAATTCAAAGGGCATTCCGTGGTAATTGCACATTCTTCGATCTGCTTGTACTGCTCTAACCAGGTCTCCCACCAACCTAGCTACAAACGTGACGGAATCTACGGCACCTATGAACTGTGAGAAGATACGAGTATTCAGTCCAAGTACTAACGATAACAGTGGTACGATCGTTTCCTCGATCTAACCTAGAAATCTATATAACTTTCTAAAACATTTGAATTTCTTACAATGATTAATCTAATTCTTCAATAAATACAAAGAAGTTATGATTTGACACGCGTAACTTCTCGTTTTAAGTTTATGTTAAGGATTTTGATCGATTTGATTTTATATCGATGAAATGTTGAAGAAAAGGAGGGTATGATTGAAGCGAATAAAACTCCAAGACCGTATCAGAGTTAAATCACCTTTCTTGTATCGTCTCGCGAGCAATCATAGTAAAGTTACGCGATTTTTAAGAAGGAAAACGAGCGATGCCGAGATTCGCTACGAGTCTGAGCTATCACAACGCGCATCATCGCTATATTTTACCGCTCTGTGCCACAATCCAGTGTTCATCTCTTTCAATTTAATCGATTCTCGGTATCCCGAGTCGCTCTTTCTTCTTTTCCTTCAACTCGCGCCGCGCGAATGTATACATAAAGTCGCGGTTCATAGCGCATCTGGCTTGAATTATGGTTCATACTTTTTATGGGTCCAGATCGCAGGATGATATCCTATGTTCGTCTACACCTCGTTACACCATCGTAACGTAGCCTGTATATTCAAAAGTTTATGTACTTTGCCATCTCTGTCGTTTCCTCGCTCCGATGTTGCTTTGACACCGCGAATCGTTATCGTGAACTAGTAGTCGACGTTCACTTTTTGTTACGTTTCAAAAATATTAATTAGCCTCCACTTTCTATTACCATCCGATGTAATCCAAGATCTGATTACCGATGTGATTATATTCAATAAAATTTGACGAGAAAACGAGTGATTTATACAGATTTATAGAGGCTTCTTCGATTACAATTTACCGTGTTAAATACACAGCAGAGACTGCTACTTTGAGATCGTATTCTTCACCGTTCCACCTTACGGAATGCAGCAAACAAGTAGCTATAATTACACCTTGCTTGCAATCATTCACGGGTAATTGCTGCTTGTTTGCATATTGAACAATGCTTAATAATCGTTTTAAGAAGCTACTCGATTCTTCGGCTGTACGTTTTATTGTATGCATAAAAGGAAAAGCGTATGAATACATAATCGGAAGACCAGTGCGAACGTTTTTAAATTCTAGGAAACTAACCGAAAAAATGCGAAATATAAGTAGGAATAATCAGTCTGGCGCGCGACACGGGAGAAAAAATTGAGGAACCTTAAATGTTTCTCGTGCAGCCTAACAGAGCGAAACCAGTTAAAAGCAGAAGGTTCGGCATCGACGAGGAGAAAAAGTCGATCAATCGAAGCGCCGGAGGGAGCGTGGCGCGAATCCACGGAATCTTTTGAATTCTTTGTCGGCGCTCTGGGAACTCGAGGCCCAGGGCTATCGAGCCATCGAGGCAGTTTTGTGAGAAGAACGAAGGAGACGACGACGGTCGAGAGGAGCAGAAGGAGGACGAGGACGAGGACGAGAACGTGAAACGCGAACCAACATGAGAATACCTTTGTGAAAAACTCTGTGACCAATGACTGATCATTGAGACGCGTTCAAGCTTCTTTTCAATATTTATTTCTTTTTCTTGCGAAGACCACTTATGCTATAGTTATAATTTCGTGCAAAATTGAGGGAATCACGAACACTTTTTAGTATTTATTTCAGCTTTTATGGGAACCACTTACGCTATAATTGTCGTTCCATGCAAAATAGTCGGTTGAATCACGAACTGGTCTTACCTGAAACAGAAAAATAATAATATTGTAGAACATGGTACTGTTTAATGACAAAATGTTTTCATTATTATTAATGATACAAAAGATGCTTCAAAAATTCAGTAATGCAAAACACATACAAATTAAGCACACGAGCTCATATAAAAGAAGAACTAACGCAATTTCGTTGTCATTGAAAACCATTCGTATCCCACTTTTTGCCTCTCGAAGACACTTTCCATTCACTTTTGCAAAAGGCCAGTATCTCCAGTGTCATCCATCAACGCACATTCGTCGCTACATAGTAATGCATTTAGCAGTCCATAATCAGCATCGATTATTGCGCAACCTCCAGAGACTCAGCATCTGTGATCGAATATACTTCACTTTACGCAGCCCGTTGAAAGCGCAGATGTTATCTCGTGGCTGCGTTGGCCGAGCCTCGATTGTGCGCCAAATTGAAAACTCGGATCAAAATGGGCCGAGCGAAATGTCGCTGCATTAAAACAGACACTCGCGTGTATCGGTCTTGATTGAACAACAAAGACACCGTGTGCTCCAGCTATCGAGTGGCCAGCATGTCTACCTACCCTCGCTTTTATGCTAATTGCGGTTAGCCCGGAAAACGGCAACGGTGACGCGTTCTGCCACCGCGGATTCGATTGCGTGGACCTCGACTGATTTACGTATCCTTGAACAATGTCTACGGAGAGCTGCTTTCACGAGACACCTGGTAACTCGTTCGTTCGATCGTGCTATCGCGTTTTTCCAATTAGAAAACAGACACTGACCACCGTGGTGTTGGCCGTTTATTAACGAGCTCGCGAGCACAGCTAATCGTCGATATACCAGTTGAAACGGTTGCGTCACGTTGGTTCATTGCTATTCCGCGATTTTCAGCGCGAGGTACTATAATTATCGGTACCAGATCGGTAGAAGAAAAAAAATAATTCAACTCGGAATAGATTATGCGAAGGATAATTTCGTAAGTAGCGTTTCTTCGTTGCTGAGAAAAATACGTCCTTCGTGCTTGTACGACATAAGCTGTTAGTCGGATCGTAGAAGGGTTCGGTAATGATAATACGAATAAAATTGTTCGCGTGGAATTTTCATTACAGCGTCTCGTTTCGTCCCTTCCACGCTTATGAATAACGATGACATGAAATCACATTTATATGTGAATTCCTCTTTCAAAATTACCGCAAACTCATCGCGTAATCGAGTTTTGCAACGTAGAAAAGTCGTCGAACCTCAATCGCGTACACGCCTCGGATCTCCACGATTGCCGTTTCCTCTTCAGAGGTTCGCTCGATTGCTCGATCATTACGTCGCATCGTTCTACAGTAATATGTTTACAATTTGACGCGTGAACGCGGCGATGAATATAGAATTGTGGAATCAACTGGTTCATTAGCGTTGATATTCGTGGCAACGAAGGATATTCGCATATCCAGCGGTCGGTGCAACGGTTTGACGGGCCACGTCGCCATTTCCGTTCGTTCACCGGAAATCGGGCGAAGAAAAGGGGGGAATGGCCACAGGGGCAAGCGCGAATTATCAGTAGAACCTGTTCACGGCTGCTCGATGCGGAATACGTCTTTAGACACCGTCGGGATATCGCAAGAGAGGATGTCGTTACGTAAGACACGGTGTGCAGGGGGCTCGTGCCTTGTAAAACTGTTTTTACAAGGAAAAAGAAGGTCCGAGCCTAATGGGCTCTTGTAACGGAACGCGACCAGAGTGCTTCGTAAAAACTCAGCGTGACTCGTCTCTCGTATTTTTGCTTATTACCTGACATATCTCAAGGTACTGGATATGGGGAGTTTGGTCATCGTTGGTGTACTCGAAATTGGTTCTCTTCGTACGTTTATTATAATTTATTATCACGAATATCTTGTATTCTTGAAATTACTTTAAGAAGAAAATCTTTTCCTGTTATTAAAAATTATAGTTGTTTAAAAAAAAAAAGATTCCAAAATGTATACATACTTTGGTATTTAATCTGCGAAACCAATCCAAGAACGCTCCACAAACCCAAATAGGAATAAAGTCTTAATTCGCGTAATCAAGGATTTACGGTCTATAGTTACAAAACGATATATTCTATGGTATATCTGTTGAGATAATCGGCACGATCAATTTCAGCTGTATTTGGATCCAGAGCTTTTACGATGGGAGAATGTAAGTAATAGGGCAATAAACTGACCCATTTCCGCGTATCTCACTTACTCCACCGTTCTTAACCCGCCTTGCAATGGCGGCCATCACGATTCCGTTTACCACGCTGCCGACAGAATTTTTATTTATACGCCAATTTTCATCGCCTTGGCGTTTACGAGCGCGGAGTCTTCGTTCCCGGACACCCGTTAATTGAAGGTCGACAGACTTGTCGGCAATGATTCTAACGCGCATCTGATATTCGGACAATTAAAATCCACCGGGCACGATTCCGTGGAACGTAGCGTGTCTCGTTAGCGCGACACATGTCTTCTCCAGGTAGATGGTGCCCGAGCATAACATAGAATGGTTAGGTTTTTGACCGAGAACTTTGAGAAATTTATGTCACACAAGATTCCAGAAGACTTACAAGGTAACTCCGATAACCCGAAAATTCATCTTTTTTTCTTTTTAGACACTGTACAACTCTTTGTGCAAAAAGTTTTGATCTCTTTGTCGGTTAAACAAGTTTATAGAATTTGATGTATAACTTACGATACGCTTTGAAGTATTTGTAAATATCTTTAAATAAAAATATTTGTGTCTTTATTCCTTTTATCAGTTTCACTTGATGATATCCACCTTCTTATTTAAACTTTTATCGTATATCCTTCGAACTTTCCATTTCTATTTATTCGTGACAGTTCTGTATAGTTCTGCAACTTTTTTCTAGCTACTTCTCAGAAACTAAACGACGAAACGATTAGAAAATCTTAATACCCGTCCCCATGTCGGAGCGTGTCCGCTCGCTTCATGCACCGAGCAATCGCGTGACACACGTGAAACGACGTTCCTGTCCCGTCGTTTCGTTCATTCAGTCCCCGTTCGAAGCGATCGTGGTCAAAGGATCTCAAACATCTGTATCCTGCAGGAGACTGTGAATGATCTGAGAACGGCCTCGACGACTTTCACTTCGATTCTGCTGGAAGTGGAGCGGACGCGGCAAGTGGTTTCGCGTGTGCAGATATCAGCCTTCGATTTCCCATATTAACGATATTCCGTTCCAATATTACTTCTATCCATTTCTACACTGCTTTTACTATAATTGACCAGCGCTGTAAGAATATTCTTCGATTTCGAGTAAAATGTCTCGAGACCAGACCAGTTCTTCAATTTCTTGTTAATATTTCATCCTTACGACTTCGTAATGAACTTCGAGTACATTTCAACTAATTATCCGAGTTCTTTATTCCGCGATCGATTTTATCGCCTACCAAAAATATACCCAAAGTCTGTTCCATTAATTACAGAGTAAAATGTTTCGAGGGTCGTAAAAAACGAAGCGACATACCTGGAAATCCACTAATTTTCAAGTGGCGTGTACGATTCACGGTCGAGGACCTCAGGTATGCGCCTGGTTCGGCAGATATACCCACACGAAATATATACGAATCCCTTCCCTTCTAAGTCGTACGATCGTGGTTAACCGGTCGGTTTACATGTGTACAGGTTATTCGAGGCGTGGGCGAGCTAGAACGAGTGGCAGCACGCAAAAAGAAAGGAAGAACCCTGGGCTGGCTAAAAGATATCAATCGCGGGACACCGAAACCCCGACGGCGTTCGTGAAACGTGAACGTCACATGCAATTAAGCCTCTATAATGTTGAATTATTTATTCATTACCCGGGTTTTATTCGCTTTGCAACGAACCGGAGTTCCAACGTATCATCGATACCGTCAAGTTTATTAACGAGGCAAAATTTATTAACCAAAAGGTTCTATAAAAATATTCGATATGGAATGCTTATTTAATCTACAACAAATATATAACATAACATCGATATTTTGGACATTGATAATTCCGACTTTTCACTGACAAAACTATCGATTATCTGGACTCTAAGCGTTAATTTCCTGATAATTATTCGATCTCATTCGTCGAAATTTATGTTAAAATCTGTTCAGATAATCAATAATTGGTGTAACATTGGTGTAACGTTATCGATTTTTCTAGACCGAATTGCTTTTCAATTTGTCCTCGTAACGAACGATCTACCGTTTCCCAGTTGTAGATTATTGTACCATATAAATTATTATGTGAAACAGTCAACTTCTTAGAATTTCACAAGATTCAAAAATACGTCACGAACGAATATCGATCGTAGAAATCGATACAGAAGCTTGAATATTGATGAGAAAAAAAGACGTATTCACCTCCGGTGTTGGCAATTCGAGCGATAGAGCCTGCTATTCCGCGCATGTTATAAATAATCCCGCGAATGTAAAAATTATACGGCCGCAGAAAAATTCGAAGGTGTAGACACGCGTTATTTTCTCGGAATTCTGGCCGCTCGCTTGCCAACCGATCGTTTCTTGATCTCGACACGTTTACCTGCATGCACGCTCCGATCGTAGTAGCGTGTATTTTCAGTAACCCTCGAGAATACTAAGTACCTTTGCATTGAGTATTCCTGAAATGGAGACCGAACGTCTAAACGTGTGTCGCCTTCGTCGTAGATTTCCAGAAAAAACGTCGACGAACACGGGTTTTGCTAACGTTTCGCACGATTCAAGTTGTCTGGGAGCTTCTCGCGACGCCGGGAAACATATAGACGATAAATTTGTGAACAGAAGAAGCGTTCGGTTCTTCTCGTAAACCTCGAACGTTTTTGAAATAAACTGTTTACAATAGCAGAATGTTTTACTACTTTTTTTTTTCTTCTCCTCCTAGCGGGTAGTTTTTTTTTTTTTTTTTTTTTTTTAATCTTTTGAACAAGAATCTTTAGTACTTCATCCGCAATAAATGAGCTTATACCGTTAATTTTAGACGTGACAAGCTTAACACGATAAAGTTATTCGGAATACTTTTGCGGCTACTGTGTTAGATATCGCTGGATTGCGTGAGTGATGAAGTGTTGTCTAAAAATGAGTCTCAGCAACCGCAGGATTGTTTACAGCAGTAACGAAAGATTATGATTGGGAAACGATTGTTTCAATCTTATTATAAGATAACTGTATAATTCGTGTAATTTATTTGCTCCGTTATTTCCATCAGAATTGTAATTTATATTATCGGCAGAAGTTCGGAATCGGTTGCTTAATTGTATGCTGGAAGTATTGACAGAAATTAATTTTATTTCGATAGATTTCGTTGGTAAAAAGTTCTTCTTTGAACGCGTCTTAAAATTGTTAACTTCTTTTCTGATAATTCGTACGTTCTTTTAGAATACGCAGTGACCTATGTTCAATCGTAAGAGATTCGAAGAATTTCACGATGCTACATCTTAGGAAAGAAGAAAAGGGAAACGAAACAATTCTATTGGACACTTGGAGCCACGATGAAATTTTTTAAACCTTTTGAAATGTGTCTCGTGAATGAATCGACTGGTGAGAAAATGTTGAAGGACAAGCTGGACATACTCGGAGCAATATCTCGTGGAACATCATCGCGGAAACGAACATTTTTATCTTCTCGCGAAGAATCGCATAAAGCGGGTCGTGTGTGTAATCCGTGCCGTGCGGCTTTTATCATCAATGGAAAACAATCAAGAATGAGAGAAGCCTGAGGAAACGGTTCGCCTATGCAACGCTGCAAAATATGTAATGCGTTGCTTCTGTGCGATTCACTCGTGTACAACTTTTCAGAAACTTGACACACGACGATGAATCATTTTTAATAAATATGGAAATTAAAAAGAAGATTGGAAAGTAAAATACACAAATCGGCCATCAATGATCTACGATGGCAGTCAAAGATAAAACTACCTCCAAGCAAACGAAGATATTCTTTAATTAATTTTTCCGAGAAATAAGTACGAAAGAAGCAGAAAGAATAAAAAAATTTGAATCTATCTAGAATTTTTCTATAATTAAGTATTCAAACGTAAGTTTTCAGGTTTCTTTTTAAGTTCTATCGATCTCCTAATTTTCTCGCAGTATTTGTAATAAAGATTATTGTTTATATTGCAAATATATAATTAGCAATTTTATTCTGCGCACAATATTATTAAAAAGCAAAAAAAAAAAGAGAAAAAAAAAGCAAAAAAAAATGATAAAACTCAGAATCGTTCAAGAGTAATAAATTAAGACAGCGATGTTCATAATAAAAACAGCGATCGATCTCTGTTAAATCTTTAATCAGCTGCACGAACCTGCACGGGGTCGGTGTGAGAAAAAAATTCGATATGTTTCGACAAGGACCCGCATCTCTGTTCAGCGAGACATTTCGTGCGAACGATATGGGCCACTTATGGAATTCTGAACGGCAATTAAGATATTTCCTTAATTAACGGCTAACACCGGCCGCGGTCAGTTANATTTTATTTCGATAGATTTCGTTGGTAAAAAGTTCTTCTTTGAACGCGTCTTAAAATTGTTAACTTCTTTTCTGATAATTCGTACGTTCTTTTAGAATACGCAGTGACCTATGTAAGAATTTCACGATGCTACATCTTAGGAAAGAAGAAATGGGAAACGAAACAATTCTATTGGACACTTGGAGCAACGATGAAATTTTTTAAACCCTTTGAAATGTGTCTCGTGAATGAATCGACTGGTGAGAAAATGTTGAAGGACAAGCTGGACATACTCGGAGCAATATCTCGTGGAACATCATCGCGGAAACGAACATTTTTATCTTCTCGCGAAGAATCGCATAAAGCGGGTCGTGTGTGTAATCCGTGCCGTGCGGCTTTTATCATCAATGGAAAACAATCAAGAATGAGAGAAGCCTGAGGAAACGGTTCGCCTATGCAACGCTGCAAAATATGTAATGCGTTGCTTCTGTGCGATTCACTCGTGTACAACTTTTCAGAAACTTGACACACGACGATGAATCATTTTTAATAAATATGGAAATTAAAAAGAAGATTGGAAAGTAAAATACACAAATCGGACATCAATGATCTACGATGGCAGTCAAAGATAAAACTACCTCCAAGCAAACGAAGATATTCTTTAATTAATTTTTCCGAGAAATAAGTACGAAAGAAGCAGAAAGAATAAAAAAATTTGAATCTATCTAGAATATTTCTATAATTAAGTATTCAAACGTAAGTTTTCAGGTTTCTTTTTAAGTTCTATCGATCTCCTAATTTTCTCGCAGTATTTGTAATAAAGATTATTGTTTATATTGCAAATATATAATTAGCAATTTTATTCTGCGCACAATATTATTAAAAAGCAAAAAAAAAAAGAGAAAAAAAAAGCAAAAAAAAATGATAAAACTCAGAATCGTTCAAGAGTAATAAATTAAGACAGCGATGTTCATAATAAAAACAGCGATCGATCTCTGTTAAATCTTTAATCAGCTGCACGAACCTGCACGGGGTCGGTGTGAGAAAAAAATTCGATATGTTTCGACAAGGACCCGCATCTCTGTTCAGCGAGACATTTCGTGCGAACGATATGGGCCACTTATGGAATTCTGAACGGCAATTAAGATATTTCCTTAATTAACGGCTAACACCGGCCGCGGTCAGTTACTTGGAGTAAGGACGACGATTGAATTAGTACCGCTGCTCGGTTATGCTCCGTAAAGTGCAACGTTAAGAAAATAGAAGATAACGGGGGCTAAGCGGCAAGAAAATAATTAGCTAAAATTCATGCGATTGCTCGTTTAAATTGACATCGGTCGTACATTGAAAATTATTCTTAATAACAGGTGGAAATCATCGAGCATTAATTTTAATAAGAATTCACGAGAATATGAGCAACGATATCCTTTCGATCTAAAAAGGGGCGTGAAAAATAGTGAACGACGGGAAACAAAGTTTTAATTCGTGTCAGGTTCTCATTCAAATTGTCCGTAATACTTTCATCGTTCTCCCCATTCTCCGTAAACAATCTGTTCCGTAAGCTGGCAACACTTTCAGATATTTCAGGATGTGAAGTAAAGACTTCAATTGGCAGAGTTGCAGAAACGAATGAAGCCAACGTCGAAATTACATAGAAGTCGTCGTGCGCGACTCGAGCGAGGTTACGCAATGGTAAGAGTGAAAATGCATCGACACGAAATGATTCCAGTGTCTGTTGTATTCTTATATTGTCTTCTGAAAAGTTTGCCAAGTTACTGAAACGAGAACCGTACCGGAATATAATTGGAACCAATTAATGCAACGAACAATTGCATTTGTGATACAACTGTTGGAGAAAAAGAAAGATTCAAATCGTAAAAGGAATGAAAATAGAATGCGCTGATCATCCATCGTAGTTGGAATCGATCAAAGGTTCGTAAAAACCAAGACTGTGCCGCTATCGATTATTATTTCAGATAAAACCAATTTAATGGGACTCTAAAATTAATTACAATCGGATGCCTCTAACGACCACGGGGTTTTATACGATCGCGGGTGGCATCGAAGATTACCCTTGATTGAGCATCGCGCGGCCGATTGAGAAATACTTGTGGATATAATAGCTCTGCCCACGACCCTCATAAATCACGGAGATTGTCAATTAATAACCTGTAATGGATGTTGGAATCGGAGAACCATCGCTTTATCTAATGATTTCGAAGAAACCGAAGGATTGTTCTTGAAACTGGTCCGCGCCGACTCGTTAATGAGACAACTTGAACGATTAACATGCTGTAACGTGAGATGTAACAAGTAACATTTATTATACCTTCTTTTTTCATGGAATCTCAGTTTAATTGAGCCTTTCCATTCCGCGTACTTGTACGAAATAAATAGTTGATCAAAATTTTTGCTTTCAAAAGAAAAAAAAATATATATATATAACAGATGCAATAAAGGTGTGGAAAATATAAAAATATTTCTGAAATCTGTTCAATTTGATAAGCGTAAAACTACACCTGTCAAGATTTTCGCAAACCAAAGAATTATTTCATTAACTCGTTGCCATACATAAAAGATTATAAGCGCATAGTCATTACTTCTGTCTTCGGCAAATAATTACATCCCGACGAAAACAGGTACAAATCTCTTGATTGTCGTTGTCATTCAACGAAACCGCTTTCTTGTAGCCATGTTACCCCTATAATATCGTGTCATTAATTTCGTCGCTACAGTTTGGGATATAATGTATACCTGTCCTCGTTAAGTATGCGTAAAGAGTGCGTGGGTCATGTACCGACTAAAACGTTTCGCGCATGACAATCAACGTGTAAAGCGAGCTTAATGGACTCGCGTACCTCGTATAAATTGTCTTCCACGTCTACGTGAACTTTCGAGCTTCGATAGTTTCACACGCGAGTTAATCGATTAGGTTCTCCGGAATAACGCGATGACTAAACAAGAAAGAAAAAGACATTTAACATGTACGAAAGCAAAAAAACTAGTCCGCAATTTACTTTTTCGTGATGTTAGGAAAAAATTCATCTATGTATCGCATCGACAAGAAAACTTAACTTTTACGTTTACATATATTAGCAATTTTTTGATGAGAATGCATTCAGCAATAATGTTAACGACTCAGCCAACTTTCTCACATGTCTCGGCTGGATTTTCCATGCCACGCTACCGTGCAGGTAAAATTCCTCCCCGTACATTCCTCGACATGTCAGATAATCCGATCGCTCCTGGCACGTATCAAGTATCAAGCTCTTCCTTGTCCCGCATATCCCTTCGTGTCGTGAGCGTGATTTAATTACCAGTTGAGAAATCAACAATCGAAAACCATATTTTGAACTGGAACGTTTTATCTGCATCCGCTCAACGATTAGCGAGGGTTGATAATGGGACCAAGCGCAACGTGAAATTATCATCCGTCACCGTGTGAACAGGGCCTAAGGTGAGCTAGCTGCAGTCGCTTGGTTCCCAACGAGCAAGAAATTCCGTTACAGGTCCGTATCCATCGCGAGCTGTCGCTTCCGTTTTAATCCGATGTATGCACATACGAAACGTGTTCCAGCCCCGAAAACGCTGCACGTACTTCCGCTACATTCAGAGATGGCCCGCTTTATTTCAATTCAGTGATTACCTGCACGCAATTTCATTCGGGGTCCAGCTCAGTTACACCTTTATGACACTTTTGGTTCGATTATGACACCCTTCTTTGTGCCGAGCACGTTCGCTGGGTGCTCCTAAAAAATATAATTATCTCCCCGGCGTTGCTAACGATAACTATGACATGGATGCGTGACTAAAATAAGGTCAAAAAGGAAGAACGTTTATCTTCGAATTTTGCATAAAGACTTTTGAATACGGAATGTAACGTTTTTAATTTATGGTAATGGAACGATTTAAATTCCGAGAGTGATTCTTTCACACAATGTAGCACGTAATCAACTTGTTTTTGTTTTAACACCTTTTATTTCGATTGAGTAATGTTGGCGAAAATTATGAGCGACGCCGATGGACAGTGGAAAGTTATTGCATCAAAATTGTGTAAACTTCAACGATCGCTGGTTTCTCTTTCGAGGTTAGTACCTCGTGGATCGCACTCTTTTCTTTCTGAGAAACCTTCAGGACGTGGGAAGCGAAAGGCAGGGGCTTCGAAGTATGTTGCACATGTGCCAAGAAATGGGTGGCGCCCAACCATGTGGCGAGAAGAGCATTGTAAGGAGTAAGAAAACGTGACACCCCGAAGGATAATCGAAAAATTTCCATTTGCGAAAATCGCACACGTCACGAGCAGAGATTATTAAATTAGGAACATTTTTTATTTTCTTACCAAAATACCCACGAAACTAATTCTAACTTTAGTTACGTACATCCTTTACGTTATCTAAAAAATTGGAATCGCAATTTATAGAATATTTCGTTCCAAGATTATAAATTATGTAGCACCATTAAAAATGATGTAATAGATTTTTCCTCGTTGAAGTTCAATGAATCAAGCTCCAAGTTTAGCAACGCTACCCCACTCTCGAAGCGTGTCCAGAATTTTTCTTTCTTAGCCTCGTACCTTTATCACGGTTGTTTTTTTTCCTTTTCATTCTGTTCCACGTTCGACCAACTTCCCACTGCAGGAATAACAGCCTGTTGCTTCGCTTCACTTTGGCTCGCTTCCCACACGAGATGTACGCGCATGCATGCATACGTTTCTTTTACATGCACATGCAGTAGGTGATACAAGGTGCGCGTTAAAAAAAAATTTGGCATCTGGCAATTGTCATGCATCAACACCGACAGCTTCGAATAATTTAAAAATAATCGTAAATAATTTTCTATTTTATATCTCGATGAGAAAACGCATCGCGAGCTCGAGACGCTTGAGGAAATAACGCGATTATTTTCCCTCCGCAAAAATGTCTTTCCGTCTCACGCGTCGACCAGGTATACTAATTGGCGTTTTCTTGGAATAGGATAATCATTTTTATGCCGGCTTTCCTTTGCTAATTGTAACCTCGCCTGTATTTCCCGTAGACGGCAGCGCGGAATACTCTGCAAGGCGATTGTCAAGGATTTTCCTTACGCCTTTATTCAGAAACTGTTCTTTATTCTACCACAGTCGATCGCGTTGCATGCAACATTTATCGAGTATGCCTTCACAGGCGAGGAATTCCAATCGATTTAATTTTAGAATAAATATACTCCTGGGATTAAGAGAAATCCTGGAGCTCAAAGGCAAAAGTGCACGCTGATAATTTACTGGAAACAATATTTCTCATATGAAAGTTCTAATTAAAGTACATTGAGATTTATTAATGTTCAAGGATCGACTTAAACATAGCACGGACAAGGGACTCGAATAAGAAACGTGAGAGCCCCGTCGTGATTTCGCGGAGAAATAAACTGTTCAACATTATCTGTTTGTTCAGCGGGAAGAGGTAGCGAGGAAAAAAAGAAAGGAAACGAATGTACTGCGGTCAGAATGCCGGGTAAACTAGTAGAATGTAAAGAAGGGAGCAGAACTTTACACATGTCGACTTTGTCGTTCCCTACAAAGGCGCGTGACCCGTAACTGATTGGTGTTACGCATGGTTACCCATGGCATTTCGTCTGCGCTCTGTGCGCGTCTGTAATCGTAGGAAATTTATCGTCCACCTTCTCTACTCTAACAGCATTTCCTAAAGAAACTATATCCGCTTTCATTGAACTTAGACCGCGCAGAAGAAAAGCTTTTACGATGTAATGATTTAGACGCTAACAGCGCTTAACTACCTTCTTGGAAATTGCATTGTCACCATATTGATTTCATTCCAGAAACTACGTTTCTCGAAACTGTACAGGATATTTCTGAACTCGGTATAAAACCGGGAAAAAAAGTAATGCAATAAATAAAACGATTAAAAAACGTACAATAAAATTTTATCGTTCCAAGAAACCGGTGCATCATAGTTAACACACATGAAACTTTAATTAAGGGAACAGAAATATTCTTCGTTGTAATATTCAAGCAAAGTAGATGCAAAAGAAGATCGAAACGTCAGGATTCGGTGCAAAAATTATTTCTCTTCAATTTAATATCCTAACGTGTTCCTTTCGCTTGGATTTAAAGTTCTTACGAATATCACAGTGTTCCATTTTCCTTTAAACCGAAACGTGTTAATAAGTCAAGAACTTAATAAAATATAAAGTAAAAATTCGATGACAGAAGGACAATGAGGTCCCATCCTGACCTACCCATACACCGTTCCGTTTCTGTCGCGAATAAAAGCGACAACTGATTTTAAGAAATGGCATTAAGTAAATGAAAGACCTCACTCTGTCTGGCGTATAATTTCGGAGGGTAGCGAAGATAGAGAAGGGAAGAGGAAGGATCGACCAAGGTCAGGACCGTCCCCGACCGTGTTCATGGGTTCATAAAGGCGCACGCTTCCACGAAGTCTGGACGAGCGAAATGCCGCTATCGTCTTCACGGTAGTCTCGCTTGGTAGAGCACAAAACAATCTCGACGTTCGCCAACTTCGCTTAACCATCTCGCTCGGATAACGGAAAACGGTACCCGGATCGAGCGCTGGTATTATTGTCGTGCCCTCGCCGCGGTCTCGGCCGTCGTTCAAATCCGAAAAGAAAAAAGAACCCTACGAAAGACTTTTTGCACCGCATATACACGGGGATAACGATCGATTGTCCGTCGTTGCAGTGCCACGGAGAAACGTATTCACCGTGGCGAGTTTCTTGTCGCCGGTACCTGTAGCCGCGAGATACCTGGTCTCCAGTGAAATCGGCTTTGCGTGTAAGAGTCCACCCATTGTTGGAGGCACTGGAATCACAGATGGAGCGCAACAAGCTTCCTCGTCAAATGGAACATTATTTTATAGATGTGGATTTACGGGGTCTCGTAGCTCGTATTTCTGGATCCTTTGTGTTGAAATGGTTTAAGAATCTATTACAGAGGAATATGGAACTCAAATTGGTACACTGCCAATTAAACGAGTTACGCTTCGCTAAGTGTTTCTACCGAAATTTCGAAAAAATAGTGACTGAGAGCATTCATTATGGGAATTAACGATATGAAATTTGTAAACGAAATTCGTTATATCTGACATTCTTATGGAACAAAGTTGGTCAGAATGAAACGTGAAAACGAATGCGGTAGAAAATGATAAATGTATTCAAAGTGTTGATAAGATGCTCAATAGTAGCGAAACATGCAATTATAACGTTGAGTAACTTGAATCAACAACTACAACTCATTTACGACGATTCACCGACTTTCTGCAGAATATTCAACACAAATCTCGAAGTTGCGACATCATTTGCTCCAAAATCCTCGCAAGCAAGGATCGCATCAGGTAACCCCATATGGAGCTTCATCAACGATTATTCCCGCTGATCGCTCCTCAAGCGGTGTTCTGGCCGAATTCGATCGTTCACGGTGCGGCGGATCAAAACGAGACTAGGCGTGCTTTCATTTGTAGTCCACCTGTTGCTCAGAGGCCGAAGGTCTGCGCAGCGGCAAGGCTGGCCGGTCGTTAAAAGAGAAATACGAGCTTCGCGGCAACTGCGGCCTCGACGTTTACTTGACGGATCATCTTCTCCCGAATCGATCGAGGTGTACGTAAGTAGGTACCCATGCACGTTCGTTGGATCGTTTTGCCAGCATTATTCGATTCCTAAGGGAAACGGTGCGAGTTCGCATCGGTCGGTCCCTTTGCTCTCATGCCAGGATCGTTCAAAGGCAAGCACGACTATCTACTTGCGATCGTGATCACGAAGCAAATGATTAATGCGCCACGAACAAAGGAACGAGCAGAGAAAGCCAGGTTGTTCGTTGTGTTTGCCACGGCTGTTATCCACAGATAGAATGCCAGACCGCCCACCATTGCTTTTCTCTGGTTCTGCTCCGGGTTATCAGTGGAGAGTGATTCTGGTATCGTGGGTGGCCATCGAAGGTGCGAGCCAGTGTTTCAGTTCCATTATAATTCTTTCGTCGATCGATATCAGAGATGAGAAAGTAAAGAGGCTTAGCGAATTGCCTAATTAATCGAGGATAATAGATTATTCTGTTTTTTTCGCTAGCTGTAATCTACCGCTCAAGCCGCACGAAACTGGTTGTTCATTCAAATCAATTCCCTCGGTGTTAAAATTGATGATTGCCGCAATCACTTCTGATTTAATTATCACACTTTTCTTGAGAACAAATTTATAGCTACACCTTATCGCATTATAAATCGATTGTTTAAGACCGTCGTAAATTATACACGGAAGCTAATAAAAAACGCCCATCGACGTGTCCGAACCATTTGAGCAGATGCGAGGTGTACAGGCTGCGGCAACAGTTTGAAATCGAAAATCGTGACCTAGGGCAACGGGAAAACCTAAAGAATAAGGCAGAACCTGCGGCAACTCTGCCTCATCGTTCGGAGTTTGCGAAAGGTGGAGATGGAGGCAGTGGTTCATCACCTGCTCATCATCGAGCGTGGGATGATGCACCGTCCCAGGTAAAAGGCCCCCAAAAGAAATCGAGTGAAAAGGGAGAGCCAACCTTGAGGATAACATGGGTTCCCTCCATTATTAATGAATCGTGTGAATGTAAAGATCATACGCCGGCCTCCGTGTCTATCTCGTGAAGTATCAGTGCTGATGCGCGTTCGCCTTATGGACCGCAGCATTCATGGGACTTTCGCGTTTTTGACAGAGATTTAGGACCATTTCGCCGGTTGTTCTGGGACTTGGTGCGCTACTACCTACGCCACTCTTGAATAGGTCGACATCTGCGTGGTTTCTCGCTCCGATTAGCTATCATGTGGGTCAAGTGACGCCAGTTCTATTTGGCAGACTCGAATTTCCAAACACCGTGCTCCCAATCGATCCTCCAATTCACATGGGACAACTATATCACGCCCAGTAATAAATATACTCCGTTTTTGTTACTGTATCGTAACGCACTTGTAACTCGAGGTATTTTCATCGCAATTTGGCCACAGATAATTTGGCACACAGATATCTCGAAGCGGAATCGTATCTGTTTGCTTTAGCACTGATAAATTATGAATTATACGATAAACTTTTGAAGTCATCAAACTGTAATCTCGTCGACGAAACACAGTTCCTGGCTTGTTAAGAATATCCGTTCATTTTCTCAAGATATCATTATTAGAAATACAACGTAATATATGTAATACAATTACTTCTGTATGTTATATCGTTTATTACTGTTGCTCTCGTAAGACGCGAACCAACTAGTACTGTAATAAGGAAGCAATTAATCTTGCTCTAGCACAGACAAGAGTTCGAACACGGATCGTGTTAAAATGGATCTCCACAGCTCCCCTGAATCACGACACAGGGAAGTAATCGAAGACGCTGGCAAGCTGGCAGACCGGATTTTTTCTCAGACTCTGGACCAGACGTGTCATAAGTTTCCTTAAAACATCGTGAAGAAGCAAGTTGGCCAGCTGCCAGTGTCCATGGGACGCCACACGGCAAGGAGCATGTGAAAAGAAGGAGAAGAGACGAAATCCTTAGAACAGGACGTGCTCCTCCCGCACGAGAAAGCCTCGCTTCCGGGTTCGCTTCTGTATTAGATATTCATGCTCATTTCCTACGGGGCAGCTGGTGCTTTTTCTCTCCCATTGCCCCCTCGACGGAACGAAAAGGGAACTAATTTTTAAGACCACTGTGCGCACCGACGTCCGTTTCGACTCAACAACAACCTGCTCGAACACCCACCCGTCAGTCGCGATGCATGCGTCCAGCCGTTTGTGGCTGATTTGTATATCTACGTAGTCATAGGGAAAGTAGCGAAACAGGTTTGATGGAGGTGGATGAGTTGCGCGTGGTGTTGATCGTTAATCAGCACCGACTCGTGGGAAATTGAAGTTGTAAGAATTTTTGGAGATCTTTTAACGTTTGAAAGTTTATTATCATTTATTTCGTTTGCTTTGCGAGGGATAGTGTCAGACGCATCGTATGCAGTCGTGTGCAAGTAATTGAGCAAACAAAATTACCGTAGGGAACGAGTGGAACTTTTCGTAGAAAAAGAGGAAACATATTTGTTGATTCTTATTAAAACGCCAACGATAAAATGACTCGAAATACGAGATTTCCAACGAGTAAGATAACCTGAATGTTCTTTATGACATGCGTCAGATAAGAACAAAAAGAAACGCGTTGAATTTCAATACACGGTCTATCGTGTCTCGAACTAACGTAAACGAGAGCAGTAACAAGTAAATTGATATGTCAATGAAGAATCGATCAATGAATAGCAGTTATGAATGAACACGCGTGTTTGTTGGAAACGTATCCTCTAGCGTAGTGTTTCCTTTTCTGTTGAAGAATATCTTAGGATAATCGGCGAAGCATCGTATTCTTTTGAAACGGTAAGAAAAAAGGCTTTAAAAAGTGTCGTAAAAATGGTTCCATTAGTTTAGAAAGAAATTGTTTAGCCTAACGCGAGCATTCTTCGCGTGATCACATGAATTTTCGTAAAGCAGCATTTTCCCATGATAGAAAGGGTACTGTGTAAATTGTCAAGGAAGCTAGGATACCTCGCTAGACCTGTCCTAATATTTACGGAACTGGAGTGCCCTTTCACTTTGCTCCCTCGTTTTTCCCTAAAGAGCACACCGCGAAGAAGCTGGAGACCTTTTTGACTGTGTACGCGTCCTTTGTGCCCGTCGTGCATCGCTAGACAACCACTTAGCCCGTAAGGAGCAGCAATTTGTGGGGACTTTTGGAACGCTGCCTTGAAATGGCGCTTGGAATCGCCTTAAATTGCTCGATGGATAAGAATACCAGGAAGCGGAGCTCGATAAAATGTTGGAGTACGCGATAATAAAAACGGAATATTATTTCTTTTATTTAGCTATTTCATAAAATTTTTACGAAGGAGAAAAGTATTGTTCATAGAAACTAAATTCTCTATGCGCAAGTTTGCTACATTGTGTCCAATGATTAATTACATGCCGGGATTTTGATAATTGAAGAAATTAAAGTGATGTACCCGCTAACGAACAGCATTTCCCTTATTCATAAGTTTCAAGTACTAAAGGGGCGGAATTTGATTAAATCTTGTTCCCACCGACCGTACAGAGCCACAAAAGGTGCAAAGTACGACGGTAGCGTTGCGCCATTCAAACTGCAGCGAGGTGCAAAGTAACGGCATTTGCTTGCAAATTTTCACTCGAAAAAGTAAAACGCGGATGACACTGCGATCCAATAATTCGCTAATAATTTTAACGAATTAAGCAAACCCCATTATATCGAACACGATATAAAAAATACATCTGTACGCGATAGTAATTTAATCAACCCTGTTCTTTCCAGAAACACTATACATTTCCAGATGAATATGACCCGGGATTAACATAATTTCAATTTCTCGTTGCCCCTTGTAGCGTAGTAGAGAGTGAACGGTGCGCCTGTAAGGTCATAGAGAAAGATGCGAGGCCACGGTTATTATAATAATGTCCCGAGGGTAATGCGATGGGATCTCGTTTTTCCTATTTACGTTAATACGAGCCTCTCGCCTAACGCCGCTCGTCTTCGTGTACACGTTCATACACAGGCACTGCTTGCGCACACGATATAAATGATTATTCGTCAAGTCGATGTGCGGTGTACGACCGACAAACACGTAGGTAACATTACACTGGCAATAGCCAAGTAAAAGAGTAGCGCGAACGAAGTATTCCAATAACGCGTACATTTATGGCAGGCCGTTCTATTAGTATCAAACGACCGTTGCGAACTACGTCCATTATTGAAGATTGCGCTAGGATGAGCGAGGAATTCCTCGGTTGAATTCCTTTAAAAATATTGATTTACGCGTAACAAGGCATTGCACAGTTAGAAAACTGAACGACAGTAGGTGTCGTTCCAAGACCAAACCAACTTCCGAATGCTAAGTTCAATGTTTTCGCGATTAAGCCCGGAATCATTTGTCAAAAGGTGCGAACAGATACACACTTCAGTTTCTTGTTTCACACATGTTACAGGATTATTCATGGATTACGAGTCCGCCTTTTCGTCGTGTACTTTGTTATTTGAGTTGTAGGTATATCAGAGTGACGAACATCATTAGTCAACATACGTGAGAGGCAACGAGTTGAAGGAATACATGAATATCTTATTCGCTACGTGCTGCTTTTCCAATCGATCCCTCTTCATTCTCTTTCTTTCTCGACAGGAACCGTTCGCCGCTTCGTGGAACTCGTCGAGTTCCATCGGCGATAGGCGTGCTGCGTGTACGAGGATTTTTTGAACGGAGCGCCGATGCGCACGCTAGAAAGCATCTTGTCTCGAGTGGATGCGAAAAGAAAGCGCGAGAAGGATCATAAGGGCTTGCAAAAACGATACAAGGCTGTGATAGTCTGTTCGTAAAGTTGACCATAACCTTGTCTGTTAACGATCACGCGTTTTTCTGGCGAGAAAATTAACATCGCAAAGGAATGTTATTGACATGTTGAATTTTTCAAAATTCACGCTTCAAAAAACATGAACACCTATGTTAAATATACCTATGGTATATTTCTTAAAAAAGTTTGTACGCTTTCTTCCTCGAACAACGAGTCGACGTTGGCAAACCTCAAAGCGCAAACGAATTTTTACATCCGCGAGCGACAGGCTTCCAAAGAGGGTGAATTACGCACGGCATCCTGGCTGAAAAAGATCTTTTACGCGAACCAACAAACCGTTTGGCTTGTCGGCATTCACTAGCGGCCGCTCTGACTTGAAGTGGTGCGTGTATGCCTTTTTCTACGGGGCTAAGTTGCCGGTGCAGGACCATCCAACACTCCATTGTTCGTTTCCTTGTACAAAGCAACCTCGATACTACGCAGATTGCATTGACCATGGGCCTATCTTTCGTCTAGAGGAGAAATCTCCCGTGTCATCGAGATTGAAGGGAGAGGGAGCGAGAATTTCGAGGGTGGAAGAATGTCTCGTAACTATAATAGGCACCGAGGGGGCCATCGTTGCGTATCGTCTACCACCTACTCTTTTCATCGCGAGAATTTTTTCAACATTTTTTTTTATTCTACAAAAATTTGAATATTTCAGTAGCTTCCCATGAACCATAGGCTCTTTATATCAATCGTGCAGCATATGTTTCAAATTGAACTTTTACGTACGCGATTAATGTTGTATCTCGTATCATGAGATGAAAATCAGTGCGTGAACTGTTGCACGTGGAATAAATAATATCGCCCAACTGGAGCAACAAGAAACACCATGTGTGGAACGAAAACAAAAAGTTCATCGCCAGGTTTAGTTTCGGTAGGGATAAAAGTTGACGAGTTAAATAATTCAACAAAGTGTTCCACCATAGATCAACCGAAGCTTCGGGTACTTTTTTTCTTGTTTTGAGTGGTCGCTGATGGCGTAGCAGATTCGAAAGAAAAAAGGGTACGATATTATATACTACCACAGATAGATAAAGAAGGGCGAGGAAAGAAAGGTTGGAGAAAAACAGACCGTAAAGCGCGCGGGAAGACACGGTATGTCAGCGTGTCTTTCTTTTCCCATAACGGGATCGGTAAGAAGAGCAAGGATTGATTTACACATTCAGCACCTCTTCCTACCACATTCTCTGTGTCTAATTAAGAGTTATATAGTACCTTATATAGCAATAATATCAAATAATTGCTCCCATGTATGGCATAAAAGTACTCGTTGAAAGATGGAATACTTTAAGCTCGTATTATTAACGGGTACACGCGAAGCATACCTTGTGATATACATAAAAGCTAAATGCCAGTAACATTCTGATCGACTTTGTCACGGTGTTACACGGTCAATTTTCTGCCTGCATGTTTTGTGCTGGCAATCAAGTTCGAGGTAATTTCACGCGCGTTCACAAAGCATATTACTGACTGGCGCGCGTTAAAAAGCGAAGTATAGGCGTCTCTGGACTCGTACACCCGCGAAAAAATGGTCGGCAAGAAGCTCGACATATGCTTCTACACGGTGTTGCTACCAAGTGTGCCAACCATGCGCACATGGCCGGCAAACTAATTTTTTTTCCCTTCTTTTACGACACGATGTCCTCTCCTGCGGCGTGCGCAGGCGAAATGAACTTTGCGTGCGGTTGTGTTTTCGCTAAGCTGTGCCAGGGCCGGTAAAAAATTCTGCCCGAAAGACGGTGAACAACCTTGAATAGCAGTTGAATAAAGAAAGCTTACGAAACTCCTTCCAACCTTCTGACCGTCCGTGTATCGGAAATTCATTTTTAAAGAGATCTCATTTTTTTTTTTATCACTTCTGTGCGAAATATTTGGCGGAAGTTGGCGTTGGTTCGTTGAAACGATCGACAGTTACATACAGTGACTCGCACACACATAATTTGCCGTGTATTTACCGTATTGCGAAGTTAAAGCGTTCACCGTAAAGGTATCCTCTAGAAACGAAACCGAGGAGTATCTTATTCCTCGCGCATACACGAGGTTGAATCAACACGGTGTTCCTTAACCACGATTGTGTCCGACGAGAAGCAAGCGTACATGCCGCTGCTTCTTCTGGCACTTCCATCTCAGTGGCGTTCCCACACCAAGACTGCTACCAGAGTGTAACGTTATATCTTCGCCTTGCTATGGTGGTTCTTTCACTATGGCGACCAACTCGTATCTTGCACACGTTGTACTTCAGCGCACTGCATGGGTGGCCGAAATGTGACAACGAACCAGATCTTTCTGGCTCCTTTCAACTCTTCAAGATGATTTGCATAAAGCAATACGTAACGGAGAATTAGCTGGCAACAAGTACGATTTGCAGAACATCTTTAAACAATTCTCGTGCTTCCAACTTTCCTTTCATGCGAAATATACGATCCGACAATTTCACTAATTCTACTCGAAAGGACTTTTTTCTTCGCAGAAAATAGGATTCCTTTAAGGCCGTTCATCCGTTGCGTCTTATCTTTCAGCAATCATTAAAGTTCTAAACACAACTGAACCGTAAGGTGCATGCAAACTAACTATACGCCGACGTCTTGCCCTCTTCCTTTTTGCCGTCCCTTGAAGCCGAGTTCCCGGCTCAAGTTCACTGTCACCTACAAACAGGCTCGCAGGTTAGTCTCGGTTCTCCTGCTGCTTGCTTCTCCACCTCCACCAGGCACAGCAGGGCTACGGAGATTCGTACCACGACTACGACGCAACAATGCAGTACCTGAGTGTCGTGGCCCCTCGGGTAACCCAACCCTCGATGTCTTTCATCCCTCCTGGACCCCCTGTCTCGCCTACTGCCGCCACACCATCCGAGATTCTCTGAAGTCCAGGTAACAATGGCCAGCCAGATTTTCTTTATTCCTATTCTTCGTGGATGCGCCATTTTCTTGATGCACATGCCGTATCATGCGAGGTATGGGGATATCCTGAAGGTGCAAAAGAGACTCGTACGTCCGTGCATTTCGTTGGCGAGCCAAGTTTCGGAAAGGAAGTGGGGTTTGTGCGATTTCAACCAGAGCAGACGCTACGCGGTTGTTCTTTCGTTTGAATGCTTTCACGAGTACTCGTAAAATTCATTTTTACGAATATATTTTCGTGTACCATTTATTTTGGGGTAAACGCATCTTTTTATTCGATGATCTACGCGATTCGATTATACTCAAAAACTTTTGATACGCATTCTATGACTCTCAGGAATATCGATACGATAAATATAAATCATCGAGGATCGATTTCATTCACAGAGAAGAGGAGAATACATCTCGGAACAGTCTCTACAATTCTTCTCGATCAATCGATGAAACGATTCACGCCACTTGACTGAGAACGATCAATATCAAGCGCAGCGTGGTCCGAAGGTTAGACGGACACGCTGAAGATGCGAAGGAATGGGAGCTCCAGTTCACTTGTTCATCCAGTCTGACCAACGACAACGATGGGTGGACGTTCACCCCGAGCGACGAAGAGAAGAGCAGAGAAAAGAAGAGAACGCGAGTTCGCGATATCGAGTCCCGGTTTGGACGAGCACTAAGTCCCCGGAGACATATCTGGGCTGTTTTCTTCGAGACTGGTTGCCCCATTTGGTATAGCAGAGAGCCACCTTGCGAGCACGGCCACGTCTTGCGGCGTATCGAAGCTGCAGGGACGGACGGATGTGGCTCGTTCTTCATCCTTTCGGTACACAAGCGTACGTCGCAATTTTACACGAGTTCGCCGTCCAACAGGAAAACATCGCCTTACATGGCTGAGCAATACGATTCTTTTGTTGATCATGAGCAGTTACAATTCCAAACAGCCGAAGGGTTTACGCGGAATCCGCGTATTACATACCGAGCGTTCGCGATACAGTTATCATAACTACCGGATGGGATGCGGCAAACCTATCAACTCGAAATTATGTTAATACGTTAGGTATCCGGAGAAAAATAAACGCTTCGGTAGAACTTTAAGTTCGAGTGAAAAAAGTTACAGCGAAACGTTTCATTAAAATTTGTGACGAATTTCTAGCATCCGAGCAGTACAGCAAACATCTAAACTTTCTAGACCAGTATTAATATCTTCTCGATTGTTACGTACAAATGACACGTTCCAATTATCATCGAAGTTAATCATTTACAATGAAATATCGATTAATTATAAAACAAACAGTTGAAAGCAGAAATATAGATACCATCGCGAAATAACTTTCCGAAACACATCAATTTAAGTGAAAGTGAACTTTTTCTTTCGAGAAACCTTTCGTTTTCATTAGCACGCAATAAAGTACAATACGGTGTATGACACGGGTCTTTGAATTGTAAATAACTGAAAGCTGTTCAGGGAAAATGCGCGAGAGATCTTGTTAGCATGGTTTTTCACCGTGGCTAGCAAGAGAAACGCGTGATCTTCGATTTGTGGGGTATCGCGTATCAAGCGGTGTGAGAAAAGTCAGATGGAAAATAAGGAAGATACGTTCCTCGCAATCGTAACGCTTCGTACCCCTTTCCTACTGGGAATCGGATGTCGCCTTTACTCGCGTGACGAGAAACTAGAGGAACACGTGAGAAAAAGGCGAGAGCAGGATATTCCCTCGTATACGCGTTACCCTTGTGACTTTACTATAATTGAAGTTCGCTGGATTTCTGTTTCGTATAAAGTTGTTTAACGTTGAACTCTCGGAAGACAAAACGTGCACAGGGGAGTCGATAAACGCTTTCACACGTATATCCTTTTTCTTTTTAATTGCATCTATTAAAAACAATTCTCCTGATCAGTTGCTCGAGTTTAATTCACAACCAATACCTAAAGACCTTGGTATAATTATAGTATAATATTATAGTACAATTTACCACAAGAGTAACACCAAAAGGCCTTAGTGCCACGAGAAAGTAAGAAACCGCATTCGCAAGACGACGTTGCTGCGACTTTCTTCAAGAACGGAGAATGTGCGAGCAGCGAAATTTGGAAAGAAAGACGGAAGAGAAGAAACGCGGTGATCGAGCAGGGAGGCAAGAGAAGCAGGAGAAAACAGCAAGAAGAAACGAGAAAAAAAAGGGAACAGAAAGAAGCAAAGAAGTAGAGAGACGAAGAGGGTACGAGTGGCGCGGGAGAGAAAGAGGACGCGGAGGACCGGCCTGAGGTCTCGTAGCGTGCAATCTTCGCCCATTGAAGACGCGCTGGGAAACTGCACGGTTATTATGCCTGAATGGAACAGGGGACGGGATGTGCAGGACGGGAAGGAATGTCGAAGGTAGCAGAGGATGGACGCGAAACGTACGCGTTACTCCTGGCAAGGGGAAGGTTCTTGCTCCGCAACCGCGGCACACAACCTGGAACCATGTGGTGGGGTTGTGTCCACGACCGGGTTCCTTGGCCGAAAACTTTCAGGCACAATGTTTGAGAAGTTTCGCGACGACCGACGGTTCCTTCTGTTACGGTCGTTGCGATTTTACGACACACTCTTAGCGCCCTCGCCTCGTTGACTTTATGAACGTACTCAACAGGTTGCTGTTTGATAACTGGTTGCCCGAGGCGTCGTTATCGAACCTTCACCGGGCCGATTAAACGTCGCTTCAAGCGACGATATCGTTACTGCGTAATATTGTTTTAATAAAATTGCAGTCATCTTGGGAACAATGGCTGTGAACTTTGAAATTCACGAGAATTGCACGACATTAGGAGTCGTTTCGTAAAAAATTCATCGTTATATTCATCGATATAGTGCATACACGATTGTATCTTATCAGCTTCAACTGTCGTGTTCGATTAAAATTATCAATGATAAAATCTCAAAGAGCGTTCGTCTATACGTTTCCTGTTTCTGTGTGTTAACTTCGTTCTAGATTATAATGGAGCATCTAGCGGTTTCTTCATTATCTATTCGTAATAAGAAAACTTATTAACACGCAGGCAACTAGCAGCAATTACTCATTTCTTCTTTTGCATAATATTTTATCGAGGTCATTGCCACGATTTCGTTTCACGCGCATCCGTGAAAGACTTTTCTTCGGCTTCAGGATTCTGCTCTTTTGTATGTATGCGTGCAGGCATGAATTTATCTGGAGACAGGATGCTGACGAGTCGATCGTCGAAGCAGCTGGAACGCCTCCATTCAGAGAGTCAGTATCGTACGAGCCACGTACAAAACATGCTTGATAAGAAGCACCTATAGACGGTCATAAGGCAGGCATTTAAAGAACGACTCTGTGGAATGTCATGAAAGACACCTTGGCTAACAAAAGTGGGGTACAATCTGGCATAACTATAATCCACCATGATACGATCCAACGTTATGCGGTACGAACTTTTCGCCCATAAATAAGAAACAATAATTTCGCTGTTCGGTAACTTTTCCGATAATTTACCAGTTCTGATAGTTTTCAAGCTTATCCTCGATCTCTTCTTCGTGGTTTGAATAAAAAGCACTGACAAGTTTACGAAGATACTTCGTTTCGAACGAGTAAACGCGAATTCAAACGTGTGATAACGACTGTGTTCAGAGATGATAGGTTACAAAATCTGTTTTAGAAAATTCTGTTTCAAAGCAATCGTTGCGCGACAGCGAATAGTCGGTCAGAGGATTAGACGAGTTCGATTTTTGGATCGATTTTTCTGACGCATTCTCTCCAAGACAACGTCTTGCTACAAGCAAGAAACATCATCGCGGCATTGAATTCCGGGCCAATACGAGCGCCCCCCTCATCAACCTCAATTAAACTCCACCGTCTCGCACTTATGCTCACTTCGCACCCGAGGCGCACCGAGTGTTGCTGGTGTTAAGTCACTATGTATTATTGGTCGAGCCAGTTCGTCTCAAGAAGGTTGTTCTCCAGACTTGGAATAATCAAAGGCATCCTTGTTTCCTCGACTGTTTCTGATCACAGAAAATTGCTTCGAATATACCATCGTACGTTTCTAGCACGAGGCTCTTCGAACCTTTGGCGTCGGTTTTCAGGCGTGCGCTTAAAACTTTCGATTCGAATTTGACTTTTTAATCCATCATCGATGTTAAGTACTTTCTTTACACGTTTCCAGTACGCGGTCCAGTGAACTTTAAATCGCTCGCAACGGCGTGCAATAGAAAGTTGGTGTTTACATTTCATGAATTATGCGGCAATTATAAAATCGCGCGCTATTGTACCATAGATGCCACCGATTTCTCAAGCGTTCGCAGAATTTCTCCGATTTCGTATCGCGGATCTAACAGTACCTCTAAGCGACGATCGTTCGATTCCCGACACTAAGAACAAAGGCGACGTGGTATTTTAGCCCGTCGCTTTATAGATCTTCTGCGAATCGAGTAACGTTCCTCGGAGCCTTTCTTCTTCCAATTCGAAAGAAACGAAAAGAGAACACGCTGACGTCCCTTTCTTGGTCGTTACAGAAACGCGCATCGCGATTGATCCTTTTAGGCTTGTCGAACAGCGACATTTATACCGTCACGATCAACAGCCGTTAAGAAGAAGCTAAGATCCTTTCCTGTTAGTGACCCTCGGAGTGTGACCATGCTCCTTGAGACTCGTATGATTCAAATTTCACGCCGGACATGACGTTGAATATCTCCGTTAGGATTATACATCGGTAAGAGCGGTGTCGTTGAACTTCAATGCTCGATCATAAAAAGGTAGATCCTCGGTTCGGGGGTCGTTTCAAAACCTTGCCTCGCGAGCGATGAATGCAAGCAGCGCGCGTAGGTCTTTGAACTTGCTCCTCGCGAGCAACAAAACTCGATTTCGTACGTGTACCGATGTTTCTTTGCTGGACGAACGTTTCGGAAGAGGCTCTATATCATTTTCTCACGTCCCGAGCTGAACAGAAAAGCAGACACGATCTGACAGCGCGCGAATATCAAAAACCGCAAAATCTTTCACGCAAGATTGAATATCGGACGACGACGTAAGTAAAAGCGGCCCAGCGAAGTAAGAAAAAAATGTTCTGCATCGATGCGAAGTTGCTTCGACATGTTACGATCGTATTCACCGAGAACCTTTTCATTTTTTCTTCGTTTCGATAACTTTGTTGGCAGTTTAAAAAAAAAAAAAAAAAAAGACAATACCCTGCTCCGATAACCGGAATCGATAAAATGAACGAATTAAGAATATCCTTATCGAAGCGTGAATCCGAAATTAAATTGCTAGACATAATTATATCGATTACAACGATCTCGTATATAGTATCGGGTGTAAACGTATAGGAAAATTCTTGGTCGAACAGTAAAATCGTGTTTTCCTTGGTTTCATGCAAAACCGGATGACGCATCCTTTAATAGAACCACGGCGAAAACAGAAAAAACATCTTAAGACAGCATTAGTAGAATTTACTCGGAAGGAGTCCTTAACCGGATATAACTAGAAATCAGTTATTCTATTTGTAACATGAACATGAGATGAGAGATTGCAGTTCTTGCGCTGGTTCTTGATATTCTTAACGATGATTATGGATGTAAATTAAGAAACATGTGCATGAATCAATTGCTGCACGGAACACAAGTAACTTTAACGACGCTTTGAAATATTTAATTCAGAAATAAACGTGTTTTATAGGTACTATGAAACTTTACGTTCAAAGAATGCTCTCGCGGACGAGGTGATACAAACGTTTTTTTCATTCATAAACCGGAATGTGGTTACAATTTCCCTGTTGCACGCTCTTTAGCATGTTACAAATCACGTTCCCGTAACATTAAAGTCAATACCATCGTAACCTCGTCGTTGTTGCGGTAGTCAGGTCATTCTGAGATTCCTACGTAGAATGAAAAGCAACGCGAATGAAGAAGAGGTAGGTAGTCACCGTTAAACCCTCGCAGCAGGATACATTTTTCGCCCGTAAGCCAAACGGACTGCATTTCGCCCAGAATTTCATGACCATGTTGCCAGATTTTCGTTTTAAATGTTCAACGTGAATCGCGAAACTTTCAGAATTTAATGGTTGATACTAAACATGGTGTTAAAAACTGTATGGAAATATTTTAATTCCGTGCAATAATGTGACTTAGCGAAGAGATAGTTCGTAAAGAGATACTTCCCGAAGGGATGCATCGTACTCGATTACGATACCGTTTTCAAAAGTTCCTTCAAGCTTTTAGAACACAGAACGGTTCGATTCTTCGCACCTTTTGGGGCCGAATTTTGCATAAATATTTCGCAACGGTTAAGCAGTTATTATAGCGACCTAGTGTGCTGTATTCGTAATCAAAATGGTACCTAACTTCATGAACTATTCATAGACAGAGTATGGCACAAAGTCAGAATAATCGTGGAATGTCGGTAGAGCACAATTGGCTTTTTGTGCGCGCTTAGATTCGGCGGGTGTATCATTTCATTAGCCCATTAAACAATTACGGTTAAGCCCGGTACACTTAGGCTCGTGTCTACAACCAGCTGTGAATGCGTTCCTTGTAATTGAACTACGTTAGTTCGGTCTCTTTCTTGGTTTACCAGACACGTGGGCCCGAGGTACCTACGATAGAAATTGATAGTCGTGTTCCCACTGCTTCTGAACAGCCACTTCACGCTTCTGTCTAATTAACACGTTACGTTTATTGCTTTCTGATTACAGTAGATAGCTTATGATTTTCTGTATTCATTGTACGATCCTTTCCACTTCCTTCTAATCGCTTTTTTTAAGTAGTATTTCAATCAAGCGCGTAAGAGCTCGAAGCACTAATTATCGAAGGAATACTTTAAGCGTTAACATTGTTTTCGCATCGCTTCTACCGTTAACGAAAGCTGGTAAGACAATGTTACGCGTTTGCAGTAATCTTCGTTATGAAATCTTTAAGACGGTAGGGCATAGCGGAAACGCGGCTTGGCCAGAACGAAGTAACATAGAGGAATAAGTATATGGTTAGAACGCGAGACAATGTACCAAGTAAAGCGTGGTCGATGCACGAGGTGAATGCATTGTCGCTCGACCCTGATTGCTTCTGCTGCTGCCGCTGCACCAGCACAGATAGCTCAATTGTTGAACATCCAATGCTACTAAAGTTCATTCATGGTAAGTCAAGAGCGTTACTGTTTTCAAGAAACACAATCTAGGCCGTATTAATTAACGCAACTTTTGAGCAATTAACTTTCCAAAAGTTACCCAAGTAAGACAGTAATCAGAAATTAAAAACTTATTACACATCATCGTACATGATAGTATTTAAATTACTTATCGTTCGAGACAACAATTTGAAAGTAAAGAAGCTAAACAATATTCTTGAACATTTTCTGAACAGAAATAACAAAGAAAAATGTCTCTGCTCCAAAAATAAATGCGACGCGTATGATTATCCTAATATGAAATCGTTCGCATACACGTATCAACCTTTGATGGAAAATACTGTTTCGCTAAGACAACGAAAGAAGCAATGAAGCGAGACACAAAGCTTCGGCAACAACTAAGAAGACAGGCATCGCGATGGTCAAATCACTTGGAAACATCATCGCGCAAGATGATTCGCGAGGTGATGCGTCATCGGTTGCGATCGTCGTCATCGACATCGGTTCAAGTGGTGTTGACCTGGGCTTGTTCCCTTGCATCCATGCGACTCGTTACCAATTCGTGGGAACGCCATGGCTATCCCATACTAATTTTCCACCCGGCAGACCCGTTCGCGAGAACGTTTGGTCGAATAATTATTCTTGGTGGAGACACGCGAAAGAAATTCAATGTAAACGAGTTTAACAACTGCGAACTGTACAGGGAACACGATGGAGAGAAGAAAAAAAAAATTTCATCTCGTATTACTTCGAGCATGAATTAATAATATTACTAAACGTTTCTAATGGCGGAGTGAAAGGATACTTATCACCGATTCGTACCGAGTTTCCACGCGAATAATCCTTAATTAAAATAACATTCCTTTGATCGGTCAAGTGGTAAGAACAAACCATCGATCATCAACTTCTATAAGGGTTTAATTAACAACCGGTTGTTCAACGATTCGAACGACACCGATTCAATGTTCGCCATGGCAAGAAGAACTTGGGACGCTGAAACTCTGATACGATATTCGAAACGAAATAAGAAAAATTGCGATAAATTTATGGATTCGATGATTATTATTCGATTCGATGGAAAGCATTATCCGGAGCATCCTCGATCGCTCGAAGATCGGTTACATATTTCTGGTGCGCGTCCCGATCGTTTCATAGCTACCGCGAAATTGTAGTGTTCGATTCGAGTCTCGACTTCATGGTTGGCTGGCTACCGCTCCTCTATGTCTTTCCTTCGCATACTAAAGAGAGAAAAGGGAAGAAAGACGTTGCGTCAAGAACGCGAGGGAACGCGTTCTTGCCTCTTCCGCAGGTTGCTACGGCTTTTTCACTCGACCGATACTCCGTCGAAGAATTCAATGAAGAATCGGCGCATGATGTTTGATTCTACCATTTTCGCGCCATATTTGGTAGCTTGTCTGTATAAAGTCTCCGAGTCGTTCTTTCATTGGGCAATTCCCTACCGATATCGTCGATTAAACGACATAACAGCGTCTCGAGGAGGACAAAGACCGATCGAAAAGATAATTCATCGTATACGAACGTTTATTCTACTGGTAAATCATAGATACGATTACACGCTTGGATAAAATTATTACGAGCACCAACAGAGAGTTATCGGAATGGAAAAAAAAGTAACAACTAATACGTAAACATGACGAATGAATGTGTCACGGCGAATTTCAAATCTAATCGCGCGCTACGCAAGCGAAGTCACGACTTCATTATTCACGCGCGTCATTTGGATCAGGAATCGATTTTTAATCGAGTCCATGTGTAATCGCTGGACGCGTGCAACTGGATAGCATACGGATCGTTAAAAACGACAAAAACCACGTCGGTGGAAAGCACCTGGCAATAGTTTGCGATTCTTACCGAATGGTATTCACGGTTTAACAAAAGTTCCAAACGAGACACGTTGTACCATTGGCCTCATTCTTGGCCGAGCGCTCTGGGTGAACCGATCTTATTAAGGCTTAATTAGCCATTTAGCAAGATATATTTAACTCGCGGTGTACACAGCGGCCACATGACGAAAAGTAAAAGAATCTGAGGTCATTAAATGGTCTATGTATTAATTACGATACATTATAAGCAAAATCGAACCGTTCAATTCGCTCCCTTATTAACTTTCTAATTGTCAACCAAAGAGGATAGGTTTCTCTTAATTTCGAAATATTGGGTAAAGGGAAAGAAATAGAAACGAGAAAAAAGATTCGCGTCTACGAGTTTCTACCAGCGACTTCTTATTTGCTTATCCGCAAGGTAATAGTGTCTGCTGGTTGTTTTGCTGAGATAAAGAAATTCTTGTTTTAAGTTTGATAAGGCGGTTTCAGGTGAAATCTACAGGTGACGTATCCGATTGGTGCAGATTTCCGACCGTGTTTGTATTGTTCTTTGCGAAACGAAAGAACGTGTGTATAAAATCCACGGTAAAAGAATTTCCCGATCTGGTTATAGAAAAAATACTCGAAAAGAGTTATTAAAATTATATCAGCCTTGTTCGGATTTACGATAAAGAAGACGAAAACCAAATAAATTCCCTTAATTCGGCATGAAGTATCTACATTTTATATACCACTCCAAAACGCTGCATCGATCTTCATTTTTTAACAACTGCGATAAAAGAAATTGTTCGCTATCGATTATAGAAAACGGAAGAATGTTGCACAACTATGAATCAGGATATAATCACAGCGTCATATTTTATTCATCACACGATATAGTTCGTGTATGCACATGTTTATAAACACACATTGCATAAAAATCAGTTGACTTCCCTGTTATAAAACTCGTGTGCTCCTATTAGATAATTCGAATGCGCTAATTGCGCAAGGCCGATAAAAACGTGTCGTAGCAATAATATTATATCCGATAAGAATGAAACGAGGCATAGTTTAGAAATTCGTAAACAAGTTAAACGTTTCACCGCGAGCAACGGTCACGTGTACCAATTAAACAATACACGCTACCGTTCGGTGTTGGAGTTATCAAATATTTTCGATACAGAACGTCCACGCGATAATGGATTCCTATTGGTAATCTCGTTTAATTGTAATTGTGCTTAGCTCGAAAGAAAATAAACAACTGACCAACCTCTTTCCTCGATGACGTCCGCCTTGTCGACGTACATCAGCATGAAGAGTACGTAAACCCCAAGGATCTTGGCTGGTCCCATCTTTTATCCGGGACCCTTCAATCCAGGAAGAATTCCTCGGGCACCTTCACAATACGGATCGACGCATATCCACTACACTGGCACCGCACACTCTATAGATACCGCACTATATTTCACTCCGAAATTTTTCGATACTCCCCCTGAACGATCAACGACAACACGACGGTGGTAACCAGTTGAACATCAAGGACGAAGTGTCACCGAATCGTATCACGTTTCTTTATCGCGGTATCAGGTGGTTCAACAATATCACCAGAATCCACGCGTCAAATATTTATGTCGGTCCATTCGAGACGATTCAAAGTCTACATCGTATCGCGGATAACATTCTTTAATTTCTACGAATTTCTACGAATTTCTACGAATTTCTACGATGTTTGGTTACAGGTGGTGACCAGGAAAAGCTCGAGGCACGAATTCAAGCGTTTCGAACGCATGCGCGCGTACCGCGACTCCGTTTTCACTGTGATTTGTTTTGCAACAATGCCGGTTCCACACCAGGGGGAAGAACGATTACTTGACCTCTGCGCGCGACAGAGGCACCACGATTTCACCGATCGGGAACGTACGAAACTCACTCGCGATATATCGGACAGAATCGCGTGTCCATCGATGGATCGTTCGGTACTGATCGACGATCGTGCGCGAGAAAACTTAGGGTGAACGTAAGAAGGTGCTTGATCGACCACCTTCTCAGGCGTCTCTCGGTGGACAGCCTTACTCCCACGCTGGCCGAGTCAAGAATACGCGCGCCTTGTCAAAGACGAGTCATGATTCCGTTCGATACCGACAGGTGGCGGTAACACTGGGGCCCGACCGAACGTTAACGAACATCGCCGATGACGATCGAAGCGACAAGCGGCATCGCGGAAATTTTCCGAGCGTGCATAAATAACCAATTTTTAACTACGCGATTGAAAGTTGAAAATTGATCATTGAGAAACGATATTTTGGTAAGTCTTATTGTTAATGTTCTTGAGAATCGTGATCACAGTCGTGTGTAATGTAACGATACTCGATAGGATGCGATCGAATCTATCGTATGATATGAATTGCAGGATTTGTTTAAAATTGTTGGAGAACCACAAATTGTCGAATAAGATTCCAACGCATCGGGTCATTGTCCACCGAAGCAGGTAAGTCGTGTAGACATATACAGCACTGTCGATTCCTTGAAGACAGTAGTCGTTTGATCGTTGCAAAAATCATCGTGAGACTGGTTTCTCGTCGCCGAGGCACGCACCTAGAGTACGTGCGTACATGCAACCACGTACCTGAGAGAAAACTTGGTACAGAAAAGTTGTGGCGAGCAACGGTGAACAGAGAAAATACGTCTCCCATGAGTTTCTGTCGATGAATTTAAAATAATACATCTTGTATTATTTTATGTACGAAACAATGCATGTGTACGCTTTTATATATTTTGAATATTTTGAATATTTTGAATGCATTTTTAATACATTTTTATACACGTGGCAATACAGTAAATAATGCAATAAATAATACATTTTGTATTATTTTATGAAAATCAATAGGCATTAAAGAAAATTCTATAATCTTTGCAATGCAACATGCATATAAATTACAAAAAGAAAAAAAATATTAACCGGCATCTTATTTTTATTCTTTTTCGGAAATTGAAAAAGGAAGATAAATTTATCTTTAAATTTTGTACGGTGATAACAAATTTGTTGAATATTTGAAATACGAGTTATTTCTTAAAGACATGAATAATTTTTGAAACGGTGTAACGTAATTGTATTTTCTACATTCAAATGAATATTTCAAATAATCTTATGTTTATTTATATGGAATGTTCGGCATGCATAGAATTAATCATTTAAATAACGATCTTAGATAGTGACAAGTGAAAGTTTAACGATTGATCTGGAATTTAACAACAAAAATTAAAAGAATCGATAATTCGACACAGAATCAATCAAGGATATGTTCTTCGCACGATATCGATGAAAGGAGAAAAACAAAGATTACAAATGGAAGGGCGTTTTTATTCGTGCGATGCCTTTCAACCGATAAGTACAAATAAAGTACCTTCGTACTCGTCGTAGCAAGTTTTTACCGGTGAACGTGCTCCATAACCGTGAGCCGACGCGATACAAGTAGAAAAATATTGTCAGCTTAATATTTGCTTACGAAAGAATTTTTTTAATCGAAGAGCTTCTATGCGAACATTTTGGAAAACTGTAATTGTCACTTGTCACTGTTACGCTCAATTATAAAAGTGTTGCTGTTTAAACACTTATTACAAAATTATTTTGATACAACTTCTCTGAAATCTTTATATTATGACATTATTTTTGACACAATTTTGACACAATTTTTTAAAAGCTATTCTTTTATACGAGTTTAATTTATTATAATAATTATACGATACATTAATTGTATTAATCATGAAGGAAAGCAACATGGCTGTTTATTTCTTTCTAATTAAAGTACTCGGTCTCGGATGAAAAATTGAAACACAATTTTAATTTCTCTTTTTAAAAGCTTTTTCTCTTCTTTAAAATCGTTATACCAGATCTTTCTGACGCACTGGTTCCCAGATGAGATCCGGGATTCATAATGCGCGTTCTTTGGGCCGTTTTTTCTCGTACGAAAGATGTTCGAAGGAATATGTTTATTGTCAAAGACGTATGACGGTAGCAGAGGGCGTATGCGTAGGAAAAAATTGTTTAGGGTATTCGCGCGAGTGTAAAACATCTTTCATTAATTTCTTCTTAAGATGTAAAAAATTTAAAAAGTTAACCTTTCGGATAAAAGATAGAGCAACTGTTTTTTTTTTCTTTTTTTAAGTAAAAACATTTTAGAAAATTGACTCGGTTAAGGATGGAAAAGGATAAATTCATAAGAAATTTTCGATTTCATTTTTTATATTCGTTTATTATAAATAACAAGATGTATATTCGGTGCGCACGTGTTGTTTAACCTGTATATGTATATATGTACTCAAGCTCCGTCTAAGTTTATTTCGCTTACTGTACTATACCTTGTTGTTACTTTGAGTTGTTGTCAATAATATATTTTTTCCGCTACAATCTATCTGATGAAACGGCGCGAGGAATTTTGGAAATTTACTTCGGAGGCAAAAACTCCACGTAGCACCTCAAGGGAAAAAAAAATCGTTATCCTCTCGCGAGATTGTAGTGGCGTTTTTGATATCGATTTTTCTGATCGATCGTGTGCAAATGAATTTTCTTTAAACCCTTCGTAACCAACAACCACGTTAGTTTCGCACCCCCTTCGAGCGTTATAGACATTCAATCACCGTTAGCATCTCAATTAAAGTGCAGACACGATATAACTCTCGAATCATCAATAATTTGATTTTTTTTTTTTTCCCATCGATCATAACGAATATAATATAATTTGTAAATTAATTCGTACTAATGATATGCGTCTCGCGAACATCTTCAATGAAAGATCAAAGATTACGATTAGATCTCGTTGAACAGTTGTACAATGCAGTGGTATCACACTTTTCCACGATATGTTCAATCAAATACAATTAATGGGGAAACATTGTGGGATTCGAACGTTGTGGATCTAATCCGTTCTTGAATGTTCCTATAATGCAGTTCCAAGAGCGACGTGGAAACGAAGGGATTAATGTTGGTGTGTCGGTGGTCCTTAGAAGCTACGTTTATTCTTATAGCGCTCGCGTATTAGCAATGATTAATGCGTGCATACCTTTTTCTTTTTCTCAATCCTCTCGAAGAATCGAGCCTCAGAGTTCTAATACTAAGCTGTTGACTACAGATCTGTCTTCAATTCGCCGGCCTAGATAACGCGCCATAGGTATACATCTATAATATATTCGCTCTTTTTTTTATAAACTCTCTTTTACATGAAACGATTAAACCTTTCGTCCCTCGATACGTCCTTTCTCTTGACTTTCGTCGTGTTTTCGCGCATCTCCTTCGTTTACGATTTCCCCGATTAAAATACCATTCTTAGTTTTCCTTTTCTCTTCGTCGATCAAGAAACGATACCGCACCCTACCGACGTGCACAGTACACATCATTGATGGTCGTAAATGCCGTACTACGTTGCCAAAATTTTGCCAAGGTGTAGAATTTTAATGAAATTCGATAATTCGCATTGATACACATTGTTTCTTTTATCATCTTCTACAATTTTTTGGAAAGATTTCTTTTTTCATACATACAGGGGTACAGTTTGTACAACTTATTAACAAAACTTGTCGAACGATCGGACATAAATTTCACTTGTTTTAAAATACAAGATATGTAAGAAATTTCGAGCGTCCGCTCCGGGAAGAATTGAATGGAATTTCCAGTGGCGATTATTACCATGAATGTAGCGTATTGCACGCTTCGTTTTAAAAAGGACGCGCGAAAATTGTGAAAATCCAGGACGTACGGGAGTCATAATACAAAACTAAAGGCGTTGAAACTTTCGAAAGCTACGTACGACATCATGTAGCAGGCACGTCTTATCATATCACGCTAAAGGCTTTAAGAAGCCTGGTAGAACCGTATTGAGGTACCGAACCAGATACTCCTTTTTTTTTTTTTATTTTTTGCATTCTTTATTTCTGTTTTTTTATTTTTTTTAGACGACTATCTACTTACGTACTCTTGTTCCTACGTAACTCACGCGGTCGCATGCTCTCACACATTCGTCTCTTTTTTTCTGTTCCTCGTGTACACACGCATACATTCTCTCTTCTAATTTGTTTCTAAACCTCTCGAACTAAGGAAAGGGTGCGAACGGTGCGCGAGCGCAAACAAATGAACGAACGTTTCCCCCACTGCCAGGCAAGGAAACATTATTTCACGGGATTCACCCGTTCGAGGACGTTTAACGCGCGGGTATCCTTGAACGAGTTCTCCCCCTTTTTTTTTTTTTTTTTAACACGAAGCACATATCACACGTGCAGGCCTACGAGAATTTTCTTATCAAGAGAACACGGACGGTTGTTCATTACAACCGATTGCTTTAGGCTTTTCTGCATTCCACCACTTTAAAAGTGTCCGTGGATAACGAACAAGCGAAGTCATCGAAGATACGTGGACGCGTCTAATCTGTCGATACCTACCTTTGTTACCGCAACTTTTTTTTTTTTATTTTTTTTTTGTTTTTTTTAACTCTTTACACATCGTGTCTGCGGCAAAATCGATACCGTTCATAACCGTGTAGCATGTCGCATCGATCGAGCATCGATTTATCACAAGTAATAAAGTCAGCCCGTCGAATTCGATAAGGATGCACAAGCGATGACGAGGCTCGACGATTTACTTGTAACTCCTAAAAACTCTTAGCGTCCAGGCGTGGCTGGACGGGTTCAAATTTATAAAAAGACATTACGCTTTTTACTATCTGTCGATCTGTTCGAATAAACGCAAATAAATTTGTTGGAACGTGCGTAATGCTTTTTCTACGAACTTGATCCCTTGATTCTTCACATACCAGTCGTTTCTCGTTTTTTTTTTTTTTTTTTTTTTTT
>SMSQ01025911.1:295073-315233 GCA_019453375.1 Ctenoplectra terminalis
TTTTTTTTTTTTTTTTTTTTTTTTTTTTTTTTTGAACACGGAAAGCAATAGTGCGCGCTTCTCTACGATCCAGTGCTACCACACATGTTCGTCTTTAATGCGACTCGATTTTTCCTCTTCGGTTTTGAATAATTATTACTTTAGAATTCTCGATCGAACCGTTCGATCACTTCCATGAACAGATCATAATTTATTACTCAAGAATAAACTTAATTCACGCCCATTTTGATGAATACCTCATCTCCTTCTCGTCCCAATTCTATATACGTCATTACGAGATTGCTTTCTTTCTTTTTTCTTCCATCTTGCTCGTCTGTAAAAGTCGCAGTTATGTAAAATCATGATTTCGTTGTTTTTGACGTTGTACGAGAATCGTATCTGCGAGTGAATGCGATGGTTGTTGGATTTTGACGAGTCGAAATATAATTTATAATCGCACGTCCCTAATCTTGTGATTAAATTTTGTTATTAAAACGACCGTCGGTGACGGCGGTATAACGTTCGTTGAAATTTAAAAAAAATACGCTGTTCCGCTGAACAAAGATTCCATAGATAACAACAGTAAAAATTGTTGGGTTGTTCGCAAAAATTGTCTTCGGTTTTTAAAAGTGAATCCGCATTTTAATTCCGAATCATGCTGGAACGTTTAAAAGTCTCGTGAACGATAATCGGGTTCAACGTGTAGTATCGATCTAACTGATAAAACGTTTCTTGTATTTAAAATAAAAACTATCAGCTAACCTAACTATCACTAACATAAAACAAAGAGAAACATGCAGTATGATTGCTACAAAGTATCTTGTACCATGGAAACAATTAATTCCACTTGCAAACATCTTAACAGTTATCATAAATAAAAAGGAGGGAAGAACAAACGTAAAACGAATCGATCGAACTACAGATACTCTTAAAACTAAAAACAAAAATCGAATACGGTGCTAGTTTGATAAACGAAAATTATAAATTAGAGCCACGTCGATCGTTGCCCCCAACGAAACCTTGAAGAAATCGATGTTTGATTCGCGTGGTTTTGTTTCTTTTTTTTCTTTTTTTCTTTTTTTTCTTTTTGTTTTCTTGCATGCTTTGTCGTTCAAGAACAATCAATGGTAATTGTAAAATTTGTCGAGAATTAATTTAACAAACGACTGCCTCCGATATGGGATTTTCGGTGATGTGTATAGTCGCGGTGGGCCAGTCGATTTTCTTACTGCAAACATGATTCAATCCCTCGAGGGAAGCCAGTCTGTAGTCAGCCATTTTCAGTGGTGATAGCGGTGCCACTGTAAAGAAAAATAAACGAAAATGCCAGGTCAGAGTAATTGGAGTTGTGAATTGTATTCTTCAACCTCGTGTCGAGATTGTTAATAGGAAAGTACCCACATGTATATGTTACGTTCGTTTGAAACAACTCATTGCATCGTAAATATAATAGAAAAAAAAAAAGTGGAAAGAAAAGAACTTCGAAGAAAAAGATACACTTACAGCTCGATCATCGAACGAAAAGACGGACAAAATAAAGAAAGAACAGACAGAAAGNGGTGAACATGTATTTTTTTTCTCATTTGCCTTTGATGATCATTTTTTTTTCCTTTTTTTTTTTTTTTATCTTTTTAAAGCTCTCAAATAAATGACAAATGATGGTGAGACTAAAGTGATGAATTCAACGTAATCCTTTTTCAAACCTCTTTTTATTTATCAAGTCGAGCCAGTGGCTTTCCAATGAAGGAAAGTACATGATCGAAGACGTTGTTAAATCTCAATGTAGCAAGGATGCGGTTGAGATCATTGGAGAGAAATAAAATGATTGTTTCGATGTCATGGTTGAAATAAAAAAACGACGCTCGATATTTTTTGAAGTCATTCAAAACGTTTGACGCGTCGATCCTTGATGCATCAAGGGTTAACAACATCTTGGCATCGCGCCATTCGTACAACATGAAAACTCTATTCATATAACAGAGACGATCGTAACAACAACAATTAATTAACGATAATCATCACGATAGGAACGATTAATTTAATTAGAACAACTTGGGCGTATTTGGCTAATATTCGCAGATACCTACCACATAAAATAAGTGTAATAAAATTCACTGTCTCTTTTATGCGAGTCGATAGAAGAGAAAGGGGATCGTCAGTAATTAGGAGGGATAGGCGAGGCGTTGTATCATCGACGAAGTACTCTATTCGCGCGATAAATACACCGCTTTTTCCTTGTTCTTTGTATATCAACTGGGCGATAGTGGTAAAGCGTTGTGTTATGTGATAAGTGCTATCGTGTTTCTGTGACCAAGAAGCCAAAAAGAATAATAAACTTCAATTAGTCGCGGAACTAGCGTTAATTATTGAGAGGAGCGATTTTTTTTTTTTTTTTTTTTAATGAAGCCATAAGAATATATTTAGGGTGTAAAAAATAAATAATAACTGGCGAAATTCAAGTTACTTCGAATATGATTGGACGATAAATAACGCCTACGTTAAAGAGAAGTGTCTGTAATAAAATTGTTTCTATTTAACAGGTGGGGCACAAACAACGTGTACTCGCTATAGCTATTAAATGCAGCTTAAACCGATTTTCGCACGAATCTAGCGAGTTCGAAGGCAAAATGGTCGGGGGATGGGTGACTTAATTTACAAGCGTTACTTCGTTATCGGATCGCATACCAACGTGTTCGGGAACGACACGATAGAAAATTAAGTTCGGTCAGCTTGCCGTGAAATGATTCTTTCGTTTCGTAGATAACACGTGTTGTTGGCGTCGATTCAAGTATGTATATAGGCCAAAAAATACCGATACTTGTCAAATGTAGCAATCGATTGAACGAACTTAAGCCTACGAATATCCACGAGCTACGACACTTGCGTTTTCGTTTCTTCGTATCGTTGCGTAAGAGAGCACGCGAACGTCTTTGTGAATTCATTAGCGCCTGATCCATTGTTCGAAACGTTAATCAGTCAGGTATGTTTCAGACTATTCTCGTGTACCAACTGCAGAGACCAAGTTTTGCTTCGAATTTTAGTACCAGTTTTATTATTCTTTTTCAGTCGGTTTCAATCGTTATCAATTTTATAAGACGATCGCGTGCTCTTTGACGAAACAGCATGGCGCGAGCGAGATTCGTTTATACCGATGAAAATCGATGAGAATAATCGTTTGACAATCTGATAATTAATGTCTAAAGCGTAGTTCGCCAGGGCGCTCACTTACCATATCCTTCGCCCTGCAGAAACAGTCGGAAGGCCTCGCTTACTTTGCCCGGTTGTTCCTCCAGCACCATTCCGCAATCAGAAATCTGTAAATCAGACGAATCGAATTAGTCGTCGTTATATGGTTAACCATACCATTGATCTCTGTCATTGGTACATCTCTATTATTACAACGAAGTATCCAAATAGTTTCATAAATATTATTAAATTCAAACGTAATTAAGCAAGATTTATCAATAATCCTATTGGTCACAATGTCAAAGAAACAATAACAGTTCTTCAAGTTGAATTTTCATTAACAGTAACGTGTGATATTTCTAAGAAAGAAGATTACAACTGTCTATATTTTAATTATTCTACTAAATGCAATTCCTAATTAAAAGCAGCCTATTCATAGAACGTTATTAAGAATTCCGAATTAAATTCACGGATTAGTTGATAAAGTTTTTCTTCGTGGAGTTAAACAGCACCAAATGCGTACAGCCCCTTGGCATAGTGGGTGATTAATGTTACAAGAGTCTCGTACCTTCATCCAAGAGCTGTTCGTCGGATCTAATCGTCCATTTAACGTGACGGTGTCGTCGACGTGTGGGCTCAAGGCTCCGGTAATATTCATCACAGGTACACCGAGCGTGAGACCTTCCTTCTTACGAGTCGGGTCTAATTCCCTTGTGATGTTCAGATCTGTACGACGGACGTAGCTGTCGATTAATAGCGCTAGATTCGTTGGATTCACGCGTCGCTCGAAGTAGTTCTTGTACACCTGAACAAGGTCGTGGTTCCTTTCCTCCGTACCCTGAAACAGATTTTTCAAATAACATTTTTTTAAACCTTCGACGAGTGCAGTTCTATGCAGGATATTAATTTTAAAGCCAGTTAAATTAGGCCATTCAAATAATTTAATTTTGAAATATTCCAAGTGTCCTTTAAATTAAAAAAAAAAGAATTTCAAAACCGTGAACAGTTAAACCTCGTTTAAAAATATTTTATCGGCTATTGAATATAGAATCATTTAAAATTGAGATCTTTTATTAAAATAGTGATACAATATCAAGTTCCTACTCTTGACGATAATATAATCGAACGAAAAACTTTCAAAGACTCGGATATCTTCTCTCCGTTTTTACGGATTCATTTTTTCGATCAAGGTACGATTGTAGAACACCAGTCAAAGCAAGTGTCGGGCGGGAAAAAATTAAAAGAGAAAGGGCAAAAAAGGAAAGGCGAGGCAAAGGGTCGAGCCGTGGCTCTTTTGTCTCCTCGAAATTAGGTTTTCTTTTCCCTTCGTGTCGAATGATGGTTACACCATAAACCTGACCGGTTTTTACTGCTTTTACGGTATGTATGCGGTAACTCTATTAAGGAGCTACGTGTTGCATAATAAGAGCGATAGAATTGCTGCTGATGCCTTAATCCAATTTTCCACGTTGCACGGAAACACTCGATAGCGTAAGCCGTCACTAGACTCGGTTTCGTCGTCCATAATTTATTGACCTACGTTTCCGTGTGAATGTTGCTTAAACTAACCTTCCTCGATAAAACTTTATGGGTCACAGAGGCTGTTGCCTGTTTCCTTATATGTATATCAGATCGAGCTACTTTGCGGTATAAATTACAACCAGTAACGCTCTTGTTTGATTACACAAGAAAATGATAATGAAGACGTATAGTGGATCGAACAAATATTTGCACCGTGTCTTTTTGAGCTTTAGCATTAATTAAGTAGGGATACATTAAAACATTGTATTTGATGCTACATCATACTTTAGCTTAATTACAACATTTTGGTATCCACGAATACTTGCTAAAGAAACAACCCCCTCCGGGGTGTGCTATGGATCACCGGTCACCATCCAGCACATTTTGCTGAACTACCCTAGGTTCTCAACTGTTATAAATAGTTTCGACATGAAAACCGACATGAAATCCAACCCAAATGACCCTGATAACACCCATAAAGTGTTACAGTTCTTCAAGCAAATAAATCTACTAAATTCACTATAAGCAAGTATGACTATCCTACTTTTAAAACATTGTAATATTGTAACAGTCATATATATTCCGTGTGGTGGTCTCTAATGACTCTATTCTTAATGGAACCACTTTAAAATAAACTCATAATAATAATAAAATAATAACATTTCGATAGATCGAAGAAACAAAGCGCAGTGTTAAGCCGACCGGGTTTACCATGCGGGTATCTAACAATGCTATTTTTAATATTATGTCTAACAAAGCCCATATTTCCTTTTCTATAATTATTTCGACTGTTTAAGCCAGAAGACGATGGTAATAGTTTTATGGGCGTAGAGAATTTGCATTTCTGCGGGTCATATGGCTGCCAGGTACTTGTCTCTGCGCGCTCAATAGCAATAGACGTATCGTAAACCCGGAACTCGGCGCATGGACAATCAGTTGGCACGAGGTGACCTCCCCTTTGGGTCTAGCGCCCCCATCGAGCGCCATCCCACTCCAGGGTTCCTTTGTGGGCCTGCTAGGGTGCCCAAGGAAGACACAAGGGAGAAAAGCAGCCACCGATTGGCTGATCGCGCTTACACCCCCAAATCATGTCTCATAAAAAAGCCAGAGACTTCACGAAATATAAAGATTTGAGATTTGAAATTTGAGATTTGATACGAAGATAGTAAATACTTGACTTGTGAGAAGCGCAGCGTCTGCTATATTATTCTGAGTTGGCACGCACGTGCAATATTTCCAACGCCGACTCGACCTTCGGTAGAAGAAACGCGGGAAGTTTGCGTTAAACGCGTAGAATTTTATAAAAAAAAAGTTTCGATGAAATACAAGAGCACATGTATATAATCTCTGTATCAAATATATATGAGTAAATGCATGTTCTCACCCTGCCGAAGTGATGCCACATCAGATAGTCCAATACACCTTGAGTCATGCCCTGCGATCTTAGGTGACGAACGTTCAGCTTCTGATAGCCCCACTCGATCCAACCTGCCTGTGTCGATACGCAGTTTATCAAGCACAGGGCATTGACCTTCTCAGGATGAGCAAGTGTGAATCTCGCTAGTATGTTGGCACCGGCGCCGACTCCAAAACCGATTACGGATTTCAGGCCAAAATGGCCCAGGACGAAGAGCAGCTGTTCAGCTAGCTCGTCCATGGACGGATAGACGTAACTGGAATATACAGTGTATCGATTTAGAGAATAATTTAACGCCGAGATAACGCTTTTCTCTTCGTGACAATTTATCGCTTCGATACGTGACAAGTAATAAGAAATATGTATCATTTTTGGATTCGGTAATGGAAAACTTGTTTTGTGAATATACATTGCGATGCATCACAATCTTGAAATTGTGTTAAGGAAGCTGGATGATATTGTAAACTTTAATACCCAATTTTAGCTAGAATTGATGGTATGTGCAAAGCAATTTTCCAGTCAGCTTTACCAATTATCTTGCGCCAATATTTATCGACGTATCCTGCAGATGAAATGTATCTCTCCCTTGATGATACAGGGATTTACGTTTCTCGTACCACGATAGAGCCGAGGCAATAAACGCGCGTTCCTATCGAATTCGTGTTATCAACATTCATTACTATGTTAATTAAAACGATACCGTTAGGAATTTCTTTCCTTCTTTTTTTTTTTTTTTGTTTCATTCATAGATCGTAAATACACACGCATAAGGTTATATCGATTTCGAGACACAAATTTTAAATTTACCAGTACGTACAATGACCATTGCCGTGTTTCTTAATCGAATTAATAAATAGACAACGCTATAAGCTGTCGATGTGCAAGAAATCCTCAAGTATCGCCAATACTATCGATCGAACACAGATACAATATATTCGAATAGGTACACGTCATGAAATTTTAGGGATTTGGCACGCGAGCGAAAATAGTTTATACTTGCTGGTTGCATGAAAATCTGCATTGCAGTCTAAATTATTTTGCAACACTCTGTTTAGCTACGTATGCGTCTGTCGAGGTGAGCTTCAATTATTTGAGGTCAGCTTAATCGGATGTCGTAGGTAGGCACCGTCAATCTTCTAATTCAACACTGTAAACGATTCCCACCGATTGCGTCACGGTATCTTTAATCTTCTTCATGGTATACCGATCGAAGTACAAAAATTTCAAGGCGGCATGGATATCGAAACGATACAATAAATTTTTTTATTCTTGAATTCCTGAACAAAGTTCTTATCGCGTAATCTTTCGTTCTCGTTTAATAGGAAACGATTGAACAATATCAGAGGACAGAAATTTTCGAACAATTTCGTGCGCTACCGTTTCCCGATTTCACGAGATTGAATAACTGAAAGGGAAATTGCGCAACAGCCGGTAAGATCGAACCCGTAGAAATGCAAATAGCGATAGAGAAAAAAGTGCAGGAAAGAACTCGCCGAGCGGGCATGAGGCAAAGAAGATCGAATCGCTCTTAAGACGCGAGGAATTATCCGTAGAAACGCGAAAGCGGAACATAGTCGGGGCTTCCACTAATTAGAACGTTAATTAGGTCATTGATTCGCACTAATTGAATTCACTGTCGTCAAATGACGCGCGTACGGTGCTCTTGAACGAGATCTAAATGTACGCGTACGTATGGAATCTTTCAGGAAATCAGTCGCGTTTTATTCTGTTTCTGTCTTCCTTGGCCGTATCGCGCGTTAATTAGCGAACTCGTTACTAGACTTCAAGGGAATCCGCGTTCGAACCTGGTTGACAATTGGAACTGATCGTTTATCGATTTTTGACGTTGCTGTTTGGAATAATGCGTTTGCTCCCGTGCATTCGAGAAAATTTTTAATCGAAGTAACTTTTGTTGCGATTAATTAAACGCGTCTATTATAGATTAACAAGTCTTTAATTGAATGGTAATGAATTTGCATTGAATTGTGTACTCACTCCTCAGGCAGCGTGGGTGCACCTTCTTCTTGACCTGGTGCGTTCACGTGATAAACACAGAAGTTTTCGAGTAAAACGCGCATATCGATGTAATTGAAGAACGCCTGGAAGCTCGATATATCTGAAAACAATTATCAATGTCTCTGTTTATACACTGGACAGTAAAAAATCATCAATAATTGTTCGATCACATTTAAAAGATGATTTATCTTCTTTACAATTTCTTTATTATACTTTGCGACTTCTTAGCGTTGAAGAAGCACATACTACTCACAGTTAAGGCCCAAGTCGTGATAAGTGAGAATGGCAGGTTTTGCTCGATTCCCTTGCACAGCCACAAGCAGACTTCCTTTGTCGGTTTCCACCCTTTCCTCTCGTACGGAACTATCATCTCTCGATAGGCATCTTAACGGGGGAAATTGGAGCTGAATATTTTTCAGTTCGATGTCATCCATACTATCTGAAGGCATCGTGCTGCGCATCGAAAGAAATGTCTTAATCCCTCGACTACCCGAACGAGCATGTAAATCAATTGAGACATTCTTGGCACACGTGCAAACGAATAACGAAGTGTTCAAGGTACGCTGAGTCGGACTAAATTTATTTCTCTGGTGTTTCTTGAATTAAATGGAATTTACAAAGTTTATCTTTCAAAGGAAAATATTAGCAGTTGTTTTTTGGTATTCTTTTGTAAGTAATGTCAATTTCTTGGAACCACCATTTTTATTGTTGACGTTGTAATTTAATAATAAATGGAACACGGGAACGAGCGATTTTAATAAGAAATTAATCGAGAGACGAGGACGTTCAATTTTAATTTAGCTAGAGACCGGTAGAATATCGTGTCGATGAAAATTTATATCGGATCGATACACATTTTTTCTCTCGTATTTTATGCGAGCACCTAATGTTCACTTTTTCCCATTTTCCTTTTAATTTCTTCCGATGCGAAACTGCGGACTCGCATTAGCTCCCGTAATGCAAGTAAAAAGTATACATGTTCGTTCTGCCTTTCAATCGATAGGTTAATTAAGATATTGGGTTGAATAGAAATAGAAGAAATTCATTTATATTCGAATGATAGAAGTGTTTCACGTTGGAAATGTTGAATATACGAAGGTGGACAGTGAAAAGAATCACTGAGTTGAACGGAGTTATTGCTTGTTGCTCTTCTCATTCGCACTACAGGCGAAGTATCATCAAATATTCGCTACGTCAATACCAGAATATAAAATGTGCCAAGCTGATGCTTTCAGCGAGTCTGAATGGCTAGTCCTGCAGATTTTTGTTGCTTTCACAGCAACGTACAAATATTTTGCGAATAAACTTTCTGTTTTGTTCTCTCTGTTCTTGTGTTTCACTAGAAACATTACTTTCGCTTACAAATGTTTTCTCTCATTTACGAACAATAACTGAGTATTGTTCATTGTGTCCTTTCGCTTTTGAACCATTTGATAATTAAAGTTGTACACAAGTAGAATACTTGTAGATCAAAGAATTAAGATTTTATGAATTGTTTCAATCGTTCTTTTATCTCGTCAATACTACGTTAAGAAAGATATAGTTCATAGAACAAGAAAAGAAAAAAAAATTAAATTATTCTCGTCCAATAATTTATGATCTGTGAAGCGTAATTTTAACACGTTTCGAAATAATTGCTTTCTAATTACCGCGCTCCGCGCTCGATTATATTGTAATTTACAGGAACTATCTGCGACACTGATAGTAAGCTAATTCATATTCATTTGACCCGTGAATATATAACGATTATACGAGTACAGTCTTGCAATATTCATTCGCTCTCAATTAATTGAGTAATTAACCCGAATGTAGCAAAAATGTACCGCCCTTCCTTTATGGCAAAATTTAGATTAGGACGTGCAATTTGTGTTGCAAATTTGTAGTTCCCGATCAGTTTAACCTTCGATCAATTTAATCAATATTCACTTGTTTAATAGCAATGAAACAACGTTATTTTAACATCGATTTAATAATTTCCAACGTTTGCAAAATAATCTGAAAAATATTTCTGAAGAATACCTCGTGGAATAGAAATACTTATTATCAACAGCAACGCCGATTGATAGCAGTTGCTATGGCCACGCCGTAGCTAGTGTGCGTGCCAAAGGGTGTAATCAGATGCGCGACCACGGGAGTCGAGAAAAATTTGCATAAAACTCGTGGAAACGTTTAATATAAACGCGTACACGCAAAGTTGCGTACTTTATTAAAGAAGGTGGACGTGCGGTGAGCTTTTTATGGTATCGATCCTGAGGACCACGCCCTGTCGAGCGTGGCGTGGCTGGTCGGATCGTGTGTTTCTGAAGGTGGTCCGTGCTACCGAGTACACGTACACCACGTGCTTTCATTCTATGTAGTAATCTTTTGATTCGTGGGCGCAATTTCCCTTTGACGCCTGCACTTCTATTCAGCCGTAGACACTTTAAAGGGGAAACACGCAGTACCATGTTCTTCTTCGTTAATGCTCCTGTAATGTCCAGAAGTGCATTTCACTCGCCGGCGAAATGGCCGTTTAACGTTCTTTTAACTGCACGTTCATTACGCGAAGCAATGAATCTTAGCTGAGCATTTTCCTTTTTTTTAATATTATTAGANAAGATCATTGCTAACGATAATAATAATGTAACACCGGTGATAGCTTCGCGGGACAGGAANAATTTTAAACGACAGAAATTCATCAGCAATTCTTCGCGTGTTCTTCATTTTAAGTCTCAAGTTTTAAGGATTGTTAAACGTTTCTTGCTATAAACCCAATTGCACGCTTGTTCGATAGTCTTTTCGCAACAACAAGCGAAACGTTCCCAGATTCACTACTGAAATCGTTAGCGCAAACAAATAGTTTTCGAGGCGATCAATTCGGTCGTGTTAACTATCTAAACGGTACTTGTACAATTGTACAACCCGCACCCTTTCACCGTTTAATGATCGAAGAATCTACTTTGACCTGTATTCCTCAGGATTTACGGGGGCGACCCAATTTAGTTTGTCGGGAAAATGTCAGGAACTCAGGCTGACCTGTTCCTATATGCTGACGCTTCTGCAACTTCGAGGGAGATAAAGGAACGTTCCCCTTTTGCAGAAATATCAGTGAAAATACCATCCGCTGACCTCGTAAAGAAGTTACTTTCTTCAGTGGATTCTCTGGTGTGCTTCTGCCTTTTGTTGAATATTTTTTTTTCCCCTTGTTTTATCATTTGGAGAAGCAGCGTTGCGTAAATTAGTTTTCCAATAAAACAATTTTCATATTTCCATCTTTTCCATACCGCTGTTCACGGTGAAGCGTAATTTCGCAATAATATTGTTTTCGCTTCAAGATATACGAGCTTTAAAAACGGTTTTATCATTCGGGGTAAATTAATTTCTGTTATCATTTTAATGCGCATTCTGTTGCGTTCTATATTTCGTCTATTCATCGCGTTTGAATGGAAGGGTGTGCTCGAGAACAGAAGACGATACGAAATGAAATTCTCTTTTTTAAACCATCGACATCTGATAGGAAAATCTCTGCAGAAACTATTTCATTAAATTTGTACTCGAGATTTATGAACGTGGTTGGATGGCGTCAGGTTGACTTTACTTGAAAATCAATATGCTATTCAGCGAGTTTTCTGACAAATGTGCTTTAAAAATAACGTCCTCGACAGTTTGAATAACCGAACTCTTTTTAAAGTTCTTTAAAAGTTGAGGAGCGTTAAGAACGCATAAATATTAATGAACGTAGGTTCTTACAGATTTATCATAATTGTATGGAATTGGTATTTTATTATGATTATTCGTATCGGGTAAAAGGTAATTTTATTCGAAAACCATAATCGAGTTTTCAAATGTCAAACCCCACGAATGGATTCAATTTTCTCCAAACTGAAAACGATTTCTTCCGTCACACTATCAGATGATGGATAGTAAAGTCTCAGGTAGATACACAGTATTCTTTTATTGACTCTGATAGAACATGTTCTACGAACGACGCATAGTAACCCAACTTTATTCACGTTACTATCATGATCGTATTTCTCTAGAAACGCATACCATTAGATTGCCACGTGATTAGGTGTTGAAACGAGTAATGAAATGTGGCGCGAAGAAAAAAATAGAAAAACGAAATTCAAACGAGAAAGTTAGGAAAAAAATTGCAATTCGTATACGAATCGCTTTACATACCATCTTTAATGCATTTTTTTCTTTTCAATTTTCTACTCTGTTTATATAAATTTTTTGATACACGCAAAAATGATGAAGTTCGATAAAAAAATATCAATTCGAATACGTTTGCCGAGCAAATATCTGTTTTTATTCTGGGATAACGAGTTTCGAATGTATTTATTTTAATAATGGTAATAATACTTTGAAATATTTCAGCTATGTTTTAGAGAAGTACCTTTCATTCATTTTTTCTCCATTTTGAAGTTAGAAATTAATAAAAGTCGACGTTGTTTGAAGCGAGTCAATAATTGCAAACGGGAACTCTGATTAAAAAGAAACCGAACCGTCGAGGAGATTAATTAGCCATTTATTATTATCGATCATTATCCATGAAACGAAGGAAACTTTAAACGATATCCCAAGTACTTCGTCTTATCTTAATGCAGTGTTTTCTAGTTACGTTATATTGTAATAAGAAAAAAATTCTAGGACACTGTAGCGAAATAAATAGAAAGCTATTCTTTGAAGTATACTTTTGATGTAGCATTTAACGACTACCATTTTATAGCTTGATAAAATCCACTTTATTTCACATAAACCCGATATTAGGTTATACGCGCTATTATTTTACTTTTTCCAGTTACTAACTTGAATAAAGATAATATTTACACGATACTCAACATTTTATAACGTGAAATACCATGAGCAAAATAAAATTCTACTTTTATTTCCTCTCATAGTTATCTTTTTACAAAAAGTAATAGTAATAATAATAGTTCATTACACAATGAGCTTAATTTTTTTTTACAATTCAACATTCCCGGTAGAAACGAAAAAATAAGCATCATTCTTGCTTAATTGCTTATATTTTTTATATATACGTAATTGATTTCTTTTAGAAAATTTTTTCATTAAACTAATTGGTTCTTTTGTTTATAAGTGCTCCTTCAAATTGTTGTTTCCGGTTAGTTGCGTTAATATAATGATCTTGTTCGTTCGCCAGCTGTTCTATTTGCCGGTTAAAGATAGAACGGTACTTGTAGTGGTTCGAACGTACCGTTTGAGTTCACTTCATTGAATTTCCAAGCACAGTAAATCTGTCTGCGTGTGGTTTCCCGTATCTGCAGCACGTCGCACTATCATTTCCGGTTCAAGTTAAGTCCGGTCATGTTCCTGTCCCTACTTGTCGATGAAGACAGTAACGATAAAAGCATGCTGTTAACATGTTTATGCATTTACCTCTTCGGTTTGAATTTTTTGAACACATTTCAAGCTGCGCATCGTTTAAACCTTCTTCGAAACTCACATTTAGACAATTTAATAGTACAATTTAATAGTATTCAAAATTAATAATTTAAACGTTGCAAAACGTAAAATTGCATCCACGATCATAAATATTGAAGACATCGTTGGACTTGTACATAAATCAAGGTTACAATTACTACGAGGCGAACCGAAATAAAGATATTTCAAGTTTGCATCTCACAGAGAATCCGAAGAACACCCATTAATTCAATCTTCCGCTTCTCCGTGACGGCCGATTGTTTTAAAAGTTTCAATACTCGACGAAACGCCGAAGATTGATTATACGAAGATGCAGGCGAAGATGCAGGAATATTGGTTATGCAAATCCCGAGCGACGGTTTGCCTTTCAGAATTCCACGATTCTAAAAAGCTTCGTCGTTCCCTCGATTGATCAAATAATATGAACGAAAATGGTTTTCTCAAACTTGAACGTTGCCTTAGAGATCGAGTAGACAGATAGTTGAAAGAGATTCGCGTGAATCGGACATCCTTCTGTTTTTTCACCCTCGAAATTGCTTCGCGTTACGCGCACGGGGGAAAAAACTAGTTCAGCCTGGAAGGTGTTCGTACGAATTGCGGGAAAAGAAATCGTGGCAAAAAAATTCTGAATAGACACAATATTCGTGAAAAGCGGGATTTAACCGGTAGCCGGCTTCAATGATTTCGCGGGCAGAAAAACGGCAGAACTTTCCAGGGTATTCACGGAGAAAGCCCGGGGAGCTTTAAGCCGAGCATTAAACTCGCTTCAAATTAATCGCAGCTACCATGCGCGGCTCCGTAGTTTTCTCCGAAGTTGATTCGAAATTTAAAGTTGATTTAAATTTGGAGCAAGATAAACGGAAACGCGTCCTCGGTACCGGAGTGGCTAAGACAGATAACGGATCCATTAAAACGGTACGCGAGCGAAATCAATTATTATCGTATCATTTATTACGGTTAAATGTCTGTCACATCGCACGGAGTTCGCAACGTGAATCATATCGATGAATATGCTTGGGTCATCGATCGTATTGTATAATATTTAAATACTAAATAATACATCGAGTGTAATGCACCGTTTTCAAATAAATTGAGCCAACATGAATTTTACAGAAGCACATCGAGATACCAAATAAAATTGCTGCGGGTATAAACAGGTCGGATAGAGTTTACGATACCTGGTAAGATGGTAACGCTCGCTAAAGAAAAGAAAATGGTGGATTCGCAACAAACCATTCGATCGATCACTGTTAGAAGCCGAGCTAACCATCGCGGAGGAACATTCGATATCTCGTTCGTATCCTTTTTACCGATCGATTAACCGAGCTGCGGACGAGATTCTTTTGTTTTTTCGTCCGTTGGTTCTATGTTCACGGTCGGCACGGAGAGATATAGCATGTAAGATGAAGCTGCCGGGGATAGATCGATTTACGTCTTTCCTTTCTGGAGTCGGGCTTTCCTTCGAAAACCAGGCAAGCTCAAACGATTACTCGCTAGAAATTTATGCAGAATACACAGCATGTTTCGCTAAAGCGGTTCTACCCAGAGACAAACTTTGATCGTTTCTGAGGGTAGAAAAAATCGAACCGATACTCAACGCTAACGAAAAATGCATCTCAAAGTAATAGAAAGACGAGAAAAAAAAAAATCATATATCGTCTATTCATTCCATGCATTAACCGCATTCGCAGAACAATTCGTTACCTTTCGTTCACCTTCGATCCTGGACGAGTTGTTCTCGGGTCTTTGTTCTAGTTTTCGACTATTTCGTGGCCACTTGTCTATGTTCATGCGCATCGGCTAATTATGCAACGTAGGTCTGTATATCTGCTATTGAGGTTTGGCTGGTTCTAAAAGGGCGCTGTCGAGTTGCACGAGGATCAACGTGAACAACGTGGAATCTCTGCTCCCATAAATCAATTGTAATAATGAGTACAATGCGACAGGGATGACTCGACGTAATGAGAACACTTAGGAACAGTTATTAATTAGAGTATCGTGGATTTTATGTTCTCCTTCGTAACTCGTGCTTGGTACAGGTGCTATTTCTAGAAATGTACAGTGACGCGTCACTTTATTATACCTTATTAGGTTGGAATTAAGGTTACAGTTGACGCTAAGCTCGACAAGTTACGATCGAGTTGCTGTATGAAATAATTTCATACTCGTGTCGATATTTCTTCTATTTTAATAACCAACGCGTGACAGAACGAAACGCGAATCGATAGTCTACAAGTGCACGTCGCTCTCTTGGAAACCTCGATTTCATACGATGGTATAGAGTTTCAGATTTTCTAATGCTTCGATCGGACTGCTGACGATATTGCTCCAAAAAGAGGAAAAAAAAAAAAAAAATAGAGAAAAAACAGAGAGAAAGAAAGAGAGGAAGAGAGAAATGAGTTCATTGTTTTTATCGAGTCGGAAATTGAGCTAAAGCCTGAGGATCGTGCAATTCAGGTGAATCCGGCGTGTTGCCAAGTGGCACGAAAACGAATTTTCAGCGAAAGTAGAACAAAATGACGTACGAGTTCGCGGCGTCATAAGGAACTCTTATATTTTAATGTCCTGCTAACACAATTTGTCATCGCGTACGCCTTACATAACTGTATTGCAGACATGAATGAAAACTAACGAAGAAGAGGTGTGTGTAGGTTATTACATTACTGCACTCGCAAAGAAATAATATTTTTAAAACCGAAACACTTTCCTGAAGTAACAGATCCGCAATATTTTTGTGATTCGCAGAGCTTGAATTTTGGACTAATTTTAGAAAAAAGATATATTCCATAAATATATTTAGGACGCGTGGAAAATTTCTTAAACATTTCTCGAATATTTCTCAGATTCTTGTTTCAAACTGTTGGACCAACCTGGCAGTCTTAAATACGATATTAATTTCTCTTGTGCACAGTATTATTTTAACCGACACGTGGCATTGTCTACTATCACAAGCTTCTGACACAAATACCACATTGATCGATATTCTCCAAGTTCTCTATTTCTTTTCATGCGACGCGGAAACACGTCTTACATCCCCGAATATGTAAATATTTTTGAATCGAGCAACTTAACATCGTCGAACAATGAGCTCGTTGTACCCCGCTTTAGCGGACCATAATTAATCCTAATTTCACCGTTAATTGCTCCGCAATGAGGATCGATTAGGATGGAGTCTGGTCGTTTCGATTGGAACTAGGGCGCCAGCCAGTCTGGCTACCCAATTTCGGCACAACAGAGAAAAACAAATGATATAATTCACGCGACTTAAGCTGTCGACATTGAGAAAAGGTCGTTCGTTACATGCGAAAGACAAATCTTTTTTACGATTCGATCTTTCCCGATCGTTCTCGATCGTTTCAATCGAAATGAAATGCACTTCGAAATGGTCACGATAATGCGCAGTTGATCACGTACCTCCGTAACACGCGTCAAGAGTGAATTAATCTCAAAGTTTAATTAATTACGACAGAACCCGAAACGTGTTAGGATCGCGATATATTCGACAACGGAATTGTTTATGACGTGGACTCGTTCAACTCGAGCACCACTAGGAACGAACAGATAGAAGTGTAATTCTCGAGGTTTAATTACACGGGGACAATACGACGAGTTCGTGAAATTTGAATTTTAATGTCACGTCGTCCATCGAAACGAACCTTGTCCGCTGGCTCGAACCAAAATATATTTCAGTCGGTTACGTAACGAAAATTTCATTAAAATTATCGCGTTAGGAACTGCTTTTAACTTTCGTTTGTATCTACTTTCCGCGAAGTACCGACCGATTTCTTTTATTTTCTCAGAAACATCCGAAACTTTGGAACAAGGTGACTGACAATGAGTAAGCGAGATCTTAATTTGCACGTAATTATTAATTCTAAGAGAAAAGTTCGTCGTAGAAGTTTTTTTTTTTTCAAATAAAAAGAGTACGGGTCGGCGTACTTGTAACGCGTGTTCAAAGTACTTGGACGTCCAGGGAAAACCTTGGAAGTTCGGACAATATTTGAGGACTCTAGTTACGCTAGAAATTTACATTTAAACGAGGAAAGTAATCGCGACAAGCGTGAAACTTTCGAAGAACTTTCCACGATCGTGTAATTTTGACAATGGGTACAACGATGGTATATCGTTGAAATTCGTTCAAATAATCGGTTACGGGAATTCCATTTTCTTCCTAAAAAAATCGAGAAAATAACCGCTTTTGTGGAAACGATGCTCCAGATACCATTCGAACTTCATCCCACGGAAATCGAAAACATATTTCCCGCTGCAAATAACAAAAACGATACACGTTCATTCAATAAACGTCAGGAGAAATAGGTCGCACGCAATGCCTTGCCATTACAATAATTTCATTTCTCCCGAGCTGGAGTTAATGCATCCTATCGATTCGCTTTTGCGTAATAATCCCAGGGAATCGCGATAGGTCAATGAGAAAAAAGAAAAAAGAAAAAAGAAAAAGGAAAAAAGAAAAAATAACCCAGAAAATGTAATACTTATAAATGTGACATCGAAACAATCGTTCCAGGTTTCTATATAAAATTGTGTGCAGCAGATTCACGATTCTGACATTGTCAGCTGTTGATCGGAAGCAAACCTTGATTTTTCTCGGTACTTCTAAAAAAGAGCAATAACGTTGCCACTCTTAATAACGCAGCTGCCAATTATAGGGACGACCATTCAGCTTTAGTGACATCGAGGCCAATGCCAATTCTTTCTCTACGAAACCTCAAAATCCCTACGGAACAACGGACGGATGTCAATGAATATTACGTGTAAATATGTGTAGAGAGGGTATGCGACGAGGGATATCGTGTTGGTTCGATTATCTACCACGAGGTTCGGTACATCTGCATAAAATCAACTCGTACTTGCGATCTACTTGAGCAAGGAGGGGCACGAATGATTACAACGCGAATACGTTTTATGGTGTCTGGTTATTCTCAACGAAACTTACCCCAAAAGAGCTGATTTCTCGGGCGTGGCGGCGGTCGGCATCCTGTTTCTTTCCCTAGAACAAAATGGCGGCGAATAATAACAACGCCCGGCCCTAGCGGCTTACAGCCTCTACCCGGGTGCCAAGAACAAATTATCAGCAGGCGATATTGTTAAAATCATTCCAAATGCATATAAAACCAACATACGATCAATTACACTCAAGGATCTATGAATCATTCATCGCGTCAGCAAACAACTTGTCTTTCCAACCACAATTTAGACTCGCAAGTTCTTCCTATTCGAGCTATAGTTTTTTCGAATAACGATCGGATAAAATACGTCGCCTTCAACTCTTGAATTAACGTTAAGCGAGTTGAACCGAGTTCACGATTGTCCAAAGAGGAAACCAGATTTTGACGACGATAACAAAGCGAATTAGAACGGTGGAACAGTCGTTGGTAGCTACCATCGCGATGACAAAGAAGTTTGAGTGTTCCCTGCAGGAAATTGAGGATTCGTGCGGTTGAGAGACATGTCGTGCTGAATATGTTACTGCTCCGTCGTTCTCGGAGGATCGACCTCGCAGGAAGATCCCTCGGACCGAGAAGCCGGTTCCGCAACGCACGCGTTGCCGTCGCGCGCCACGAAGCACACGCTAATGCAACTCGAGCGTTGCGAGGACAAAGGAATACACATTCGACTACTTGCAGGCAACACAAAAAAAAAAAAGAAAAAAAAAATAAAGGAAAAAGAGATCATTGCTAACGATAATAATAATGTAACACCGGTGATAGCTTCGCGGGACAGGAATCCATTGCGGATTGTTACATTGGAAGACACGTAGTCATACGTTGAAAAAGATCTATTCTTTAATTCATTTATAATTTGTATAGAATCAAATGGAAATTTTAAACGGAGATTGGCATCGTTATCTCTAATTGAACAGATGGATCAGTCTCGGACAATTTTCCAAATTAAGGATAACCAAGGTTCTCCAGATAGAAGCAGAAAAGTTTCTCCATCAAATATTGCGGTGAACTTTTTTCTCCGTTTCTTCATAGGAAGTAAACATTAATTGTTAAATTGTTCTCGCGTTTCAATATCTTCAACCTTAATTAAAATTGACACGCTACGATCTTATCACCGGTGGTTAGTTATAAGCGGCCAGCACAGATAACGGCCAAAGCAATTGGTACAAACGTGTGACAAACAAGAAAGCGGAGGGAGTCGAAAAGCCAAGCAACGATAGCAATACGAGCGGTGGAAGTGCGAGGTAAGGAGTGACGTTCAGGTCGCATGATGCGGCTTACCTCGTGGCCTGCTTTTGTACCCAGGCCGATCAATAGTCGTGCCACCAACTTCCGGTCCTAAAGTCCGTCCGTGCTTAAGGTTAAACCAGTCTTTGATTATCCTGATAACAGGGACACGTGTGTGCCCACTTCGATCCGTAGTCGGATTCGAAGGAGCGTACATCGAGAAGCTGTCGCAGGATCGAAATCGTTGGGGCCATATTGCCGTAGATGCGTTATCGATTCTCGATTAAGTGCCGCTCGCGAACTTAATGCTTCGCCATTCAAGAAATCGTGATTGATATATGAAAAAGAAGAATATCTCGAATCGATTTCGTGTTCGCAACGGTACCTGTGTACAGTTGTTTTTTTTTTTTTTTTTTTTTTTCT
>SMSQ01025911.1:315684-338763 GCA_019453375.1 Ctenoplectra terminalis
ATTTTTTTTTTTTTTTTTTTTTTTTTTTTCTATTCGGTTCCAAACATTTATCTTTGGTGGAATGTTTTAAAAGCGACGATATCCAAGCTCGTTCGTTTCGTTGCGTTATTTATTTGGCACGGACGTAACATAGGTTCAAGCTGGCGGGTTCAATGTAGTCGAAGAAAGATATTAGCAGAAAAAGGAATACGTTTGCGCAAAATACGACCCCTTAGATTTAGTCCAACAACGACACAATACTTGTCGGACGAGGTACGAACCTCGTTTTTACGAGTTCCATTTTCTACGTACGTTAATGAAAGCAGTTAGTAAGTCGGACGTTTTAGTAGCAATGAATTTTTAGTAAATGAAAAGCAACCTCCCGTAGCTCTCGATGCATTTCTCAGAAGTACACCAAGTGTTTTTTTTTTTTCTGTAATTTCAGTCCCGACCGGTTTAAAAAGGGCAGGAAACTGTAACGATCGATTCCTCGACGCCAGTCTACCACCGTGGCCAATAGTAAAAGCACTCTAACCGTATCGTCGACATTTTCGACCTCGAACCGATCATTCACGACCTCCTTAGCCTCTGCCCAGGTTACTTCGCCATTGATCGCGTTTGTCTTCCAGTTAGAAATTTCTCTTTGATACGAACAATGATATCTCGGTGAAAGAGGATTCGATAAGTTCTAAAAAGGTTTCTTTCCTTAACGATTTTGGTTCAATCGATCACGATTTAAATCCCTTTGACAATTATTAAAGCATCAACAAGGTCTCGAATATTCAATCCCGATATAAACAAATTACTTCGTTAAATCCAACAACAAGCATCGTTAGGATGAAACACAAAAAAAAAACAGAAAAATAATTACACTCTAAATGCTACTGAAAAAGAATCAAACGCATAGCGCATATGCAGCATTCAATAACTCTGTGCACAAGCTGCACCGTGAAACGCACTCATCTGTACACATAAAATAGTAGCGAAGTGATCCGAACAGCAACTGGTCGCGCGTTAAATCTATCGACTTGAGCAACATCGATTCATCCGTGGATGAATAGACGAGAAAAGGTCCGAGGTCGAGAAACAACGAAGAGACGAAGCGAAACGGCGTGTCCCGCGACCATCACCCCTACCTGCCGACCGGTTTTTCCCCTGTACGCGCGGACAATATCGTATAAGGCATTACCTTGAGACGATCGAGACGCTCTCACGGCGGTCCTCGATCAGCGGGTCCTTTTTCCTCAGCTCGACCTTGGGCGAGGCGAAACTGAAAGCCTTCTTGACACTCTCGAGGACGCTCTGCCCGGTGGTCTGTGTTTGGTCGACGATCGTCGTGCTTTTGTACACGTCTTCGCCCAGGTCGCCTAACGACCTGTACGAAGCGCCAATACCTGCCGGCATGGCGACGTTTCCACTCGCTGTTCCTCGCCCACGATGATGAAAAGCCTAACCCCGCCTTTGACGACCTATTCGGACGTCTTCGACGCGGACGATCCTGTCCACCGTTGCGGTGGATCTACCTCTGATTCCTCGGTGTCCCTTGCCAACGCGAGTCTCTCTCCTTGGTGATCCTCGGTCGTTGCTGTTGCCGCGTTGATGATGCAGATACGCGTGCCCGAAGCCGAGATACGCCAATATCGTGCGTCAACAAGGCAAACGAACGGGCAAACGGGCAAATAAAGAAAATCCAAGATAAGGAGGTTCAGTGTGAACGCGCTCGGACTATCGATCGAGGCATCGGCAAACGATTCCCTGATAAAAAGGGGTGTCGAGTTTGTTTTAGTTAAAAATAGATGACGCCACGAAGACGGAGACGTAATCGTTCATTTTCTCGCGCGAATTAAAATGTTTTGGGGGTTTTTCGTGGATAAACGTGGTTCGTGGTTAGAGGAAAGTAAAGTATCGATGGAGTCTTAAAACTGATTGGAAATGTTTCGTCAAAATATTAAATTAGGGGTAAAGTAATTGATTTAGATTTTTTATAGTTTCATCGTTTCTTATGTCTGCTTTTGTCGAACAATACGATTACTTTTTCAATTGAAGTTTTACTTCTGCTAACTATCGTGGAACGTGTTAAGTATGTATTTTACATAGGAAAAGTGTACCTCGTACGCGGTTGTAACGCGTACTCGCGATAGAAAGGTCTTTCGGTAGAATTCCATAAAAACGTGCTTACCAGACCTAACTGCAGGATTCTTTTTTCCCTTTCTCTCAGCCGGTTCTTACTAATGCTCCAATAATTATTTTTAATTACTCCGTTTTCGAGCTTAATTAAATTCCGAACGGTTTCTAGATCTTTCTCCTGTTCAATTACTTCTGTCCGAATAATCGATCATGTATTATCGTTTCGAAGAACAACACATCCACGGTACCTTTTTTTCCTCCAACATTCAATTTTAAATGGAATTTTTATTCGTGCGATTCGACTCGAATAAAGTTTCATACGAACAGCCGCGTTAACAACGTTTTCTCTTAAACGTATTCAAAATCGGATAAAACCAAACACGGTCGAAAGGCATGAATAACACTGGAGAGAGTCATTAATGCTGTGCATCAAGGATGCAAAGCTACGCTCCGTTCGTGACGTCATTAGAGTTGAAAGGACAGCTACACCTGCTATCGTGGCTGGGATGAAATTGCAATTATGCTTTCGGTGACTCAGCGTCAACGACTTACTCCCATCGACAACCAAACGGAACAAAGTAAATACTTTACGATTTCTCATAAATATACCAATAAAAAGAGTTAAATTTTTTATTCCTCCTTAACAATTAATTTTTATATAAAATAATAACAATTTATTTTTATTCCTCAAATTCGAATTTTTCGATTTATTCCCGTACAAGGCAACGTCCTTAATTTAAGACACTGCAGAGGTCACAAAACCGATCTTATCTGCGTGCACCTGTCTATTCGGGCTTGACGTACCTTAATTGCTTTCTGAGCAAGAAAAGACAGATGTTCCGGTTTCAGAAGTAATAGGACATTTCCTGTGCACGCCCTTCCTCGATCCCGGATCTTGATACGCTCCTCGAGATTACGAATCGAGCCTAAATCAACCTGTACAATATCTCCATTCTCCTCTGATTTTTCGATCGATGTAAAGATTTACCATTTTTCGCGAACACGAAAATCTCTTTGCCGATACCTCGGTTCGCCAGTCCTCGCGAAACAAAACGAAAAAGAAACAAGACAAGGAGGAAACAGAGACGGGTGTCAAGAAACATGGCGTCAGCATGCACAAAATTCAATGACTTCGTCATTACACATCGAGATAATCATGCGTGGCCGCATGCCAATTGCAAGGTGCAATACTGTGCGCCTTTGTGAAAACACGCAGATACCGAGAGTGAAGCGAAACGATGATCAGTGACCGTGTCTGTTCGAAATGGCCCCGAAAATTTCTCGCCGTGAAAACGCTGTCCGAAATTCGGATGGCAAATTCGGTTCACTGATTACACGCTTCGTCGATGATTCTGTGTGTGTGTTTATACGTGTACTCGAATAAAACACAGGCACGCGCATGCAAAAGATTGCGAATATACAAAAACGAGGCCGATAATAAATGATTCGACGTCGAACCGATTTTATTATTTATTTATTTTATCTTATTTTATTTTATTTTATTTTATTTTTTTTGAAGTTTATAGCATAGTTGAGAATTTCGTATCTCAATATTTGGTTTTTGCCAGACGCGAATTTGCACGATGTCAAAACGGCAACGATAACGATCGATAAATATACCCGGCTTGGCTGTCGCGAACAAAATAACACCTCGTAATGCAAGAATTTCCGGTGCAATCCGGTCAACGGCGGTCCGTTTCGACGAAAGGAAATTTCTTTTCCAACTCTGTCCCGTTATCGTGCTTAAAAACGAAAGCGTAAATCACTTTTTACTGGCACGACCCGCTTTAGGGCGCCAAGGGGTATCAACGCGTCGACCTGACGGTCTTCCTGTCAATTAAAACCTTCAGTGACCAAGAAAATTCGTTCTATAACGAGACCAAGAATTGTGCGTCACACTCGCGACTATCGAGTCTTCGTAACTTTATATAGAAAAAAAAAAAAAGTGTTAAAATAAAATCACGATGCACCGGGATAAAATTATAAACCCAGTTTAAACGCACGATTGGGTTTTCGTTTCATTGGAATCCTTCGAAGTTCTATAAATTCTTCGATCGAGTAAAAATACATTACATTATAATTACAATAAGGACGACCATTTTCTTGAAATAGAAATTTTATTCCGCGAATCTTTTTTTTTCCATCGACCGAAACAATTCGTAACGCGTCCCTATTCATAGTTGGAGCAATCTATATTTTGAGGCCGACGCACATACGGAAAAGAATAATCGATAAGGAAGGAGATTATAAAAGGCTGGATGCACGTAGATTCACGCGTGGAAATAACTCGATTCGTATCAGCAAATATCTCCTATCCGTGTTTCCGAACGCTCGTTAATTCGATATTGGAACGTAACCGTGAAGTCGAATTAAATTTTGATCGCGGAACGTGAGAAAAACTGGGAGCGTTCAAATTTATCGACAAAACGTTCAATTCCGATCTCTCCGATCGTTCGGTTAGGATTAACCTGGAAACGCGTACGGTGCATCGCTTAACCTAAGCTTTGTACGGCCGCGAAAACCGAAACTGTGGGCATCAGCTGCGGTCTCCGACTCGTATACGCAATCGTGCCTACGTGCCCGTGCACGCATACACGTTCAACCACTGAAATCGATCGAAGCACACGGAGGAGCTTTCTAGACACGACCCACGGCGATCGTAGTTTTCCCCGTAAGGGTGATTCCCTGGATTCAAGAAATATATCCGCGCGCGTCTGAATCGGAGCACAGGAGGGTCGTGTATTGATTTTTCGCATGGATAGCCGCGTGTGTAACATCTAACCTCGTTTCCCGTCGAGTAATCGCATACCCGGGCCGCGGCTGTGACGTATCGAGCTCTCGATCGTATCGTTGACGCTTTCGTGCGTCGATGGACGCGAAATCTCGTAGTGGCGGGAGACCGTTTAAAAACGTATCGGAGGAAAGAATCGAAATCGATCTCCTCGCGGAAAGAAGCGCGATCTTCGACGCCGGAATGATTCAATTGGAACGGTATCGCGGGCAGATTATAGCTGTCAGATCGTTCAACGATACGTTGTCGCGCGTTATGGAAACTTAACGAAGAGATCGACGCGCGAGCACGAACTCGCACACAGAGACACGGACGCGCGTACGCGCGCAGAGACGTCGGCTGGGACGGTGACGACGGCGATGACGGCAACGGCGACGACGACGTATACATTCTAATGCCACGGAATCGTCATCGATCGAAATGTGTGTCACGTTGGGAAAAATTTTTTCTCTCTTCTTTACCTTTACTTATTCTCGACGCGAAAAATACGCGTGGACGGAGCGCGAGCAGTGACTCACCTCGTCTTGCGCGGCTCCTGCTGCGGAATCCTGGTACCGAAAAAGAGTTGCAGCTTCTCTGCTAGTTTCGAACACGATAGCACGGAAACAGAGACGCGGTAGACGGGTACGAGGCGCTAGGGTTCTCCTGTTCGCTCCTACGTTCCTCGGTCCCTTTACGACAGCTCTGAGGGCTGACCCGTTTTCGATTTGTTTTTATTTTACAGGCGACGCGACGCCCCGACGTAACTTTTATCGTTGTTCCCTTTCTTCCTTCCGTTGCCCTTCTCGCTTCCGACGTGACGTGTGGAAACGCACCACGAGAGACGAGACTAACGAGAGATCGTACCGTGTTCTCAAAGGCACCGCACGATTACTATTGGCCCGAATACACGACTCAGACTACGGACTGGTCAATGGGAATGCGCACCGCTTCGTGCGCGGTACACAGCGGATCGAACCGGTTACGGACGGTCTACCGACATCTGGCATCGAGACTGGGGATTTTAATACCCGAAGGCAACATCTTTCCGTTCTGAAATACCGAGCGTGTAAAAAATCAAACGTTTCGTTATGCCCTCTACGGGTTGAAGCGGTGAGTTTTGTTTTCTGCTCTGCTTGTGTTTCTCCGAGGATAACAGGAGCATAGAATCGAGGCAGAAATCTTTTAGACGGGGAAAGTAAATGATTAAAAAAGGATAGATATATTTTCCAACTTAAAAATGTCAGTTTTCTNGTTTTGTTTTCTGCTCTGCTTGTGTTTCTCCGAGGATAACAGGAGCATGGAATCGAGGCAGAAATCTTTTAGACGGGGAAAGTAAATGATTAAAAAAGGATAGATATATTTTCCAACTTAAAAATGCCAGTTTTCTAGCTAACAAAACCGCGAAGGAATAGCAATTAATTGTTTACTTTGTACAATCGTTTTATGGAATTCTAATGTATTATTGCAAAGTATGGTCTTTCACGATCCTTCAGGTATAGATTTTATAAACATTTCTTTCTCACAATAGTTAACTATTCGCGATTTTTACGAACGATATTTTGTCTAAATTTGGGTGTACATTTGACCGAATAATTTCTACATTTTCTACAATTAATTATTATATTTTAGTATTCAGGTAAAAAACACTGTTCGAGAATATTTTAGTCATGGTAGAATAATTCATTGTTAACAATCATACAAATAATTGAAATAACATTTACTACGATGTACATATACATCAGGTTATGGTTTTAATTCTAACCGCTATTAATTTTGGAATCTTATTCTATGCTAAATTGGTAACATTGAGAGTGTCGTTAAAATGATAAGAGGACACGCGTCCCCCGAGATCCTGGACAAAAGCACGGACGAGGTATAATATTTAAAAAATTCTATACCTCGTCTGTGACAAAAGAAAGAATTGAATGTTAGGTCTGTTCGGTTCCTTTTTTCGTGAACGTACCTTAATCGACTCTAGATAAAGCAAACCTTCGCTTTATCGAGGGAGAAGCGAGCACCTGTTCTTGACCTAGAAAATGATTTGCTCCACCGGTTCTATAGAGATCCGCGCTATCTGTCGTGTTTTCGTTATTTAGTTGCTCCATCAGCGTGGAGTCGCGCGTAGACGTTATCAGTGATACAGATAATTTTAATCTTCTGCGTTGTATCAGGTTTGATTTTATCCAACTAAAAAATTTCGTAATTGCATTTTTATAAATGTACCGGTGGCGTGATAAATGTGTTAATTAGCGTTTGTAACAATGTACCAGGGAGCCTGTAATTTGATCGTCACGAGGTAGCGTTGGTGTCGGAGAAACAGTTTACAGTACGAGATGCTAAACGTGAAACGAAACCAGACTGGTAATCAAACGTTTTCACAACAATTATCACGAGGCTTGACAAGAATGATCCAGCTAAATCTAGTTTGAGCAGCAATGAACTCGAATGGAAAGCATATAGTATCGAAGAAAGATCTTGTCGCGCATCGTAAACCTCTGTCGATTTACACGTTCAACTTATCACGTTCTTACGACGCTATACAAATCGATGCAAGTAAGAAGTTTCGAATTTAGTATCTTTTTAATTTCTTAAATGAAAATTATCCGAGGTGTGACGAGAACAGGTTCAAAACACGATTGTATCGTAGCGTTTCGGAAATGCTGTCCCATTCAAGAATTTGACAATAAGCGTCATTTTAGTAACGAGCCAGCGATCAGAGTGACGAAGACTCTACCAACTCGTGGATGCTCTTTTGTAGCCGCTGTGTAGCCCGCTACGCCTGTGCTTCTATGTAATTCCGAGTCGCATTACGTTGTCGGGCGTAAATCTGAAATTCAATTGCATTGTAGACCGTCACGTCCCACTTTCATCCCCGTCTCTTCCCCGTTGATCAGTTACCATTTACCTCGTTCTCCAGATTAGTCCGCAAGAATCCCAGACCTGTTCGAACACGTTCCTCTTCTCTCTTTTTCCACCCTATTCCATTTACCTCTCTCCCCTTTCTCCTTCTTCACCTTTCTTCACTTTTCTTTTTCTTTCCTCTTCTTTATTTTTCTTACTTCTTCTTACTTCTTCTTACTTCTTCTTACTTCTTCTTTCTTCTTCTTTCTTCTTCTTTCTTCTTCTTTCCCCCACCGATCAACGTTGTTTCTTTCTCTCTTTCCTTTCCTTTCGTAATCGAGTCAAATATGAGAAGAATGGAACAACGAAACGGAAGTGCTCTCTTGAGAGCTTAAGACAGCCGGTCTGTTTTATGGAATTCACTTTGACGCGAGCGAGAGAGATTAAATTTGCGCGGAGCGAGAATGGACGCGAGCGACTGCAACGGGATCTTCGAGATAGGAGGGACGTTTTTGAATTGGTGGACGTGCGCGAAGGTACAGAGTCGGATAAAATCGCAAGCCATCCTCCCTGACGGTGTCTACGCCTTACCCGACGACACCGAGGTAAACGAGAGTCTCTTCCTTCCGCCTCGGCAACGCCCGAGTAATCCTCCCAGGAGATTACCTGGCTGAGCGTACCTTTATTTATGTCCGGTTAAAAGGATTTTAATACACGTTCAGCATCGGCCGCTGCAGTAATTCAAAAAGACGAGAGCCATATTTCTTAACGGTATACGTTCCTGACGTGGCTGTGCCGCAGCGGGAAATGTCCGTGGACCTAAACGTGGCAATAACATCCGGCCATTGCGAAGAACGCGATTCAACGACGCTTTGCTCAACGGGATCGTTCGTCCTCGTATTCATTTTCCACCGTTCCGTCGTAATCGCCATTGTCCGCGGAGAGACCTACGAACGTTTAATTAAAATCTTTTCCGAGAGTCTCGATGAACAGGGTCGGATAACAACGAGAAGTTTATCGTATCGCGTGTCTGCAAGCGAGACGGATCACTGAATCAAGGATTGTCGAAAATTCTGAAACTTCTATGGCGAACATTGTTCCTAACGATATTTGTTGTTAGAACTATGCGTATTGTGTTCATTTTGTGTTGCTGCTTTTATAAGCATGTTGTACGTCGAAACATTTACCGTGTCTCCATTGAAATTTTAATTACGTTTCGTTGAAAGCTGGGTACGAAGCGAAGATATTAGTTCTAACGTACAGAGTCGTTAATTTCTGTAATAATGCGGTTGAAAAAACATATAACCACGAAATACCGTGAATCGAAATGATCGCTTTCTATAATTTAAATACTTCATTTCAGAGAAATTAATTTTGTTTCTCTCCGGTCAACAAATTCTTGCTCTCTGTATCTTATTCACAAATTTCCATATATTTCCATATATTTTTTCGCATTAATCTTTTATGCGTCGTCCGACTCCACGTAACAAGGGCATCAAAAGGAGATGTTCATACATCCGAGTTCATAACCTCGTTAAATAGCTGATATAACTACGGTTGGTCAGTTGCTCGCCATAACCGTAAATAAAATCGCTATCGATAGACTCAAATTCCCTGTTACAATGCGCTTACGATGAATGAAAATGCATGTGGAAGGGAATAGAAGTGTGAAATATCCAGTGCTGGACGTGACGTTTCTTCGCATCCGTTTACGAGTTTTTCTGATACGATACGTTGCATCCTACGCCATCACCGCCGTGTTCCACCCTTTTCTGTTCGCCTTTGGAATCTCCTCTTCGAAACGATATTATATTTCCTCCAGTATATTCATCATAAAGATGTATATTTATGTACATTTCCAGCGGTCTGCTCCGTGAAATACGTATTGTTGCGGCGTGCCACCCCATGCCCCTTTGTACTCCCTCGATTACGCCGGACTTACACAGAGTGGCGTACACGAACGTGCTCATTCGTACATATGGGGATGGTGGCTCGCAATACGCGTTCAATGTCGAGAACATATTTTTTCTTACGCTTTTCTTCGCCTTGTATCCACCCCTCTCGTCGACGTGCTTCTGATGCCAGAAGCTTTTCGCTGGAGAAGGCCAAGCCCTTGTACATATAAAAAGTTGTCAAGGGACGGTATTTAGTATGTCAACCGTTGTGAAGAATCGTTATGAGCGCTGCAGAGGGGCCAGGTTTAATGCCACTTTATGTAGCTACCTTTTTCTTCTTCTTTTTTTCTTCTTTTTCTTTTTTTTTCTTTTTTTTCTTTTTTATCTTTTCTATCTTTTTTTGCTTGGAAAACTTGAATGTTGATCGACATTACTCACTGATGTTCTTTTTTTCTCTCTCTCTTTCCTACCTCTGTTTGTCTTGTTCGTTTTATCACTTTCTCTCTCACGGCTCAACGTTTTCTCTATCGCTACAGGATTCAGGGTTGATTTATGCTGACTGGTTAATCACGATACGTTCGGGCAATATTTAATACATTGAAACGTGGCAAGCACCGAGGAATAAGTGTATGCTGGATTACTCAAACAGTGTTGAATGGTATTTGAATAAACCATGACGTAATTGGATTATCTACTTGAAACAAGTATTTGATAGCGCAGAATTACAATAGCGTAGAATAATCGATAAAACGTGTGAGAAAGAATTCGGTCGGAATAAGTTTTTGGATCTTATTAATATTGGATGAGCAACGGTTAATCTTTGTGACGGATAAAAAACTGAACGGAGGCGAGGCAGGGAACTTTTAAATGAATACGTGTGCAACGTATCGAACGAGAAGAGCCACGAACAAAGTTTGTTGTATCAAGGTTAAGATTAATGTACATTTTTTTTAACACCGCTTGAAAATTGGATAAGTTTTAGCAGTAGACGTAACAACATTACGTATACTATAAAATATACCCAAGATGTGCCTTTTGCATGTTCTCTTTGAATCGTGCAACAAGGTACCTCGATATTGTAGCTCTACATTGTATTTCGTTTCACGAAACCGAAGATTCTTGAGAATCGTTAAATCAGGGTTCTTGAATCAGTACACGTCCCTCGAGTATTTTTTACACGTTCGTCGATGATCCTCGTGTTGGGCTGCATTGCAGAAATCTCACGAAGTAAAAGATATAGCAATGAGACACCGGGGTGTGCTTCGATCGAGTGTAAGGGAGGTTGGTTACCTCATTGTAGCGTCGCCTACACCGGGAAAACTTTCGACGTGGATTTTGCTCTTACATACGCTGTATAGATAGAAGAAGAAGAAAAGGAATGGACACGTTATCCTCATTTGTAACCTTGGCGTATATTCATATAAATATTGCATTCTAGAAACAGGCGCACGGCTGCGCTTACAAGACAGCGAGCCAAATTGTGTATTAATATTAAATTCCTACGGAACCCTGCAGTGGCATGAATATACTGTCACGCTCAATAACAAGGGGATAGTGTACGAGTTTTTAACAAACTGTATCGTGAGATGTTATTATTTCTGTCGGAACTTTTCGTACTCGATAATTTTGTTGATCCAAAAATTTTTACGCGTTCAAACGAAAGTTTGCGCGACCTAAAATCGCTTACGTTTAGCGTTCTTTAAAGATAATTAAGAATAATACGGTTAGTCGGTGATAAAACGCGTGATATGTAAGCGCGAGACGTACGTATTGATTTTCGATAATTGCTGAAAGTATGTGGAAGTATCGTATTTATCACGAGCTGGATGTTCGCCAATAAATCACGTGATTAAATATTCAGTTTATCAGAACATATTCACAGGCAGGAAAGGCCACGGAGAACCAGTGGCGCACACGGAATCGTAGAACGCTATTACGGCTGTTTCTTTTTTATTGAGACAAATGTCACACCTCTAACCTTTTCTTTGGTGCACGTTTATCAAGCCTTTAAGTAACCATTTGCGCTTTTACCTACATAGTAAGTTAGAAATAGGCTCCAAGTAATGCGAATAAGTCACCGCATATTGGTTGAAACTCCTTACCAATGTTAACCGCGTTTTAGTGTAAAATGGACGAAAAGATGATCGATATTCAATCGCTCGAAATTTTTTAACGATGTATATTCTATTTACATGCCTGCAAATATATTGAATATATTATTCGATCGTTATTTATATTCATGGTTAAAGTGACTCGAAATTACCTACAAAAATTCACTCGTAGACGGGCTAACCGCGATGTTCTCTTGTGTTATACGCGTATTAATAAATTCTTCATAAAATAGGTTGTTTACACGAATGTTGAATATATATGATACACGGACGTGTTTTAAATCACCGTAATTTGTTCAGTGTTTTATTTTTGTTTGCGATGTCTGCGTTGTCCGCATTCGTTGTAAGAATCTCCATTTTTTATAAGATTTATTCTCTCCAGTGAATATCTTGCCGTTCACTTATTAAACGCATCGCTATAATGCACTGTCGATGAAAATGAAGACAAGATAAAATAAAATATTTCGACCCAACGAGAGTTAAGCGCCACGTTTTCGGCGCGGAGAGCTGAAACGCAAACGCGGTGGAAGTTGCTTTGAAATTACGGGGGCTTTTAAAATGACGCGTATTCGCATAAATAATTCATCGGATAGAATTCGAAATCTGCGAACGAGGAACCGCGGTTGCACATTACCGTAGACGCAGCGGCGGCTCGCGGTGAGCCAGGCAAATCCTTCTGGCAAAGTTCGAAATTTGTACGCACAATTATGCAAATACATTGGTATTCTCGGTGGTCGGGTTTCCCGCTCGCGTGCTCCCACCGTGACAGTGCAAGAACAGACGTAAAACTGTACGGTAGATCTACGTAGCAGCCTCTATTTTCCTCAAACTAGAGAAGACTCGATTTCGTGTAATCTTGACAAATCGAGCGGTTCGCGTACACAAGAGCGCCGCTGAATAAATATTCTGGATGTCGGTACTCGCGGCGGGGCGCGTGCATAGCTCGAAACCGGTGAGCGCTAAGACCGGTAAAGACTCGATAAAGTCTCGAAGAGTTGGTGGAACTTGGCGAGAAGTTTGCGAAACCGATGCATTAGCATAAAAGGGATTCGACTTAATTAGAGCTGTTCCTCGATCGAGTCGTCGCTATACCGCTCCCTACCACCCGATGTCGCGTGCGATTGTTCGCGAGTTTCCTGCTCCTTCGTTTTGCCATTCGATCCGGTAAAAACGACCGACAGTCGATTAAATGTTAATTGCTCGGAGATTTTCCTTCGGGATAGTCAATTAAACGGAAAAGGGGAGTAGAAAGTTGTGTTGTAAGAAATTTAAAGTAAACTTGCTAATAGAGGTTCGTGTCGTCGAGGCAGTTGCAAGAACGTTACGCTCCAAGTTACCCTATTGTGCAGTTGAGAACGATTCATTGAAACGATCATAGTCAACGCGTACAGATGATCGAACGTTTCGTTGAAATACGAACGAGTCGAGTTATTTCCACGAGTTTCGATTGACTTTCGTAAATCGGGTCCCGGTTAGCCAACTCCGCTATGATGTATACGTAAAAGTTTATTAACCTGCGCTTAACATAAATACCGTACGATCGGGAATCGAACTCGGTCGATTACACGGTTCGTTTGCACCGAGGCGAACGGAATGTGTTTATCGAATCCGTTTACCACGAAATTCTCGGATATAATAAAGACAGCCGGTATAGCTACTGATTTACTTGCGCTCACTTCCGCAAACGCGAGCTTCCACGAAGGTGCAGCTTCATCCCCGAACCTCTGACCCCTGGCTGTAAATATTTAATGGCGGAACCGATGGGATTTACCGATCAATGTAAACCCCTTTTGGTCGTCTAGCTTCTGAACATCCATAGGGCAGTTTCTCCTCTTTCGGGTATCTCAGAGGAAGAGGATCGAAAGCGGCGCTGGGGTGGAGAAGGAGAGGGTGGAACAGCCGACTTCTTGCAATTTATTTTCGACCAAATGGAGAGAGCTTCGACTCTTGGGTCGTCACCGTCGCCGATGCCTTTTTCGATGTTCAGATCGGAAGAACGAGTTTATACGTTGCTAGAAAAGCCAGGACCGTTCTCCCGGTTTCTTTTGATATCCCGATCCACTTGGATCGCTTCTGCCGTCGAATTTATTGGCGTTTTGATGAGAGCGTTCTACGAATTATTTGCCTTCGCTAACTCTTGTCGAATGGGCATTTCAGATAACGTGGCTTTTCCGGAAAATTGAAATTTAATTGATCATCGTTGTTCGAGTTTGCGGTTCAATTTAATTGGATATTTTCTGGTTCATTGATAGTCCAATTTATATATATATTTTTTAATACATAACACGTGAAAGATGTTGATGTACATCGTGCGATAGTTTGAAAAACTTTTAAACGCAGATATTCCTGGTTGTTAAAATTACTCGTGCAATCATTATTCAATCTCTTGTAAATGCATTACTTGCAATCGTTACTAAATTGCATATTTTTAATGCCACTACACGTTTCTAATGAGTTTGCTTTATTGCACATTCGAAACAAAGTATCCAACGATGCAAACGAAATTGCTTCTTCATTACGTATTAATCAGATGTCCTTCCGAACGCTGACGGTGAAATTAATTTTGCAATTTCAACCAATTCTTGTATTATAAAAATATTTATAAATTATTTTATGGAAATTTCATTACTTTATCGTTTTATGCATTTCCCGTTCCAAAATGTATCTACTTTGATGAATAAAATACCGTAATGTCAACACCCAGGTAAACGGAATAGGAATGCGTTAAAAACTAACGCATCGTAAGAAAGAGAATTTNTTTTTTAATACATAACACGTGAAAGATGTTGATGCACATCGTGCGATAGTTTGAAAAACTTTTAAACGCAGATATTCCTGGTTGTTAAAATTACTCGTGCAATCATTATTCAATCTCTTGTAAATGCATTACTTGCAATCGTTACTAAATTGCATATTTTTAATGCCACTACACGTTTCTAATGAGTTTGCTTTATTGCACATTCGAAACAAAGTATCCAACGATGCAAACGAAATTGCTTCTTCATTACGTATTAATCAGATGTCCTTCCGAACGCTGACGGTGAAATTAATTTTGCAATTTCAACCAATTCTTGTATTATAAAAATATTTATGAATTATTTTATGGAAATTTCATTACTTTATCGTTTTATGCATTTCCCGTTCCAAAATGTATCTACTTTGATGAATAAAATACCGTAATGTCAACACCCAGGTAAACGGAATAGGAATGCGTTAAAAACTAACGCATCGTAAGAAAGAGAATTTATTTATGTTTTTTCATATAACGTAATCTATTCGGAATGGTCGAAACTCGGCAGAGAATAGTACGCTTACTAAAGAAACAACGTACATATATGCAATAGATCACGTGCGTGGCAAGAATGTATTCGTAGCCGACAGTTGCGAGTCGCAATTGCAGTCGTCACTTCTCTCTCTCTGCACCTGTACCTTATACCTTCTCAGACACAGGGTCCGAACGAATGGCACGCACGTGCATACGTTTTCAAATTCTGGGCAACGAGGTTTGCAAGAAACTGCAACGTGAACGCCTTCTAGAATAAGAACCAAGCGCCAACACATGCTACCTAGGTATTTTTTCAAACTACCTTGAATGTATTCGAATAGTTCTCCATGGAGCAGATGCCCTGGCCTCCTTTAAACTTTTCCTACGAGTCGAATTCACTTTTTCTTCTTGACCGTTTGATTCTGTATTCTTTCCTTAGAAACGCGATTATCGTTCGTTATAATATGTTCTTTTTTTGAAAAATTTTAGGAAGCCTATTTACACTGTACATGAATATAATTATGTACGCAGATCGAAATTGTCGAAGCTATGAACATTCCTTGATACGCGAAAAGAAATAAAACCGTTGAAAGAATCGTAACATTGAGAACGTCTTATCTTTCCTAATATTTTCTCAGTTTGATTTCCATTATGCATACAAAGCTAGCAGAGCGTACTCGTTTCTTAACGGAAATGTGTTTCTTCGAGCATAAGAATTAAAAATGACGAAATCAAATACTAAATCAGTATTTCGTCTGCAAATATTCATTCTTTGATATACATATATTGACACGAATCGTATAAAAGTACCTCTTATCCAGAATTACGTAGATCTTACGCAGTTTTAAATATCACTTACGTTCGACTTCGAAAAACGTATATTTGGCTTTAAATTTTCCATTTTTATAGTATCATAGACATCCATTTTTATAATATTAAAATACCCTATAGTTATTTAAGATAAATTGTTACCTGGGCTGTTTCGAGTCGACGATAACCATTCTCGAGGGTTCTAAGATAAAAAGATCTCCCTGTTGCTTCACTCTCGTACCCTGATATACCACGGCCTCGATTTCCTTGCTCCTCCTGCAGTTCGATGAACCGGAAGTTGTCGACATGGAGATACCATCGCCATCGCGCGATAGGTAATCCTCTTTCGGGCGCCATATCTTCGGTTTCCCACTTTCCGGTATATTTTTTATCATGTTCCACGTTCCTTAAAGGTCACTCGATTCGACGAAACGGAGCAAACACTATGCCACCGCGACGCAATACGCAAGAGATCGGAACACACGATCGCACTTGCACTTCAATTTCCTGAACGACCGTCCGGCAGACGTTCTATCGAACGCGATTCGTACCGAAATGCATCGAGCCTCGACCGAGCTTGCCTTTCGCACGATTCCCCGTTGAATAACACACAGTGGACCAACAAGTAGCGCGATTACGTTATCGTTGGGAGGGTCTGACAGTCACCGGTTAATGATTTCGTTACGGAGAGGTGAACGCAAATGAACGCATGCACGTTCCTATGGCATTATTGGCGCGCTCGATCCACCTTAAAAACAGGTTTCAAAAGACTCGCCACCGGGACGAGAGAAACACTTGCCGAGAAAACGCGCGTTATGTAAGCTTTTGTGCAGCGCTAGCCCCAACGACTCTTTAGAAAAGGAAATCTTTGGCTCGAGAAGACTTCTCCACTAGCGAGGTGCTCGCCGGTGAAAGGAAACCGCGAGGACGTTCTTGTCCGAGAACATTTATTGCCGCCTGTGCGGCAACGACGCGCGTCTGCGTGAGTAGAATACGTTTTCGCGTCGCTTTTTTCTACCCCGGAGAAAATTGAAGCTCGGGTGGAAACTGGGACAGTTCGTGTCTGTTTGTTAACCGAATCGAACGTGTAAGTAATTCGCTGTGGTCACATTTTCAGCGTCACGAGAGAATTGTCGAGTACTCGTCCAATCTCGTAGCGTTTACAGTACTTGTCCAACAATATATTTGCCAACCTTGAATGGAACAGTAGTCTCGCTCCGGCAGTCGATTGCAGCGTCCGTATTGATATCCCAAAAAAAATTTTCATTTCCATGTTTCAACGTTGTCATTATCGCGTTTTCCTATCCTGTATCGGAACCGTTTTATCAAACTTTAGTAGCAAATAGTCTTTTCCCGGCCTCGAGAACGAATTTCATAGCAACAATTTCCTTCCTCCCCCTCTTTCGCTAACTTTATCAAGCTTTCCACGAATTTCGTGCTTTCTAATCCTCGTTTCGAGGATGAAAGGAATGCAGACGCATCGTACGAACCAGAGATTCGTGCAAGTATGCGGAGGTAACGGCATCAGATCTCTCTTTCTCTCTCTCTCTCTCTCTCTCTCTCTCTAGAGTGCACACGCGCGTCGACGTCGAGAATTGCAAATTCTCGAATTGTACGGGAGATTGGGGTGGGACTTTTGAAAGTATAACCAAACGCGTAGAAGCAACCAATTGAATCGCTGCGCGAGTTCTACGTTGCGCGATCGCCGTTGCTTCGACGTTCCCGTTGAAAGGAAGATGCAACGCTGGCTCTTGAATTGGGGTTAGCATAAAGTACGCGATAGACTGGCGGAAAGGAAAGAAAAGTAGGCGCGAGTATATTTTGTTATCTTTGTACCGCTATCCTCCGCCTTTCATCCCTTCGACTTACAATGGTATCGTAGTTCTTTATGGCGTGGAATTTTTCAAACATTTATTCATTCTTTGTTTGCTCCCTCAAACGATATCGACGAATCGAGTTCCATTATTGGATGCTGTCGAGTCAAGTGCATTCTATGAATAATGTCTTTTGCATCTTTAGAGCCGCGATCGTCGAACGATACAATTATCGAGAGTTCGATACGAGGAATTCGATGCGTACTTCAATTTTTGAATAGGATATTAATTTTGTTGTCAAGTTTGTCGCGTTAGGTGATTTATTAACCCAGGATTTTGATAGTTTCAGTTGTTTGTTCGGCGAAGATTAAAAATGTGTATAAAAATTTCAATCAAAAATTAAAGGTTGGTTAAATGTTTTGATTTTGTTTTGAAAGTAAGGCAGATGGTACGTGGGAGCAGCTTATTAACGAGTACGTTTTATCCCGTGTCATCCGAGTGTCAGTCTATCAACTAAATAACGTGTTTCCAATAAATACATGGTTGTGTTTGTCGTCAAGGCTTAGCAACACTAATAGACAGCCACTGGTATCGATCGATCGTCCTTCCTGTCGCCGTTCCCTTTATTTCTACGCGAATCACATTTTTGTCACTTTCGTGGAAAAGCGCAACGATACGCTGTCTTAAAGATGATACAACAGCATTCTAGTCCAAGAATATACAATATATTCAGTTTTTAATATAGAACATTTAATAAAGAACGTTACATGGACGATAAATATTTGTATACGTTGAAGTAGATGTAAATTTTTATTCGTACACAGAAATTTATTTTTCGCTCGTATTCTCCTTGGACACGGTAGAACAATTTATGTCTCACGTTCGCTATGAATGGCCAAGGTTTTGCGTATCTTTTTGCGGAACCGTTTTACGATTTCGGTCTAATGGTACTACCGGTGTTTTACGTTACGCTTGACTGCAACAACAATTTGCCGGCCTCTAATTTCGATACAGACACGTACTCCGCGACAGCCGTATAAACGTTGCATTTATTTTGCTCGCGTAAATATCAAATTTGCAATTGCGATTACGTACGGATGTGCGTGCTGGTCCGTCGAAATATTAGAAAATAAACACGAAAAATAACGACAGAGGTAAAACGGGACGGTGCCATTTGTATTCCTAATGGCGGCGTAATTCTCCTTTGAAATACATGTACATATTATTACGTCCATTTTCTCATACACATTCGTTTTCCTGGACAGTAGCGGGAATTTCGCTTTGTATCTCTTGACTTTTACATCCATCATCGCATATTTCTTCCGGCGTATGGCCATGGAGCACGGCATGGCCCGGAAAAGATGCATGAGCGAAAATTAAATTATGACTTTTAACTTTTATAACCCTTCCACCCCCGCTTTTGCGAGAGAAGCGTCGTTCTTCAAAAATATATCTAAGCACTTTCTTCTTTAACTGGGATTTAAACGTGAAAAATGAAAGCCACTCCAGAGGGAATTCTTTGAACTTTTCGAGTTAAAAGTCAAACCTATGCTCGTCTAACTGAGAAATATTTAACGTTTGAAAACATTTAAGGATCTTCTTAATTAACGTTTAATTAGTTGCTTACCAGACGTATTAGTAATTATTCTGTTTCGTCGGGAAAGTAATACAAGTTTCGAAAGTGTTTCTCTACTTCCTCTCTAATGTTTAAATTACGCATGAAAATTTAAATGGTATCCCTGAAGCATGCTGAATCCACCTATGTTCAAAACTGGTTCGACGTTTGCTTAGTAAAACTCTCTCACAGATAACGCAATTATTCCTATAAAATTTCAATAGCAGGTTCTTAACGATACACTCTTCTCTACCTCTCCTTTTGCTTTCCCTTAATTTCCACGCTTTGCAGTACCCACGCAATCTTTACAAGAAAAATATCACCTCGATCGGAATTTCCGAGCCAAATTACAAGCACCGTTCCACAGGGTGCCTGCGAATCGTCGCGTCCCTTCAAACGAATTAGGGAACAGCAACAGCGACCATGGAAAAAGATTCATTGACGGTACAGGCGATCCTGGAGCCGCGTAATTACGTGTATCCTTTTCCGCAAACACGGCCACGTGCGGACGTCCGTGTAGCCCATTCACGTTGGCCTATGGGTTAACGCGAGTTCGAGGTAGCCGGAGGTCGGGCACGAATGCGTCTGAAATTCATGAGCTTCCACACAAGGGGTCCGACCGACAAAGACGGAAAGATAGGGAGTTAGCTGTGGGTTTCTCAGGTTTAGGGATCGCGCTGCGAAAGCCTCGGTGTATTCTAGAATCCCTCTTCCATCTCGTCCTTCTGCTTACCTTCCACCCAACGCTAACACGCGCCGAATCTCGCGCGCGAGAAAGAGACGAGGCCGCTTCTCTGTGGGTACTCGGGGCAAGCGTTGAAATTAGACCGGAACAGAGAGGTAACGTAAGCGCAAAGGAGGCGCAAGCTTTGCACCCGGCCATCAGAGAGAGGATCACACGGCTCTGAAACGGTAAGAAGTTCGTCACCAAAACTAGACGGAACCATGGTCGTCCTGGCTGCCTCTTCGAACCTTGTCGTGGCCTCGGGAGCTCTGTTTTGGTTTGCGAGGGTGCTTCGGGAATTCCCCTTGTTGTCTTTGTTATGATAGCGAGAGGACTGGGAACGGTTCACAGGGTGAATCGAGGAAAATTATGGAAATTCTGTTGTCCCTTTCACTTCATCGGGTTACCCTCGATTATCGTGTACAGGGAAAAATGGAATCGAATGAGGAGTGGAATATGGTTATGGGAAAGGTACGAAGTAAGTGATATGAATATTGTTACGAGGGTGGATAATGCGGAGGAAGGTCAATTTGTTGGAAACGGGTATGGAAACTCGTATGCGATGAGGGGTAATGGATAACATGGAAATTCTTTGTAATAACTTTAGAGATGAGACGAACAGGTAGAAATAATCGGACCAATTTGTGCAAAGTTTGTTATACCACATTTTATATTCGAGTACCTCGGTACGTTTAATTGTACGTTGATCTAATACTGTGGATTCAGCAGATGCGCTTCCGTAATCTACCATAATCTGTTCAAATAGGAACCATTGTATGTAGAACCATGTTACAAATTCTACACACGTTCGCTATTATTAAGCGAACGGATTGAAGTGATTCATGGTTAATTATGGGAGTATTTGCAAACATTATATGTCATTACGTTAATGTTCGACAAAATTACCAGGTGTAATTAATAATATTTCCGCAAGTAAAATGTTTCAAGGAAGTGTTTATCGCGTATCACAATCATCTTCCGAATTTATCGATAACTTTTTATGCACACCTTACGAAACATAATATTCGACAATGTTTTAACGCGTACAGAAAGAATGAAAATATGATAAATATCTACGATAAGCCCTCGCTACTTTCACATTTAATCAGTCCTTGAAATGATTTTCTATATTGCCAATTACTCCGAATTTTTTTAATCCGTCGTGGTCTACAGATACAAACAGAACATCCTAGAACTTCACCCTCTGACAAAGTATAATTACAGCACGGTCCATTTACGGGCCGTTTTATGACCAGTTCATAAAGTAAATTGCGTTTTTATAAGCGTCTGGAACATAGGGGGGTAGATTGAATTATGTTGTACCAGAAGCCGGTTAATCGCGCCTTTTTACGTTTTAATAAATTCCACGGAGCGCGAGTCGACGTTAAACACGAGTAAGCACTCGAATCCTGCCGCGTCACAGATCCCGAACGAAACATGGAAATTTTCTTTCGGATAAAACTTTTACTTTAACACAATCGTGTCAATCGTATCTATCTTTTTACCCCCTGCCGTCCGTTACGCGAGAATGAATTTAGCCGTTTACGCGTTCCTCTCAATGTAAGGGAAAGAGAGGAAGAGAAAGGAGAGAGGGTGTAGCGTTTCGGCCACAGAAGCAGTAAACTCTCGATTATCCATGGGTAAATTATCCTGCCTGTGGATAGCCGCGAAACTTGTTAAAACCGCAGTATTACGCATCTGTGTTGAACGTGATACGTAATAAATTATGTTTAAGCATTATGAGATTCACTGACCGTTCCACCAAGTTGCTATAATCCTGAAAATTATCACTGCCGATCGGACACCGTTTGCCCGCAAACAATGCTATGTTGCACGCTGTTTCTTACTTCGTTACGAGCTATATTCTCACTTCTGTTCGATGGAAATTTGCGCCGTTTCGGAGTTTGGGAAACGACGTTTCTTGCGACGTATCTAGTTCGAGAAATTTCGCCGTTGGTTGGCGAGGTTCGATTAATCGGTTGTTCAGTTCTTCGAATTAGTTGTTTCTGTTGCGTGTATACTGTCTGGTATTTTTTCCTCCATTTTACTTTGTTAAGCAACTATTTTTCTGTATAATAATTGTGTACAGGATATTCGCTTAGAAACGGTAAACGTATCTTCGAAAGGTGTGTAAATACCTATGAGAGGTAGTTATTCAAATATAGTTTTCGTTGCGATTTAATAAATTATTTTAAATTATTGTAAATTATTCTGACAAAAGTGTTGCACTTTTTTTTCTTGTTTCGTTGATATTTATCGAATCACCTGTAGTCGATTGTGTTAGGTATGTACGTACTTGGAAAATTTTACACCAGTCACGTGACAAATGTATTTCGCTTAAAACTTATTTTGAAATATTGTTTGTACAGAGTGTCATAGCAAATTGAATACGTATAGCGATATAGACTTTTAATAAATACAGTATCGACAACAGGAGCTGTGACGTGTTTCGAGCGCGATCAAATATGTCTGAAAGTAACAATTTCTAGTGACTAAGCACATTCTCGAGATTTATAAGGATCGTATCCGAAAGTCGTTCTCAAAGCAAGAGGGGGAAAAAAATTTGACGTCGTTCCGATGAGAAGGTGTCGTGTAAAGGGGTCGTACACCGTGCACAAGGAGAACTCTACAAAACGTTGACAAGACGGATAAGGACGCGTCAATCGTGTCACTTTCAGTGAACCGAAAATAGGAAAACGACCCGATACGGTGGCCTTTAACGTATCAGACACTTAGGATGAACGCGTGAAAAATTCAACGCGAACGATGCAAAATCAAACGCCATTGTGAATCGTTTGCGAAGAACAAATGTTCACGAAACAGAATTTCCTCGGAGAAACAATATGCACGCAGATAAACTACCAGAATTGTATTTTTTTAAATATATTATCAAACCTCGACTTGTTCAGTGTTACGTTTAAAGACAGAGCAACCTTAATTTTTTATCTAAAATTTTCATATGGTAATATTAATTTCACCTTTAAATTAATTTTCGTAATAGTAAAACAAGTAGATCCTTACACTAATCTTTAAAAACTATGCAACATGCCACGAAGCTCGAAACAACCCTCCATACCTAAGATGAACGATAGATCTGGTATCGCCAAGAAAAAAAAAAAAAAAAA
>SMSQ01025911.1:339404-435740 GCA_019453375.1 Ctenoplectra terminalis
GGTATCGCCAAAAAAAAAAAAAAAAAAAAAAAGGAGAGAACAGAGACCCAAAAATTTAATTTCAAAGAGAAAGTGCGACGTCAAAATTCCTAACAAAACAGTCACCCTTTCAACCGATAATAAAAATGATAATCCTAGAAAAATGAAGTCCAAGGATTAAACATAATACGAAACATACGTTTAACGACGAAGGCAATTCCCAAGGAAGAATAGGGAGCAGGAACGGACGGTGGCAGGTGTCGTTGACACAGAAACGGGATATCAACGGAATAATGTACGAGACTCGTCCAGTGATAGATGGTTGTCGTGGAAATCTGGCCAAGAGCCATAGGAAAGGGTAAAATTGGTAGGGAATGGTAAATTATATGTTAGCCGGCCGAATATTTGACGCGATTATAACTTGATCTAAGTTGAGCCCAGCGCGGTACATGATCTCCGTGGCAACCAACGCAGCCGAGAAATCTGCAAGTATAGCGACGTGTTTCCGCTTCGTGGGAGACAATTCGATCTGGCCCAGAGGATTCTAGCCCAGAAACACCGCACCTAACCCTGACTGGGTATCGCTATTAATTACAGCATGAGGTTAAGTTGAATTGTCTCCGTTTCCATTTGCGGTTACCGAGCACGGGCTAATTACCGACAAGTTACATCTCTCGCAGTTGACACTTTCTTACAATTAGTTGCGATAATTAAGGCATCACGGTATCGGCCAACAATTGCTTAAGTCTGTGCAGAGGAATGGGTCTCGTAGGGAATTTTCCAGGGAAAAGATGTCGCGCAACTTAAAACTTACGAATTATTTGAATCGCACTTCTGTAACTTGAATCGCAGTGTTCAACGTTACGCGGATGTTTCGCAACTTAAGGTTTGGAGTTTGGAGAACCTTTGCCATTAACAATAAGATTACAAACCAGCGCGGGAATCGTTTTTAGCGGGCGTTGTATTTTGTTGGCTGGTTATCTTGTCTCTGGCATATTTTTCGAGGGACGTGGCTATAGAAATAACACGCGTGAAATTCATTGCGGCCGGCGCACAAATTACCGGAATTTATTATGGCACGTATGCGGGAGTTCCGGGAGTGTATCACGTTCGTGGGGAACCGTATTGAACGAATTCAACGAAATTATTCTAACTGGACGAGGCGAACGTAACATTTTAAACTTTATTGCACGTTATTTCCACTTTATTGTGCACTATCTCTCTTTATCAAGGAAACGGTTTAACGTGTAAAAAAATATACTTAAAAAGGCCAAAGAGGTTTGAGAAAAACCAAAATACACTTAGCCACACGCTCCGACAGATACATATATCGTTGCGGATGCATTCGCAGCTTCGATCGACCGCAAATTCACGTTCCAGATGAAATTTTCAGCGCTGCAGGACCAGTTGTACATAAAGTAGCCCTTGCTAATGTCACGATCCACGAAGGGCCGACACGTGCATCGTATCCACCGATCGGAGTAAACCGAATTCATTCGTGGTTTCGACCGGCTACTACTTTACGCTGAAGAGGTCAAGTACCGTCGGCTTTACACGAATCAATGTGGCAGTACCATAAATACCGATCCCTTTACGTACGACTAGAGGTTCGATGCAATGAGCACGAGAGTAGCTGCCGGCCGCTGGCACCGGTCCACGGGGTGCACTTCTGCAGGATCCTCATGCCCTTTCCCGCTTACCCTGCCCACGCCCTGTGGTGCTCGCCTCCACGTTTCTATCTCGAACACACGACCAACTAGAAGTCTTTATTGCGGTCTTGCGATCGCCGCATTTTACGAGCACGCGGTCCGTTTACTAGCCGCCACGCTAACCGTGTAAGCGTGAGCATCGCTGGTTCCGCAGTTCTTCCGCGTATGGGTGGCGAGCTTAGGTAAGGTGGAAAAAAAAGCGGACGGTACTCGAGAGGTGCGATACAAAAAGAGGGAAAGAAAAGGAAACTGAGAGAAATTCGGTGGATAGCGAGCAGACATAAACATAGGAATATACGTACGCGAAAACGCTTAGTTGATTTACCATGGCTCGAGGTAGCGGGGCTGGCAGCCGGCTGAAGTAAAACGTGACCGTCTTACGAATAAATGAAGGCGCGGCGTGGAAGAGGTATGGTCGAAAACCTATTTTGTACCTTGCTACGGTGCGAGTGTTTTTTATATACCGATACACCGAAGTGGCGATTAACGATTTAGCGTACCGGAGGGTACGTTCCACTTGTGGCCGAGAAATTACGTTTGTCCGATAATAAAGAGAATCTACTTTTTCTTATCAAACCGACTGTTTGATGCACCGAGGAGGAATTCATTTTGTACGGAATGGAATTTAGCAGAGGTTGGAATTGAAATGTTTACTTGTCGACGGAACGGAGGAAACTATTGAAAATGAGAGGTGGTTTGAACGCCGTCGGTCCTCAGTATATCTTTTCATTTCACTGAATCTCGTGCTTTATGTGATAAAAACAGGAAATGAAAGCGACGCGAAGCCCTAAGAAAATATGGCGCAGGTGGCTCACCAACTGGAATCATAACGAAGCGTGTAAAAGTCCGTGACTCGGAATCTCTTTCTGTCTTTACGCGAGGATATCTGCGGCTGGTTAGATAGTTGAGAGGAACAACCTTGTTGGCGGTTAATAGCTAAAATTACGTTTTCTCGTGCGGGGAAAACCGGCTAACAGCGTTTTCTACTTCTCCTCTTCTCTTTCACCCTGGCGTTCCTTTCGCGTCGTAACTTCGATCGTGAATCCTCCTAATGACATTTGAAAATTTTAACCGGGAAACATGCAGATTTAAGCACCGTACTGAAATCCTGCTTTAAACTAAAATTTCTTCGAACAATAAGAGTATCGAGATAAAATAAAAACTTCCAGACTGCGGATTCATCGCGTTAACTTGGTTTTTCAAACAAACCTTCCATTCGGAACATCTTTCCTTCCCTGACACGACGCATCATTTTTCACGACACGCAGAGTTAGACTGTCGCCGGGGAATATAAAAGCGAAAATTCTAATCGTTAAGTCGGAATGCGTAAAGCCGCATTCCGAGAGAAAGAGAAAGGTCTACGGCGTAAAGAAGTACGCAAGACAGCGGTCTGGATAAAAGGGTCTGCGATAAAACGAAAAAAGCCTCGGTACACGGAAAGAACATTACAGTATAGAAAAAAAAAGGAGCCGGTGATGCAGAGAGAATCTGGTCGCGACTAATGTATTATTAAATCAGCATCTTGACAGCGGTGGATGCAGAGCCGACTTGAAATTGCGCTGGTGGACGTTGCTGAACCTATTATTTCACCTGACTATGTAGCCATTAAGGAATGTCCTTTTTTACTCTTTGTTCCTGTTCTATTTTCTTTTTTTTTTTTTCCTTCGCCAGGATCCTTACAAATCTTCCTCCTCGTCACGGATACGAGTCCCGCGCGAGTAGCAAGCGTTAAAAATGCAATAATCCCTCGCGAGGCTTCATTAAATATTTGAAGATGAACCTTTAAGAGCCCCGGCGTCCAACACCCTCTAACAGTTTTCTAGGACGTTCGTCGAGTACCCACAGTTGAATAGCCGCGTGTGCGAAATGGCATACACCATGACGCTTTAGACCAACGTGACTTGACTTTTCCAAGTTAACGCATCCCTTGCAATTTAATCTATTATCTCGGTGCTCGCTTACAAGCTTTTCCACCGTCACCTTAATGTTTCTGGAATTCCACGCGATTGTTTCTTTTTACCCTTTTAAGCTTTTTCCGACGCTGCAGAAAGCGAGCATTTGCTAATTGCGCGATGCAAAATGGTTTGACTCATTGCTAAAGTGTTTTTCTCGGATTTTGAAAATAGTTGTTTCGCTTAAGAAAGTTTTCTTTGTTTCGTATGTTTTTAAATTATTATTGTATTGATCCAATTTTTCTATAATTTAATTTCTGTTGATAAACCTATTTATTCCGCGTGTAGAATTATACATAATATTAGACAACTTTTATTACGTAGAATTAATTGTTGTAGTATTAAATTATCCAGTCGTTAAATACTCATAAATTCTTTAAAAGAAGTTCACAAAAGCTTGTTACGAAATAATTTTCTATATCGTGTATTCGTTTAAAAAAAAATGTTACAATTAGTAGGAAGATTACAGTATTTTGCAGCTCGCTCGTGTAATATTCACTGTAGCCATTGGTATCTTACAGAACGTCGAACGGGAAGATTTATCGTAGCCTATAGCATGAAAAATAGAAATGGCAGGAACGTTCTTCGAAACGTTTAAAATTTAAACTCGAGAGAACACAAGGCTAGCTATAAAATCTACACGTTTCGCGTCGTCGAAACGTCCGATGAGTTCGGAAGCTGCTTTTCCGGGGTCACTTGCATAATTGGAACGAAACGCTTTGTACGTTACAAACTCGTGTACGCGTGGAAAATCGTAAACGTACAAAAAAGAAGTTACTAATTACCGGTACCATTTTCAACAGCAATTATATTCATTTAATTACCTTTCACGATTCCCTTTGAGTTCGAAACATGAACTGTAAAATATTGATTAACCTAATTTATCGTACAAGTTTAATTTAAATCCTGCCGTTTCGCAAACACTCCTATATAATTGCTTCAGTTATATTATTAAAATTATTTTTCATATAAAGTATTTCGCACAAACGTGAAACATCAAGAAAAAAGAGAGAACGAGGATAGAAAAAAGAAAAATTAGATTCTGAAACGGAGTAAAACTCGTTCGACGTTTCTGCACCGTGAATTCATTCGAAATATTATCATTGACATTTTCATCAACATTCGTACTCAAGTTCGCGTTTCGAGCTTTAATGTTTTTTCATAAATACTTGAATCAACAGAAAGAAAGAGAGCCAGAGAAATAAAGATAGATGCAAGATGGGCGCAGCTGGATCCGTCTTGGCAATACTCGTTTCTGTGATGAACTAATACATAAGTAAAACCCTTCTCTAAGTTCGTAAACTTCCATATACATCGGTGGTTCTCACACCCATTGCAACACGGACGAGAAAGTTCTCTCTGTTTCGTTCTCCAGCTTTCTTTGCCTCGATCTTCAATTCTTTTCTCATTTTTCTCTCTTTGTCTTGTTCCAGGAATTCTTGATTTTTCTTGGCGTAATTTTTTTGCTTAAATAACGAGAACTTCGAAGATCATAAGAAAGTGAAACAAGTATGAAATGGTAATTTACATGATTAAGCTAGTTTCTTGCGAACTTTTTTCTCTTATCATTGTGTCGTTACTACTCTAAAGAAACGTCGAATACGGATTGTTATTTTTCGATCAAAATTAATTGGTATTTTAAGGAAAAATGTTCCGAATGTATTCTAACTTTTTTAAATTTGATTTAAATAATGGGTAATAAGGAACGACTTAAAAAAATTTTTTTTTTATTCTTCGAAAATTATATTTTCATCGTCTAATAGATTATTATTTTATCAAACGGAGAATAAACAGTATACACGTTCGAGTATAGGGTAAGAGGGAATGGCGCCAAAATTCGAATTTACATAAGACGAACAGGGCAGATCCGAGCTTGACGTATGTAAATCTAGCGTAGTAAATTCAAGAGAATGCGTGTATAGATATGTCTTCCTGTGTGTAAAGGAGCTGCGATATGAGATTACAAACCGTATTACTAGCGGATTATACGTAGTGCACGAGACTTGGGTGTAACTAAAGATAGTGTATTCTGGGGTGAGTTAAAGCCTCGTACACACGAGAACGCGTGAATCGGGAATAGATGTAATTATTGCGCAGATAAGCCAGATACAAAGATCGTGATATTAGGTGTTTTCGTGTTCCAACTAAAGTATCTTCCAACGTTTGTTCACTTTATTTCCTTTCGTACCTGCGAATTTTGCATAGACCCAATTCCAGTTTAATTTATATAATTATATGGAACCGAATTTTGTTGCGACAAATAAATTACGTCGGCGTGCCCATTATTTTACCAGCACCGTAATATTGTGCACAGCTACATAATTTAGTTAATTAAAATTATAGAAAGCAATTATTTCAAATAGCACGTCAGTGTTGTGAGAGAAAGAAAAAACGATATTAATCAAAATAACGAAATCAATAAGGAATACAATTAATGGAACTGAATAAAAATTTGAAAAAAGATATCTTCAATTACTCGACGAATATTTTTTTAGAATCTAATCAATATACTTTTTAAAACGATTTTATCTATAGATTTCACTAAACAATTTCAAGAGCAACATTGCTACAAAATTAATTGTTATCGACCATCCGAAATTCTCTAAAATTCTATTCCTACGGAATCGAGGATCGATAACAATCGTGTTGTCCAATCTTTAAACTCGCAAACGGACCTCTTAAACCCGAAGCGTCGCAAAGAACTCGAGGCGATCTAAGCGAAAGAACCAATTACAGCGAATTACAACCGGCCTGTACTTCCTTTCTCGTCGGCGCTGCTCGAAACAAGATGGTATCACCGGTCGGTCCTGCCAATCGATATCTCTCGCGAGGCCGATTCAATCGGCCGTGATTGTTGCCCTGCACTCCCGAGCTCCAGCTAAATCTCATCCTCGGCCACGATCCTTCGTCCGTTCTCTCCATAATCCTTCCTCTTCTTCGCCGCCCTTCTTCGGTCATCCCCCGGGCATCAAACGATGATTGCAACCCGGGACTACAGGGTCAGGAACCGGGTCACGTTCCAAAATCCTCTAACACGACCGCAGCCTCGTAAAATTTCACCGCAGAAAATGATCCAGAGGGACGAATAGTTTGGTTCAGAACCGAAAATTGTTCACCGATCGAAAATTAATGCGCTGGACTTGATTTAATTCCCTGCTAATTGAAGATCGTCTGGTATTTCGGTTTACGAGATTCTTTGGCGTTTCCGAACGAATTTTTCTAGGTGGAATGTTTCTTCGTGGATTATAGTTACGGTGTTTTTTAGTTACGAGCTTGTTTACGTAAAATGGTAAAATGGGTGCAAGGTTTGGGAAAAATAAATGTAACGAGAATAATTATTAGCTCGTTTTATAAGAATTATGATGGTCGTGCGGAATAGTCACTGAGACTGTGTAACTGCTGGTCGGAAAGCGTTGAGAAGTTTTATTTTTTAAGCTACTACAAAATAAGACGACATATATTTATTACACCCCGAAGAGTTTCATAAGTACACGACAAACTGGAAAGTTTAATAAACTTTTTAGGAAAATCAATTTTTCAACTAAGGAAGACTAAAATTTTCGATTATATTTTTCGTCGACCATACTTAGAGGCTGTTTAAAATTTCTCAGAAGCTCGTTGTTAATATTCTAATAAATTCCTCGAGACGATTAAGGAGCTGTATTTGATACACCACTTCGTCGAACAGCAGGCGAAGATAAGGTCGTTTTGAAAGTGCTACTTTAACCAGCGACATACTAAGGGAACTTTCACTCTGCCCGAGGCTTCACGAGACATACACGAAAATGTATCAGAATTTCTGAAGATCCTGGAATCCTTTTAGGATCCTTAGGTCTCCTCTCTCGCATGGCACGTACTACACTTTGCACTCTTCATCGATGCACGCTGGAGTATCGAGGTTTAAGCCGATTTCTAATCCCTCGTGCGAAGCTCTGCCGGCTTGGATCAGCTTTATCCGCTTCTATTCGAAGCTGTCCACACGCTGAACTCCGTTCGGCTAGCTTTTCCTTCCAACATCCGTGATCGTTACGGCTGGATAAAATTTCAACTTACTTCCCCTGGTCAATGTTTGGACATACATCGCGAACGATTATTTTAGAGCTCGATAAAATTAAATCATGTTTGTTCGTTCGTGAACAGTTGATTAAATGTTGGGGAAGCTGGACAGAATCGATTCGAATATCACAGATTTATAATGTTTAATGGATTTATAATTTTTATCAAATTATTATTATTTTATTCTCAACTCGCTGAATTCTTTCAATTCTTTGAATTTTTCTCGCGTTATCGCGAGTGTTCGTGCTGAATTAAAATGATTAGCGCTGTACATTGTATCGTACGCATCGTAGCTAAAATTGAACGAGGACTAAACTGATTTAAGAAAGTACAATCGATAAGAAGCGAAGAAGATTGCTGCGAACAGAGTTTCCGTTCGGTTCGGTGAAGTGGGAAAATTTGCGAAGTGATTCGACGAAGTGAATTCCGGAATAAAACGGATGGTCGGGACGCTTTGATTCTATCACGTTGTCGTTAAGAAAGACACTACGGTAGCTAAAGATGAAATCGTGCAAGTTCTTTGATAACTCGAGGCCCCAAAGAATCGAAGGGGGATGCGAGCATACGGATTTGCGAGGAAACATTCGCCTTTATAGGATCACTAAAATTTCACGAGGATCTCCTTCCTCCTAACTGCTAGCTTCAATTCGGTTCAGGAACATCAATAGAAACTGGATGCGCTGCATTAAACGGGACCAACTTTATTTCTCTCCAACAAAATTAGAGGGCTTTGGAACTATGAATTACGAATACCTTTAAATGATTGAATTTTACATTTCATAAAGATTTCAAATCAAATTTTCCAGATGTTTTAAGTGAAATTAAATTCTTTATCGTGGAAGTATTTCTAATAAAATTTATAACGTGTCCAGTTCGAGCATATGCTATCAATTGTTTGCAAAAATATTCAAGTATTAAAAACTAGCAGTTATTTAACGCAGGACAAAATATATACGTTTGTATTGCATTTTGAACTTTTTCTAAATTGTTAAGTTTGGCGAAAGTAATCAGAAGAAAATCAGAAATCATTTTTCTAATGCATTTCGAAGAAAATAATATATGCGTAGACGATAAAACTGGTTTAAGACAACAATGGTAGACGAGTGACAAGTTCTCGTAAAAAAACGCCCCACAAACTTTCCAAACTCACCCTTGTTTCCCCACGGAGGAGTCAATTTCCTTTGTATTCGAGGGCGTTCTTATGTACACAGCGTTCTCGCTTTTGATTTGACAGTGAATCCTGGAAAACATAAAGCAAGCAAATTATGTAAGTTTAATACGACCGCGTCTCCGGAGATCGGAGCTATGAAGAAGATCGTGTCCTGAATATCTCGTTCGACCGCCTTCCATATTCTCCGCAGGGAAACGAAACGATTCGATACATATTGTACGGAGTGTCACGTACCGTTTCCAGTTACTACCGCGTTTTAGATTCAAAGAGACCGTTTTCGTCTTTGATACAGCTTTGGGGCGTGGGGAGCGCGGCTATGTCGAGTTCGTCCGGTTTTTCTTGCGTGGAAAAACTGAAGTATGCACGGGTTAGGTTCGGGTTAGGTTCGGGTTTTGTTTTTGATTTTTCCAAACCAAACCCATAAATGTTTCCCAGTTCGTTGAGTCGTGTCGTTTTCGTCGACAAACGTTCATGACAGCGGTCAGAAAAAGTTTCGGCCCGTCAAAGAAACGCCGAAACGTTCAGACAATGCGAATAATGTCACTCGCAGACGGTCGCGTGCAAACAACGCTGAAATACCTGTTGCTGCGTGCAAAATTTGCGGCGTGGCCGCCGTCAGCGTTAACCCACAGTGTTCTCGACTCTTTTCAAACGTCACGGAACGTTCTACGCGGAACGTTAAAACGAGGATTTGATCGTTGCCACGATTTTGAAACCGGTACCGATAATAATTCTCTAATAAATGCAGATTGCAACATTCGTGGCTTGGAATATCTGTGTCGTTGTTCGGTTATTGTTACCGAACATAAGAGGGAAGGTTAATGTTCGGTATACCCGACAATAACCGTAATAGTCGACCAGGTTTGTCGAAAGGCAACGTGTACGTGTGTCGTACGAACATCCGTGGGCTAATTCTGCTCGTACCGGAGGCAAGTGTCTCATTCAACCGGTGAGTCTCGGCTCGACATCGAGATTCCCTTAAACCAGAACACGTGTTTGCTAACCGGGTTAATTCTCGACAACCATCGACATGCTTTCGTCTGCTCTCGTGCTCCGTTCATAATCTCTCTGGTTTCTCAAGACGTTCTTCGCCGTAATTATGCTTCCGACGAACTGGTCCTTTTCAGGAGATCCCGTTGCCTAACACCGCGACACCTACTCATCACTAATATCGAGCAGAACGTAAGCTTTTGCTAATATTTTTTCGCGATTTCTCAAATTCTTATACCCATCGATCACGTGTATTTACCGTTCATCGAACCGTTTTTCTAAATTCTAATCTTAGGATCCCACACTACATTTCTAGCTCAGCATTTATATAACGCGACGAGCTTTTATATCGCAAAGCGTTGCAACAAAATTAATTTTTTACAAGCTGTCTAGATGCGTCTCTGCTCGAAACGATGGAAACGATCGGTCTAGCACGGACTCGAGCAGCGAAACGCGATAATTCGACGGATACGCGCTCGTGTACCTGTCCTCTGTGGCTCTGCTTCTTGAATATGGCGAGCAGACTCACGTTTATAGCCTCCACGTTGCGAAACTGCATTCCCTGGCTCCATTATTAAGCGTACGCTGACATTGAATGGATTTTAACTTTAGCTATGCGGTCATGTGGCCTTTGTTTAAATCGTATGCTCGTTAGACGACGCACGAGGTGTCCATTCGTTGGCTTTGTTGCTTATATGTTTCGACTATTGTGCTGATTCCATTATACTGTATTTAGGTGGATTATATCTGGTTATGCGTATGTTAGTTAGTTGTTACTGCTTGTAATATCAGTTTGGTGGATTTTATGAACAAGATTTTACGCGTATGATTGTCCGTAACACGAATTATATGGTTTGTCAAAGTGTTACGTCGGGAGGCGCTTGATAAATATCGTGAATTATTATTTCAATTTAATTTAGTTCATACGAACATGGCATACGAGTTCTTTAATATTTGCTACCCGGAAAATATTTTGACCGGATACAATTGCAACTAAATGGTTGTACTCGTTAAATTAACCTATTTTATTCAGCGCTTACTTTGAGTCATTCATTTTAAATATTCTTTCAATTATAATTTTGCTTTCTATTCGACATTGTTACGAAAGCATATGGAAATTTGATAATGGCTCAATCGCCTATGCTACTCTTGCTCTAATTCGCATTTGATACCATTATTATCAGAATCGAAATTCAACGCTAATATCGGAGAAACATCTGTTACACATTTAAACGTTATACAAATCAAACATCGATTGTTCTATTTCATTATTCCATTATTCCATTCTGTATTACGTTTCGCGTTAAAGAATTTCTTTTTCTCGAAATATATTACACTTATTTTTTATATTATAATAATTGTACATGATTGGAAACTTAAAAAATGTTACAATATAGAAATGAAAACTTTTTTTACATCCGATGAAAATCGCGACCGTCGAACAGAAAAATATTGAACAGTCAACGTTGGTTCGAAGGTTCCAAGATTCTAGGTCCCGAATATCGGAAGGGCAGCGTAATTGGTTAACCCGATTTAATCGCGGTAATTGCGAGAATCGTGCGCGACGAGAGAAGACGGTCGCGAACGACGAACAAGAATGTCGGAACATCGAAGGAAATCCTCTCGCTAAAATACCGTGGTCGTGTTAAGTCAAAGGGATTCCGGTTCATTTGTCTTTGCGGAAACGCCGTGGTAACGGCTCCCAAGAAATATTAAACTATAGGGAGACGTCCTTTGAACTTCTACCCTTGTTCCTCGAAGCTCGCTGCCATTGGCGAATTAGAATGTCGATAAATCGTTCCTCGTCGAATTTCGTCGACCGTGTCGTGATCGGAAAAGTGATATAAATTTACTCGGAGACTGTCGTGGAGTTCCATTAACCGAATGAATAGCACGTTGTACGAAACTGGAAGAGAATTTGGAATTGCGTAATTTTATTATCACACTTTTTATACTATATATGATACGTTTCAGACATAAGTCATAGATGTAATGAAACATTGCTTTAAGTTTTACGACTCGACTCCAAAAACATTGATTCTAGAACTCTGAATTTCTTAAACCTCGACCTTCACCCCTGATCGAATCAGGTCTAAGGTTTAGGTTTTGGGTCCGAGGTCCAGGCCCGAGATAATGGAGTCTGCGAGTCGGAGTTTGGGTCTGGGCTTAGGTCTAAAAACCGTGGTTCAAGGTTTTATGAGTGATTGCAAATTTTATTTATTGCTATATACCTCGTTGTGTATTTAAACCTCTACTGCTTAAAAGTTTCATTAAATACAACTGTGAACGGACCATAGATATTCTTACAAGATATCTTCGATCTTCCAGTATTCATAAAATTGCGTTGTACTTTTAATTAACTATACGACGCGAAGCATAGGATTGGTCATGGACACAGCGTCATTATTCGACCTATTAAGATCGTTCCGGTGATTAGTGGCGAATGAAACCACAGGTAATGAAGCTCCTGCCGTTGCACGCTGTTACCGCTCACCGATCATATTTCGTATCATCTATTTTCGCAAGCTTGGATGATCCACGTGTATCTAAATACTTTCGTAACATGCATTGCTTAATCGCGAAATAAAAAAAAAAAAAAAGAATCAGCGTACCCTATTACTGCATTCTTTTGTTTTTTTCGTTCCTGTACAGTGGATTTGTACGAAATAGATTTGTGCAACGTACGAATTACATTTTTTACGTTCGTCGTTGGAAGTTGCGTTGAAAGCTCGACACGAGTCGCTACGAATTACAGGCCACAGAGGAAATTGCTCATGAGAGATTTATACGCGAAAAGAGTCACCGGGGGAATTTAATCACGTCCGTTTACGATTGCAAACTTTGGAATCGGATAAACGCAGGAAGATCCGACGGAATATTAAAAATTCTTTTCCGGCCAGCTAATTTGAGATCGACGTTTGTGGCCATCCCACTCGTGAGCGAGGTGAAATGAAATTCAAATAGGTCGAAAAATCCGCGGAAAGGTTTGGATGAAATGCACGGTGAATCAAAGCCACACGTTGATGCAAGGTAGAATATTTGGAGGAAAAATATTAGACTGGAAAACCTAGAAACATCACTAGCTATTTGAGCAACTTTTCATCGGATTGTGCAGCCTGTAGCTAATGATTCTTGTTTTAATGAAAAAACAACAGACGTTACTACAGGGTCGGCTGTGTTCATTACGCACAGTGGCTATTCTCCTGTCCCGAGCTAAGTCGCGCAACAAAATTCCATTTAGACCATGCGATACACCTCCGTGAAACCTCGTGTTCCGAATAACGACCAAAAGTTTCGCTGCCGTAGTTGTATTAATTAATCGCGATCGAAAACACGGAAACAACGTTAACTACGATTTCCTCAAACTTTCTCCGCATAAATCCTCGTGTTTATCGACAAATACGTAAGTTCGATATTCTACGGCGCGTGCTGGAACGACTTCCCTGGACTCTCGTAAAGACTCGTGAAATATCGACACCCGTACACTGTTCGAGAAGAACGAAAGAAACACGCGGCCGAGAGGCGGAAAAGGAAGACAGAAAAGTCGACGGTGGTTCTCGTTTCTTTGGTCGAACGAAAATATGGCAGCGTCTAATGGGTGGCATTATGACGAAGAAGCGGAATCGGAGGCGGAGGAGCGGTAGCCCTTATTAAAGGACCCTTCGTCGGTGATTCTGGCTTACGGCGGCGGTCTTTGCATTTCGGGACGAAAAGCTTAACGATATTCATACAAAGGGGGATGATATCGCGACTGGTCGGGTCCAGGGGCGCGGGATCTGCAAATGAGCACTTTTTCCATGCAATTCCAGCAGCCGGTGTTATTTTACCGGCTCGAGAGTCGAATAAAAGAAAAAGAAAGCCCGGTAAAGTGATGGAGATGTTAAGGAAAATATCCTTCTCCGACCCTCTGTTTCGCCCTGGCCGCACACTGAGTTTGTTGAGATGCGAGGAACCGTGAAAGACGCTCGTCTTATCTTCAAGCCGTGCGCGAGATACCCCATCGTTCCTTCTTCCTCTGGCTTTCTCTTCCTACCATCGTGCGGGGGTCCTTTACCACCCTTATTCAGGCTCCCTCGTCTCACCTCGCCTATTCTCCGTTGCTCGATAGTCCGGTTTACCCTCGCGGTTTCCACGCGAGCGAAAGTGCACTGTTCGGGTTCTTGCTTCGCTACCATCGTTACATTATCCTTTGTAAACGGAACCAAACGAAAACCCAGCGAATAGGTCGTTAGGAGCTTTGACTCGCTGGTGGCATTAATTGCAATTTTTTGACGACTTCATGCGTTAAAACTAATTATTTACTGCTCGATCGTGTATCAAATTAAGAGTTGTGGAACGGTATTGGAATATGGGTTGTTGGAAATAAAACGGTATAGCTTGTGTTTTCTGATTTATTTATTTCATGGGTGGAAAAGGAAGGTCTGTGTTCGTAAAATCTCACAGCGAACTGACCTGGACATCCAAAAGAAAACCTGGCGTCAACTTATACCTACGAACGGTTATGTTTTCAAATGCCTAGATTTTCCGACTTTCTGTGAACGCGTCTGGTACTCCTATTATCTTTGCTTATACATAGATTTCTTAGAACAGCGAGGCTCATTTTTGCTTTCGAGCGATATAGTATATTTAACGAACAGCAGAACTGATCGCTTTTTGGATTCTATATGTTCATCGTTGCGTTAGAAAGGCAATAAAAATATTTCTCTGTTTTAATTGCCTTTTAGAGATTTGAACGATTACGTGATCTCCAGGGATGAAAAGCACGACACAAGGACGCATTGAATGGCTCTTAATTATCGTCAAACAATAAAGTTCCTTTCATTGTACAGATGCGTGAAACGTTTGACACGAGCGCAAGGTGATTACCCGAAACGCGCGAATGTGTTAAGCGATAATTAACTGATTCGCTTAACTACAAATCAGCGGCGCATTGCGTTTAATTAATGAGTCGTGTTCGCTCGATACTCGCGTTGATTTCTCAGTTTACGTGTAAACACTCGTTTAAATAATTGCTTTGATTGATAAAGCGTTTTCGTTTGACGTCCACCGATCGATGCACCTTGTTGCTTGAAAAATATCGTCGTTCCGATGCAAGTACAACGATGCTGAAGGGAACACGGTTCGATAGAACGTGCAGCTGTTGCTTTTAGAACGAATAGCTGCTCTCATACAGGGTGTGTCGTTTCATCTATATGTACATGTCAAATTTATTTTTTGTGTTGGTTATATAAAAAAAAAAACTGTACTAAGAAAAAATTGATTAGTTTGGATCATTTTTTTTTTTTCTTTTGTTGGAAAGATCAAACTGATAAATATTTCTTTAACGTTACTTCAGGAATGATATTACTGTCGCGAAACATTATATTTTATCGTATATGATAAATTACTGAATTTAAATATGGTTAGACATGGAGATTGTATATTGAAAACAAAAAGTACCAAATTTAGAAGTTTTTTTTATAAAAATTGTATTTATAACAGAGATGCATATTATATTTAATTAAACCTATTATATTTTCGTGTATGAAAATATTATTTATTCCCCGTGACAGAAATATTAAAAATAACAAAGTAAAAGTAATATATTTCATTAAATAAATTCAGCGTTCGTATATTAAATGAAATTCCCTACAATGATCTTCACACCCCTACTTATAAGTATCGGTATTTGTTTCTAGACAGCTTTAAGCTTTTCGCGTATTAAATTATAGTATATCCTTTGATAATCCGACGTAAATCGATGTCTGACGTTGATTCGGTTTGCTTTAATCCACGAACGCTCGATGCAGATTTTCATTTATTTTCCTTCTCGTCCAGCTGAATAGCTTCCCCTTGTGAATTCGATGTTCTTCCACTTCTTTGCCGCGAAATTTCGCCAGCACCGACAGGAACTGAAGTCTGAGTACTATTTGCAAGCAGTTTGCGCCGGAACGGATCTTCAATTTTAATGCCATCACTAATGGATGCTAAAATGAATATAAACATTGCCGCTGATCCGCTTTAGAGATTTCTCGACAGTCCTTGCCATCCCGAGAGTTTCCTGCATTCCACACAGCTTCGCTTTCTAGAATGAGAGGTATCTAAGTACCTTGAGTATCTAGTTGGCAGTCAAAGTGGCCTATTGTCGCTAAAAGCGTTTTTCCAATTTCGGTTGTGCACAAGGTGGACTTATCAAACTTGTTAAAAGTTATGGATGTCATTCCTTAATCTGTCGAGCACTTTTAAAAAAGTAATTAAAATTTAAGGAAGGCGGTATTTATTTCCGATATAATTTAGTTTTAATATAGGTATAACGATACGATTAAAGACGGAGAAAAAGAAAAATTTAGACAAATAATTAATTTCTGAATAACAATGAAATTCGAACTTTAATTGGTTTAATTAAATTTCGTAGACTTCCAAGCGAAATAATTACAGTTTACGAACATTGTAAATAACTCCATCGAGTAACGCACTTTTTGCTCGGGAAATAGTTCTGTTCAATCGCACAAACTTTTTCCCATAATGCATTCAGCACGCAACGCCCGACAATTCGAACTCTCATCAATTCATTCCGGTGTAAACCGTTCGGACAAAAACACGGGTTTTCGCTTTCATACGTCCAGTTTGTTATATTTAGATTAACGTGTTGATTTATTTTCGCGAGTGTAACGACTGGAAAAATTTTTAACTCTACCCCGCGTACATATTTTTGACAATGGTTCCGAAAGAAGTTCCGACCGTACTATTTTATTCCGGTAAAATATCGCGTGGACGTTCGAACGAACGTTCGTTTATTTCTGAATAAACGGAAATGTGACTCGTGACAGCTTTTTCAAAATCCTTTCAGTACCACTCTCGATTGAAAAATAAGTTTTTCCAAGTTACTCTTTAATTAATCTAGTACCACACTCCATGAACGATCTCCGTACATATGTATACGTGCTCGAAATCACAGAAATGCTCTATAAAGTTCGATTTCACGTTCGGCGTAAAAATCTAACAATATCTTCGATCTTAGACTCAGATGTTCGCACTTGGTCAAAAGCGGCGAAAATTTGGGACAATGTTCGACAATGTCCGATGATCTTCGATAATTCTGTCTTTCGCTAATTTAACGAGGCGCGAGCCATAATAGGAGAGCGCACGGTAACAGGAAAGGATAGAATCGAAAACGTGGCTTTTCGCGCCATATGTATGCTCTACTTTTAGTCCGGTTAACAGGCCGATTTATCCCCACGAAAGCAATGACTACCGCAGTTTTTCGGGTAGCATTGCAAATCTCTGGCGTTCACGCGAGTGCGCGTTCCGCTAGCGCGAAATACGAGCGTGAATGTTCGTAGAAGAGGGTTTTGGAATGAGTCGAACGATTTAGAAGGGGTGACCAGAGGAGGGTGGGAAGGCCGAGTTGGCGTGGCATTGTCGTTTTTCGGAGGATTCGATGGAGCAGCAGGGGGTTGGATGTGGCGGAGGGTGCAGCACGACACAGGCTGGCGTTATTCCAGAGGGGAAAACATTTAAAACAAAACCTGCTCGGTCCTCTCGAGCGTTGTACACCAGACAGCTCCTGGTATACAGGTAGGCATTCATTACTGTCAAAAATATGGCTGGCTGCGTATTATCTACGCGTCTGCTGATTCATATTTACTCACCAGCTATCGGGGGCTGTGCATGTCTTTTTACCGTACGAACACGAAGATCGGACTGATGTCACAACTGTGCACAGCGTGGAAGCTTTGATGCTTTCAACGTATAGTTCTGATAACATGTATCCACTTCTGTAGAGAAAAAAAAACTGTGGTAGTATATTAATACAGACGTACTTCCGTTTATGATTTCATTTTGAGGATTTATAGTTCTCTACGCATGAATTCTTTTACCAAACAGAATTAAGATTTAATTGTAATATAGAAAGGATGTTTAATTCATTGGTTTACGTTGACGTATCGATGCAGTAACGATGATACAATTTTTTGTGACTCTTTCATGAGAAAAAAATTGAAACGTGCAACAAGAAATAAAAAAAAAAAAAAATAATCCGTTTTCTTGGTCTCGCACAGCTGATCGTTGGTATTTAAAAAAAAAAATGACACGCAATGATAAAGGAAATGTTTTACTGGTAGTTCTATTCGGCACGTGTAATCGACGAATGCTTTTTCACATTTAATGTTTTCCTTCATCGCTATTTCCTTGATGGGTGTGCTCGCGTTTCCCGTGCATCACGATTTACAGTAACAAATTTACTTCGCGTCGAAAGGCTCGCAAGAGGCGTAAAAATGGAGCGAGCGCGAGGCGCACTCGTAAAATCAAAATACGACTGGTCGGAATTTCAAGCGAACTTGCGAAAATTAATACGAACGCGTCGTTAAAGCGGCACAATTAAATTTCAGGAACAAGCGATTAAATAAAACACTGTGCGGACTAAATGAACCGTACACCGGGTTCCGAAAATAAAAACGTTATCATGGGATCGTTTAACTCTCTTCCCGACTCGAAAATTGCGGTTGTTATCATACGTTGATACTTTCCAAGTCCCGAAAGCTTTTAACGTTTTTCCATTTAGCGAACTATAATATTGCCCAATTATTTGCCAGACAAGGTTTTAGCACGAGGAGACTCGTTAATTAATTCGAATTACATCTACTGGTTGATATTGACTACAAACTAGATATTGATTACAGTAAACACTATGCTTCGGTAGATTTGAATTTCAATTGATTTTAATTGGTCGCTTTATTGTTTTGCATATGTCGTTTTAAAAAGGCTTAAAAGTTTATCTATCCATATGTCGCATACATAAAGCAAACGTTCTTAAAGATTATTTTCTTTCAATCGTGTATCAATTTTCCAAAATCAATGGTGTTTGTGTTGTTTAAAAAGTTTTACTGTCACTTAATTAGTCTTCTGTTAAAAACTTTCTCAATCCCAAAAACAAAATGGAACGATTTAAAAAAATCATACATGGTTCCATCGTTATTGTAATTTTACAATGATTTAAAGGAATCTAATAATAATGCTTTCAAGGAATCTAATAAGCTTCATAAAATAAACAAACAGCTATTTCATGAAAGCCAGCATACTCTCGTCCAAACATTCACTCAATCTTTTCCGTTCTATTCCGAATATCCGATTTCCATATTCAGTCACCGAATCTCTATAACATATAAAAAGTTCGTTTCTCTCTGTGGCGCTTCTAACGATGCCAATTATTTGTCGGGAAACAGAAAACCGTACTGAATGGACTGCGAGTAAAAAATCGGGACCACAGAACGAAAAGAGACACGGAAATACCGTTTCGATAATTGATAGAAGAATTATGCGTCGCGAATATATTTCAGGATGAAACATGCGGGTCCGTGATAAATGTAACCTGTTCCGTTAATTGGATACCTAGCTTATTCTCGGTACGCGCAGTAAGAAATATTTACACTCATTAATGAAAAAAACTGAAATACCGAGAATTTTTTCATGGCACACCGAAAACTCAGCTACCTCGGAAATTGCGTATATCGATTTCGACATCGTGTTTCGATTTTTATTTCCGAAGTGCAATTACACTCCCGATACTCCAACGTCGTTCGAATTTTTTACTCGTGCTATCATTTCTTTAATCTTTCTTTTTCCCTGACTCTCTCTCTTCTCCGCTTTTATCCTATCATTAATTAACCGATGCTCCCTCTACTTTTTTTAACATAAAATCTATTTGGAATTACTAAAATACTAAAGTAGAAAAATTGCTTAACGAAAAGGAAACACGATTGAATCGGAAATCATTCAAATACCATTACAGTATAAAACAGATAATTCCTCCCCTTATTTAATTCTTTGTCCTCCACCCGAGATCCTCCTCCTCTTTCGATCAACCGGTTTCCTCGATTTTCCACCACCTTTTTCAATTTATCTCTCTCTCTCTCTCTTCTTTTTGCCGCTTTTCCACGTTCAGCGACACTGTCCTCTCGACTCTTAATCGCCTACCATCCAAGTCTAACCAGTCCAACGCACTGCTGCGATCGTCACAACGAAAGTTGTCGTCGCAAATCTCTTTTGACGCTAGCGGAGAAAGGCGGAAGTCCATGAAATCCGTTGAAAAGGCTGCGACGAAACGAGGAAAAACTGTTGCCCGGGGATCTAGAAATCGCTGGCTCGGTGATTCGGTCAAGTACAGTTTAGCGAGAGCTAACGAGCAAGGTTGAACGCTCACGCGAGTAAGCTAGCGTGTATGCGGCCAGGATACCGTAGCCGTCGCTCCGTTGCGTCGATCTCAAATTCGCCGGGGATTTTCCGGTGCGCTCGTTTATTTTTCGCCTTTAACGCACGCAATATGCACCAGCGCGGACGTAATTTTGCCGCTCAGACGAATTTTTATGCCCGACACACGGGGCACAGTCGGATGAGGCACGGTGTTTAACCGTTCGACTGAACGCTAATGCGATTCATCAATTCACCTTATGAACGGATTTTCCTGGGAATCGTGACGTTGCTTAATCGTGCTTCGATCGCTGGATTTCGAGGGTTTTCCAGGAATTTTAATCGATCGGAGAGTTGTTCATCTCGATGGATTCACTCGTAAGGTGTAAATTAGTGGTTGAATTGTGATCGATGCGATAAGGAAACCTATAAAGATGTTCCCTTGGGAGATTAAAAGTTTCGACAGAACTTGAATGCAAAATTAAGAAATTATGTTAATTTAAAATATTATTATAAACTTGTAATACTTGGATCCTCGTTTGTGAGTATCGTGCGCGAGCAGAGCGAAACTGCAGATTATTTTCTGCCGATTAATCAAAATCGAACATTGCTTTATCAACCTTCCACTCGAATCCAGCGAAACAAATGACAGTGGAAAGAATCGCGAACGTTTCGAAGACAAACGACGCTTAAAGTATTAACGAACAAATTGGAGCGAATATAATTAAAATCGATCGGTTGGGTAAAGGTAGGTGGAAGAAGAAGCTCGGTATCAACGTGGAGAAACGTGTAACCAGTCGGTTCATCCAAGAGGAGTAGTTTACTACGAAAACGAAGAACAGTGATTCGGGTCGGACGTTTTCTCTTGCTTCGGGAGTAGATTGGCACTGGGCTATTGCAAATCCAACCCCGGAAATCGATGAATTAAATATCAATCTTATTCCAGATAGGGGAACGTTAGACAAGACAGGAAAAGGGATTTCGCGCGGTGACTCGGTGATTCCTTAAATTACTTTACGGTCAACGGACGTGATAAAGGGATTTTCGTGAAGAGTAGCACGTTTCGCTATCGTATTTTCGCATTTTGTGGAATAACGAAGAATAAATTGATCGAGATCGCGTTGATTTTTTAAATGCTTTAGACATTATGAATTTTTAGGTACAATAAAGTATGCATGTAAATTTTATTTTTACTCACTTTACAAATTTTTTTAAATATTTCAATATAAATTTTGAATACCATTTTTACAATTTTTATGATTTAATTATTCGTTATTTGGTTAAAATAACATTTAATAAAAGAAATAATCAAAAGTTACGCAAAGTTACCGCAATATATAAATGCTTCGTAAGATACAATGAAAATAAAGAATAAAAATTCTATTTTCTATACTTTGGTTAAGACAACAAACTAGCGTTTACTCCACGGTATGATTTAATACATTACTTTATCGTACAAACGCGACAGCACGGTACTTGAAATCTTATCATTTAACAAATCAGGTAAATTATTAGGGATCCTGTTGAAAGCAAACCGATAAATTAACAAACTCTAACTTTGGTCGCGTATTATCTTTTAGGACCATGAATCATCGTGGCAAGGTCCTTTTTCTTGTTATAGCCTCCGCGGTCGGTCTTCGGGTGCAAAGCGAAACCAGCTGTTTGAAGCGTATCTCTCGTCAGTGAGGGAATCCTCTCAATTTGTAATTCCTGAAAACATGTATTTCGCGAAAATCTCTGCCACGTATTTTCTCCTCTCGTCTGTTAGTAATCCGATAATTTGCCATTTCACCAGTGGAGAAAGATGGGTTCGCCGTTTATTTCCATATTTTTCGCGTTTCAGAAAGAGGAATAGTCAGACAATAATATGCAACGGATAAAAATATAAATGCCCGACATCGGGGAACCGTTGTCGTAAATCACTTTAGAGAGAATTGGATTTATTACTGGGAGTTTTCAAACGCTTTTAATAGTAACTTCCAGTTACGGACGAAACGGACCCCGACCCACTTTTAAAAAGCCGACGCTCGACCATCGAGTACGTTTTGTCCTCTATTTGTCGAAATCGTCCGCGCGACTAATGGAATACACGGTTCGCTAACGGTATCCGGATGGTCATCATTCTCCGAAGATGAACCCGTCTCGCATCGTCGTAAGCCGGAAATCACGTTATCCCACACAGAATTCATGGAATTACTAGAACCGCTTACAACAGAGAGAAGACTTCGATAAAATGTCTGGCAGACAGGTGGATAGTTTTGACGCTCGAACTACTGACGATTTAAATATACCTACTTCTACCAAAGAATTAAAAATAATAGGTACGTGAAAAAAAAAATAAATAAATAAAATCCAAGGGAAATAAATCTTTATTCGTGTTCGTTAAAGAAAAAAAAACAAGAAATTCTTAATAGTGCATCATTGTAAATTTATAAAATTTTATACGAGAAACTACGAACAAGTCATTTTGACCTCTTTGGTAGTTCTAGTGTTAAACAGTTGTGGTAGTGTACTCTATGAACGTATTTTAGGAAATATATGTATCGTTATTTGTATTTAATGCTAATTTATTTTTCATTACTAATTCGTTTTCTTAGAGGAAGTGCTCCAAAGTTGGACACTCCATATATTTTTCTCCTTTCTTTTTTCTAAATGTACAAAGCTCCCTCTCAACTAATTAAGGAATGAATTTTTTGATATTCATGTTAGAAGGATGAGCCGGGTAAAAACGAGCACGCTGTAAATTAGTAATCTACCACTTTCCCGAGTTAATCATGATACGTAATTAACTCGGTAAAAGTCATCAAATTCGAAGACTTGGCTAATTCTTCGTTAGGATAACAAGCGTACAATAATCTTCCATATCAGTACTGAAGTAACAAAATCTTGTAAAAATTACCATGCACACGAGTATCCATAGGCAATTAAAAATAACAAAAAAAAAAAAATAAATTAACACGTTCTCCTATTAAAGTGGACATTCGTCACAGGTTTGTTATACTTTAAATAACGATAGCCTCTTAATTAGTGTTGCTTTTGATGACAGACCTAAACGTCCAGAAAATTCCTCTCCTCAGATGTAATCTGCAATTTGCGAACGGATTATCGAGCTTTACGACACTTCAAAACGGCAATTAAGCGTTCTCTTCGCGAAATTTTCGTCGTAACGTAACTCCTGTCAGGCCGACGAATTAATGGGATGACCGTCAGCGGAACGCAACGCAGAAATATTACTTTCACAAACCGAGTTAAGCGGAATAATTAAAGCCGCGTGTGACGGTGTTTTGATTAGGACGTTGGTGCATACTAATATTTAGCGACGTACCGATTATAAATTAAATGTTCAATCGGTGAAGTAATTCCGGCTGCGATTCAGTTACAACTTTAATTGAAATCAGATCGACGTAATTGGATAAATTAAACCTTGATTAATGTGTGTATCGCGAGTAGGGTTTGGTAATCGCGAAATTACTGTTATCTAATATCGAGACACACGAGAGGCGGATACATTTCCCGATAATTCCAGCTGCGAAAACAAAGTTGTTTGGTGAAAATCTCGTATCGATCTCTTTTCTTTTTTCTTTTTTTTTTCGACGCTTTCTTTTGAAAATGTGAACCAGGTTGCAGAAACGTACGCGTGGGTTGTACGATTTCCGTGTCACCGAGCAACTTTACGATGTGCGTATCCAAACGAAACGAACTAGAAGGTGTAGATTTAAAATGACATTGATTTTTCAGCGAGAACAAGGAAACTGGGGCAAAGAGTGAAGAGACGACTTGCAAGGGATAATGTAATAAATTCCGAACAGTGAATATGAACCCGAGATAATTTGAATAACAATGGGAATTGTTCCTATTCAAATAAGAATAGGAATTAATGATCCAAATAAATGTACTTTAGATGAAATCGGTATCGATATACTTGATCTTTGAAATATCGGTCGCAGATTGAATAATATATTCAAAGAGAAAAGAATTAGATCATTGGGATATCAAAATCGTTCCATCAATTTCAATTTTCATTTAATTATCTAACGATGCTAATATTGCAATTAAAATCCTAAAAGTGAAAATACTTTATAAATATTGTTCAACTTACAGCGGTACATTCCTTCCTGTCATGGTGTGTCTTATAAAGATTTCTATTCGCCACTTATTTAAAATAACACATTTTACTTCCATAATAAAATAGGAATTATAATATCCAATTATTGGAAATCATTTAACGTAAATTGCCTCTAGTTTGTTCAACCCTTGTTTCTCATGCTATTTTAATCGATCACTTTAATCTAACAAAAAGAAAAATCTCGTTAACGCGTAACACCTTTTATTTGCCCGTCGGATTTTCACTTTTTCGCTCGAAGCGGAAATGAGTGACTGAAGCTTAAAGCTGCAGGGCTAAACGAAACGCTTCCGTTTTCCATCTGCCAGCTCTTCTTAATCGCAGAGGGCCATAACAGTATCGTAAATGCTGGAATACGCGTAGACGAAGGCTCGATTCCGTAACGGTGGAAACGGCTACGCTGGGATTTTCGTTGGTCCTCTAATTCCTCGTTTGACTACGCAGTTTGCGGCGTATTAGCCCGGAAGACATCGAAGCGAAATTAAAAGTAACACCGAGCCTCGCGTTAACGCTGGCGCGCTGCGTGGTTTATTTCGTTCATTTCCCTGGAAAACCTCATGGGTATCGTGAAATAAAGACGCCTTTGGCGTTCCTCGCGTTAAGATATTGCGTGGATAATATAGGTAGTGGAAGAATTTTTTAAAGTTTATAATGTCCATTATACATGAAATGAAATAAAAACTATTTCGTTTTCACGATGTAGTATTTATGAAAACCATATCTAAATACTTGAGAATGAAAAGACGAAAATTCGGGAATTTATTTGGAAAGAAAAGTTATAGGTAAAAATTAAATTACTAATTTTTCTTCTCCAAGAGGAATAGAACCCTCTATATCAATTGAATAAGATTTCTCAACGAACGATCAACTTTCGTCAACCTCGTTTACAAAGCAAGTGAATCACGCGACTCTTTCAGAATCTGTTTGCGCGATTCGTCATGCTTAAAAGTTCCAGACAGGAGACGACCGATGCGCAGTATCGCAAAAATCTAGGAAAGCTGCAAAACTGCAAACAGATGCGTCAGCGCCCGAGCTTCGGACAGCGGTACTTCGTCCGCCGATTTAAGCCGGCACTTTATTAGGTTAATTCAATTTAAAGTTCCGGAAAGTGCGTAGACAGAACGGTGGAGGAACTTTATATGGCCGGGGTATAAAGTTCTCGGCTTTTATCGCGGAACGAGGCTCGACTGCGAGAAAGAGGGAAACAAGCGCAGGAATGTTTCTTCTTCGGTCCGCTGTGTACGTCGCGGCAAGTTTTTAATTTTTACACCGACTCTCTCGCCGCCATCGCTTCGCCACCCCCTGTCGTTTATGAACTTCCGTCTCGGTGGCTGCCGAGTGACTTTTTGTGTCACGAGCTTCACGAGCCCGGCGGGCCTGCAATATTAACAAATTTTCCACGGAAATTCGTCCCCGATGTGCGATTTCTGCGAGATCAGCCGAGGACAGAAGGAACAGGAAGGGTGGAGAGATGGAGGAAGCATTCGCGAGAGGGTGGCGGGGAACAGAGAGCCCTTCGGTAAAGTTCAGCGTCGATACAGCCAGGCATCCCGAGGCAGGCTGAAACTTTTAACGCGTCTCGAACTCCGCGAGTAGAAAAGGACGCGATGGTCGAGCAGAAATCGAGCTTCCGGAGAAATTTTGCTCGGAATGTCCATTTCTCTAAGCTTTTGTCTTGTCTATTTCTCTTTTCCTCTCCTTTTTACGCGTCGTCTCGTTTTACCGGGAAATCAGTCATATTTCATGAATTCTTAGCGACCAGAGAACGTCGTCCTCTCGTCTCTCTGCAGAGCTCTTTGAATGTGCTCGAGAGTCTTTTAGCTCGAAAACTGCGCTGCTGCTGCCTCGACGACAGTCCGAAACGTCAAATAGAAAATGTTAAACGAAGGTAGGGGAAAAGTATTTAACCGGAGCTAGCGACTTGACATGGGCAGGCTACCGAAGCTGTGAAAGTTAATTTTACGCGCTACGAATTGTACGTATCCCTGACAATTTTGCGAATTCTCGGTATCCCTGACGCTTCAACATTTCGGTTATGGCATTTGCGAAAGTTTTTTACGTTGTAAACAAAATTTCTGATTTTTTTTTTTATTTTGAAGCGTTTATTGCTTAACAAAATGAATAAGTTTAACACTTTGGTAATTTCAGAGTCTAGGTTAACTCAATAAGCAGTATATTCGACATTTTATACACACCACGCTAAACCCCAACGCGTGTACTATGTTCGCCACAAAATTAGCTCTCAAAATTCAATTTACCCTATCTAAGAAAAAAACAAAAGCAAAGGAGAACGAAAACAGTTATTCGTACCTCATTAGCATAAACGATTCGCCGAAACACCACGTATAGCAACGCGAACACACGCGGCAACTTTTCCCGAATTAATCCAGCAGCTGCTTCAAAATTCAATTTCAGAATTCTCTTTCCGCGCGGCATCTCACCACTTCCTATTGCTCGTTCTCAAGTTCCATAGGAACGTAGTCGAAAAACCGCTTTCCGATAGAATCGGTTACTTTCCACCAAAACGCTGCATCTCACCCTCCGAATGCAATACCAAGAAACCAACCACCAGGTTTCCTCTCTGGCTGGAAAATTGATCGCGACCACGGGATTGGCCGCTTAAGATGGGATTGTAACGTCGAGGGGTTAGTTGCATGCAATTCTACTATGGTTACGAATACGCGAGGAAAGCCTGAGCCGGATGTTGTCCGCACCCTGGCCATCATGTAACTGTCGTTGCTGATAGCGGCGTTGTTACCGTTGCCACAATTTCTAGCGTGTTTCATGGTTCGACCGACACGCTGTGTTTCTCCATAGCAGAGTTAAGCCGTCCTTTGACCGAGGATCCGTTAATAGTTCGACCGTGTATCGTTATGATCCCCTTTCCTATCCTCTGCACTGTCCTCATCGAGTCCTCGCTGATAGAGCTGTAACGATAATTATATTACTTTATGGTCACGATCGACGCGTTTCGATGGACGATGGTATGCGATTGATTTCTGCGCTCTTTTTCTTTATCATCGTGTTTATGGTACGAGGCTCGGAAGATTTTTTGAATTTTTTGAATTTTTTGAATTTTTTGAATTTTTTGAGCGGTTTGATATTTTGAGAGTTCTGGGGTGAGAATGGAAGCAAACGATTCGAACTGTCAGCGTCGAAGCAATATCAAGTGCAACACGCTCCATTCATTAATAACCGTGCGACACGTTAATATCCTCGATTACATCGAGGAATTTCAAGGAAGGTCGATATATCGTGCATCGTGGCATTAAACATCGCCCTGAAATGAGTCGCATGTACCGCGGCGGACACGAAACGAAAGGGAAAGTCTGCAGCGGAGCGTTGTATCTCTAGGGTTATGGTTGTTCCATTTCCCGTGGCGGTGGCTACTGAAACTATAACGATAACCGCACAATTCCGGGATCCTCGTCGACATGCTTTATTTGACCTCCTTCTCCTCTCCGTTCTTTGTTCTCCGGGCATCGATCGACGACGCGAAGAGGGAATACACGTATAAACCGTGCACGTGGACGCGTTCCGAGCGGCGGCCATGGAAATTGCGTTTCCTGTGCCGCGATCGGCCAATGGTTTAATTACTAGCCTCGATATATTCCTCGATATCGTGAAATCAGAATGGAATAGAACGGGTGTCGCGTCCGTATATTCGGTTACTCGTTATCGTTCGTTATCCGATCCGAATATTTATTGTAAATAATAAACGTTTATTTTCCTGCTCATGCGCCACGCGGACACGCGATAATTCATATTCGTAATCGATTACGAGAGACAAGTTATTATTTATATTTTATTCGAGAAGTTTTTCCAATCGACTGGAATAAAATTGCAAAAGAATGAGTTGCAACGGGACGAAACAGGAGAGAATCGGGCGGAGGAAAATGTAATAATACATCGCTGTCGACACAGCGCATACATTCGTCAAGAATCAATTGTCGCTGTGTGTACCCATAAGATGCGTACCTGTGTATCGAGTGTCCGTGGAGATTGCGTTTCCATACATACCGATCGAACGATGGTTTAATTATCGGGCCAGCTATTTCCCTCGATATCAAGACCGGTTAGCAGTCGATATGGAACGGATCGAAGGTCCGCGGCAACGTGGCAATGAGGAGTCCGCTTCCTTGCAAATTTAATGCCCACTCGTGAATATTTATACGAAATACATAGAAATTCACTTTAACGAAGATTCTCGAAAGTTGAAAAGTCGTGGAGAACGGATCGATGCGTTCCCTTTGGTGCTGGTATTTTTCAATGCGTTTCTTTACGTTTCAAGCGATGCACTGTACACGTACTTTCGTATCGAAGCATCCCGATAGAAGCATACGACTATACAATTTCTCGATACTTTCGTTACAAAGAACAGTTTGTACTTTGTAAGTCTATCGACTTGTTATACGATTGTACACTGTATAAAATTGCAAATTAATCTTATCGGTTGTTTAATGCAAAAGAAACTTAATTCGATTGTGAAAAGTGTCTTCTAATGCTCGGATACTTTAAAAGTTAAATAGAAGGCGATAAAAGCTTCGCTTGTAAAATTTTAAGATACTCGCGATAATGGGGTTGATCGCCAAATTTAATCGACCCCATTATCATTATTATCGTCTTAAACTCGCAAATATGCTATCGTCTGAAGACCAGTACAGAAACATGAAAGCACGCCCACAAAACGCGCACGAAAACAACGTCTATCGTCTCATCGCAACGAAGACGTCGATGTTGTACAACGATAATTCAATAAAAACAACACGGCCGCGAGTCAACTCTTTCTGGCTTCCTTCGCGAAAGGTTTCCATTAACGGACGTAACGACGAACGTTGATTGTACACGCAACGTTGATACGTTCTACGATCGCGTTTGTCCTGAAACAATCATTTCCAACGACAATCTGAGTCCGAGCGACTCGTTAACGCCGATGAGCGAGCGCCGCGCGTTCCTCTCCGCCTGCCAGCGTTCCCATCACGAGGAGCTGACACGAGGAGGCCACCAATTAGCTGCGTAAATCTTCACGCTTTCGGATATCCGGGAATCGCGCGTTAAAGCTGTCGCAATTAGTGGTGCCAATTAAAAACGGAAATGCTACCCTTCGCCACGGTCCGGCGCGGCGACGCGTACGCATTAAAATCCGTCGAACGAAAACGACCACCTCCGAAATATTCGGCGTTGGAAAGTTGCGCGTCGAAAACTTTGGTCAATTATTAGTTGGCGTGTCGCTTGATGGCTCGCTTGAAACAACCGCGCAATTGTCGTGCCAATTTGGTATTACGTGTTTCACGAGAAACCTCGGCGAAAATCAAAGGAAAGTATTTTCAGATTTTTTTTTCGCTTATTCGAGGCGATTTTGAAACTTGACATTGTACGAACTAAATTGTCATTTCAATGTGCTGTCGATTTGCTCGCGTTTGAAAGAGGACGCGATAAACAAAAATTCGTTGAAATACGAAACGTACGAACTATTTTATATCGTCGGTAACACATGGAAAACATTCGCAATATCATTGCTAACTCTGAGCGGAGAATTCAATTTATAGCCGCAGCATAATTGAACCTCGTTAAACCAACGACGCTGTGTTTTAAAAGCACATGGGAATCTAACGCGCGGTGAATAAACTGTGCTAAGTTTTTACTTTCACGTTTACTCTCGTGAAATCTTAATTTGCCAATTGCTAAATCTGGTCTGTAAACCGTAAGTGATAAAAATACGCGAACAATTTCGTAAACAGAAGGATCTAATTTTCCCAATTTGGAAGTCAATACAGATATACTTTTCTTGTTCGAAATTTAAAAGGAAGAAATATGCGTAAAACGTTTCAATTCACTGACAACTCATCTTCAAGATTGTGTCATCGCAATAATTAGAATTTTAAACAGTTTCTTCACTGCCATCGCCGATGCAAATTTTCTCCTCGCCATGAAAGGAAATCTAGCTTTCCCTCGCAAGCGATAAAGACGGGAGATTCGCTCTAATCGCAAGGACACGATCTTCATGCATCGTAAAATCTATTCCTCGTATTCGCGGAGGATCTCGAAAGCGGCGCAGAAATATCGTGTCGTGTCGCAACGTCGACAACCTTTCTCGCTAACCTTTTAATTTTACCAGCAAGGAAGGTGCCACTGTTTGCCGACTGCTCTATGAGTTTCACGGAGTACGAATCGTTTCATGTACAAACAAGCCTCGTAATCGTGAGCAAACAAAAGTTGTACGAGCATGATTCTCTTCCCAAGTTCACGACCGACAGAGAGAGAATGAATACTTTCTACGTTCTCCCAGGTCTACGAAGATTTTGTCTCAAATGGCTGTTTCGCTGGATATCTTTTTGGGGTCAACGATAACGTACTTTCGAATGGAAACTCATCGATCGAATGAATACGAGATCCATCGAGAAAGAATAATTTTATTATTGAAATGGATGATGAGTGTAGATGCGATGAGTTACTTATAGTCAATGAATTTTTCATTCGCTATTTTATTGGCGAAACATAAAAAAACATAAAATATAAAAATGGCATATATTGTCCCACTATTAAAATATTTTGTAGATAAAAAGTGGAGAATAAAAGCAGATACATTGATGGAAGCAATCGTCGATCGCAGAGACTTTTCAATAGAGTTTTCTACAAACTCGATACCGTACTATTCGATAAAAAAAAAAACTGTATACGTATGAGCTCTTCTTTCTGCATTACGTATGTTAATAGGATTATGCGCTTAACCGTATCGATCTGACAACTACTCGATCAATAACGAATAGCTTTCATTAATAAGGCGGTATCATCGTGAAATACACACTACAGCTAAACGGTTCGTTTGCGACTGTGATAAATACGATACCAAGTAATCTCCCGTTCGATTATAATAATCTGCGAATTGATAATGGAAAATTGCGATTATTTCGACTGCACGCGTTATATAAGATTGTTTAAATATCATGGAAACTGTTTAATCGTATATGAATCGTACGCACGTTTTGAACCTGTGAACTGTGACAAATTTTTTTCTTTAATTATCGCGTGTTAACAGACGTTATTCCAAACTAAGCTTTTTAATAAATCGATACTTCTGGTCGGTAAAAATTAAAATTTCCCTTTTTCTTTCGAATTCAGAATAATTTATTTAATTCGTTTAATGTAGCGAAAGTTTCCGTTGAATATCTATCGAAATTATTTAAACTTGAAATAATTCCATAAAAGAAATTCCTGATTAAAAGTTTCTTCATTATCAATTATTGCGTTTAATAAATATTCCGAAGATTTTATGAATTCAATGAAGCGAATGGACTTTACCGGGTCGTTGGAAATTTAAAAGGGCCGCTAAGTACTTATAACGCGAGCTTAGGATTATCGTAATCTTGAATACTAACGCCCGTTTTAAATTCTATCGTTGCTCGTGAACGCGGCCCGGATAATTTTTTACCTAGCGGTCCACGGCGTTATAATGACCGCCACAATTTCACGGTGAATTTGCTTTAACGGCGACAGGAAGGAAAATAAACATCGTTGAATTACGCGTTATTTGCTTAATAACCTCCGCGTATAAAAGTACCCACTTTCGTTTCAGGCTACAGACTATGTATTTCGTATTGGCAATCTTGCCTGTATTATCAAGAAAAAATTAGATATCCCTGCGAAATGAAAAATAATAACGTGTTCTATATTATTCCTTTCTTATGAGGACAATTTAGAGGTTCGTTAAGGACAATTTAACTACCTCTAATTTGTTCGTCTCAAGCTCTGCTACAATTCAGCCGTTGAAAATCACAGAATTTAACAGCAATTTAACAAAGTAATTAACAAGAAGAGTTTGATTTTCTCTCGAAATTGATCGATCTACGGATCGCAGTTAACAGTTTTTTTAGAGCACGATGAAAAAGTGACAGAAGCAAAGAGCGAGAGGAAGGGAAGATAGAGGTTGCGATTTACCACAAAATCCTTCCTACATTCAAATTACAAACGCACACCTATTCGACTTCAATTTCATCTATTGTCACATACGAACAATGTCGTCTGCTAAACTGCAAGAGGAAGCAGAAATTGAGATCAACAGTGCGTTCGTGTGTATACGTGTGAGTGTGTGCAGTTAGGTATGTCCCGTTGCAGCTCCACTTGCACTCTGATTGCGCTGCGTTACGCTGCATTTATCGCGTCTTTTCGTCGTTAAAATATCGTAACGCTGTTTCCACTTGCGCATCACGAAAAGAGCCGTAAAAATTTCTCGTTGTTTCTTTTCTTTTTTTTTATTCCTTCCGAGCTTAAATAAACTTCGGATCATCATCGACAGATTAACTGTTTTTGAAATTGCTTCAAACCTTCACGGTCTGGAAAATTGTTTCATTTGTTACCAAAGCGTCGTAAAGTTAACCAAAATTACTATGCATCGCTTCACTACGTATTTCGTTTACATCGTTCGCTAACATTCCCCAACATACGATCGGCGCGTGGCGACAGAGAAACAGCGACAGCGTTTTAAGCTTTTTATGTCACTGCCGAGAGTCACTAAGGTGTGATCCTTTGTAAGTTTATGGGTACTTAAAGAGGGTTGATGGCCCTCGGGGAACCCGATAAGAAGCCGATCTTCCGGTTAATTAAGTGCATTTTAGAAGGACGATAGATGGTTCCACCGTAGAATTGCAGAAACCGTTGCCCTATAGTAATCTCGCAGTCGTGAATCCCATTAATCGCGCAACGAGACCTCTGTCCTTCAAAGAAGACTTCAACAGGAATTACGTTCAGATTATTGACGCGTAAATAAGCCAGCCTAGCTCGTTTCTTAACTAGAGACGTTAAATGCAAATGGATACAAATGCTCGAGTCGTAGAAGCAGCTAGCACCGACGACGTTCTGGTCGTCCGAGGCAACCTGCTATCCGATAGCGAAAATCCTATCTGAATGATGAGACTTGATACCGGCGACCCTGGAATCATTTGAGCCACTACCGGTGATCCTGGATCTCTTTATCGAGTCCAGTAATTCTGCAATCTTCACCGATTGCTCCAAACAGAATGAAACCATAGCTTTATTGTATAACATTTTCGTGTTTTCATATCAGCTCGATGAATTTAACACTAAACCTACCGACGATTAAATTAAACCTGCTTGTATCAAAGAAATTACAATAACAGATACTTGGAAAAGTACATAATGCCAAAGAAACAAATCTTTAATCATATATTTAACGGAAAATCACAAAAATATATTCAAAAGTGCACCGTTAATAATTTATAAAATTTGGACAGGAAATTACGAAACGGTCATTTGACCGCTTTGGTAGGTTTAGTGTTAAGTTGAATAATTTTTAAACTGATAATCGATGCAGAATTATTTACTCAGGATCTCATAAATATGGAATTCGTCGAAGTTATTCCTGTCAAATTTTACGAGTCTACGTTCGTGGTCGGTACAACTGGGTTCTCTGACCTGAGATTTTTTTGCCATGGGATCCCTGGGGTTATCGCTGCTAATAAATGACATTCGATTCGTCGATATTGGATGTGTAAGCCTAGGGTCAACCGTATCGAGTCTTGCGACCGTGAAGCGCAAGACCGTCGATTTTGGCTTTTTGGACGCATAAAATTACTCATATTTTATAATATAAATAGATTTTGTTCATAGTTATCGCATCGAACGTTAATTGGAGTCTATTAATTTCGAGTTTACTCTGGGATTCTAAAACTAAAGGTTAGCAATGTTACAAACGATCCAAAAATCGATCGTTGCTTTCGTTTTTAATTCCTCTCGATAACCGTAGCCGTATAATCTTCACTCCAATCCTATCGAGCAATTTAACCCTTTTTTTTCGCGCGATCAAGCATCAGCTTTCTCAGCAACGGATCGTTTTTCATCGTCGATGCTTTCTTGCTTCTCACCGGCGTCGAAAAACGTTGTGTCATCCTTTGCCCGGTTCCCGCGAAAGTGGTCGACGACATCGCGCGGCCAAGAAGCTTTCGAACTTTTGCCAGCGCGCAGCTTTCACCGGTCGCTCTCACTGTCGTTCGACATACAACGAAAGATGACTCGTGAAAGCGATTAACGAGACGATGAATTCATGTTCGGCTTCAAATTACGAGCGAACGATGAGTAAGTAACTGCGGGAAAGTGTATCTAGAAAATTTCTTTAGTCTTTGAGTTTCGTTCGGAAAAGATTAGGCGAAGAAGGTGAACAGTGTTGAGTAGTTCACGTTAATCCAAGGAAGATTGGTATCTTTGGTTAATTTCCGTATAAAAATGCTATTTTATTGACAACAATAGTATTTCTTTAATATCTGTAGTAGAAAAAGACGAATCAATCCTTTCCAATTCTAATAAAACTTTCTCGAAAGTGTTAATAGCTATTTATAAACACATAAGCCTATTGTTCTAAGAGCCACAAACGTTCTCTGATAATACTATATTAGAAATGTGATGTTCAAACTAGTCTGCTCATCAAATAGGTGAGCAAGAAATTGTAGGTTGATGAAGTCTGCGTTGCATCGCGACGGACAGAACATTTCATCGTCGGACATCCTGGGATGTGTAATTTCCGGAGCTATTTTAATTTAGTTTATTGACCGACGTGGCTCTTTGCATCTGTCCTCGCTTTCCATCTTCGCATTACAGGGCAATCTGCATCGACCAAAAATAATTTCCTTATCTTGCGCTCGAACGAAGTTGAATACCTTTGAGAGTTTTCCTCTCAAGATGAACTTTTAATGGAAGCGAAAAGCTGATTTTCTTACGAGAAAGAGAGCATTACACGTAGACGGGTTGACATCGTTGTATGTGAATTTAACATTCAACTTACCTTGTGGTTAATAGTGTCGGAACTAAGGATAGATAGCGTGTTTATATTACTATTGTATAGTATTGAAGTTCAACAAGTGACTTTTCACACGATGCTACTCCACTTTTACTAGTTTCTTTTCTATGGTTTCTATTTTCTCTATTGCTATAATGTATGCACGCATTCTCATTTTCTTTTCGTTGTATATTTATGTCTTTATGTATGTCTAACATATTTTCTCATGCTCTTAGCCGATTCATAATATTTCAACAAAACGATTCTTAAAGACAGTAGGATACTGTTAATTGAATACGATAAAACGGAATATGCTTCAACGTTGGAATTAAATTGAATACAAAATTTCTCGAAAGAATAATATTTTAATTTCTCGTATATTCTTATCGTTTAACACACTTCTCTCGTTATTCGCAATCTGTTTCTCTTTTTCCTTAACCCATGCCTATTTTCATAATCCCTACATCATCTTAATAAACATTAATCTCTTTTTCGCTCAATCCTAACGAAAATTCCATTCCTCTCAACAAAGACATCCTCATCGTTACAAATCGAAAAACAAAAATCCTTCTTCCATTAAATCAGCCTGTACCTCCTCTCTCGCGCACACGGAAACGCGTATAACTCTTAATTTTTTCCAATGGAAAGAAAATAGAGACAGGAAGATAGAGTCGGGCGCAGGACGACGTACAGAGGCGAAAGAATTTTTTTTCGCGAACAGAGGACGTCGTGCGCGGTCGGAATATAAATCTCGATTTCCTCGGAGCGTCGTCCGGGGGCTTAGAGCACTCAATGCCTCCGATAAATCCGCAGTGTAATCGAGTCTTCGCGTCGAACATCCCGGATTAGCCACTCGTCCGGTATCTACATTGTTCCGTCTCTGGACGACGTGAAATCCGCAGGAATTTTTGGTCCTCCATCCGGAGTACAGGGAAGGTCAATATTGTCGGAAGAAAATTGGCCACGTGGGTGAGCGTCACTCTTTCTCGCCGCGAGCACGTATTCCACCGGCGGCTTTTGACAACACACCGGAAATCGTCACGGACAACGGCAAGCCGTGCGTTTCGACGAATCGGGAGTTTCCTCGATTGAAAATAAATCTCCCCGATCGGACAGCGTCTTCGACGGCGCGTGAGCTGCGCGCTGTTACATCGAATCTCTCTTCGGGACGCAATATGGCCGCCCTCGCAGCTTCACCGTGTTCATTAATTTGTACGACCAGCGATTCTTTTTTTTCATATCTTCAATTTTGTGTGACCTTAATTGGTACGGATTATTTGAAACGCGATATTAGATAGTCGCTTAAAAATTTAATAACTGCCTTCGAAAATTTTTATGTAGGAAAATGATGCAAGTACAGTATTTCTGTTGAGTGTACCTTTAAAGTGTCGTTTGATGTCGCTAATAATGTTCGCGACGTTTGTACAGAGTGTTATAATTTAGAATTCTGTACCTATTAGTACCTACTAGTACACCTACTTCTGTAGTTGTATATCACAGATATACAACTCTCTGTAGCACGTTCAGTCACTATTTCTTATCAATAACCCGGAACGGGTAAGGAATTCCGAGTAACAAGCTCAACGCTACAGTAATGTCGCAGTAAATAGACCAACGCTTGCTACAAATGACTATACGAGTAGATTTCACCAATCAATCGCCTTTATACAGAAATTACTATCGGTGTGAGATTTGTCCTTCAAACAGCTATTCTGTACCCAAGATCGATTAGTCGCTTTAGACCGTTTAACCGAAGCATATTTGTTACCATTTCCCTTTCTACGAACGAAAACACATCTAAACACGGGTTCTCCTTCTGGTTGTAATACATTGTAAAATGTATAAACAATAGAAATAATTGAAATCACTTGATATATTCATAGCTGGAGAAGTAAGGTTAGGAAACCAATCGATTTTAAATTCAAAATCAACGAAAAGAAAGAAACTTAATTTACACAAATCCTCTGTCTTCATTCTTAACGGCGTCCACATACTTTACAAATTAATTTTCAACGTCATTGGGAATCGGTTGACGGGCATTCAGGCGCGGATTAATTAATTTAACGTTTAGTTTAATCCGATAATTTACGAGTGTTCGCGCGACACAAAATCTAATTTAATATTAACGACACTTTACTAGGCACGCATTTAATTGGCTCGGAAATGCGCGCCGCTGTTAGCGTATAATCGAGGCGGTCACCGAACTTCCGACCGATCCGTGTATTGTTCGATTTTACCTGTAATTACGGTTCCCAAACCCCGATGTCACGGACAATGCCGGACAATATTAATAACGTCAAGTAGCCGACGCGTAGTTTATTAACATTATCGTTCTCAGGCGAACCACGGATGCATCCCCCTTTTCGACCCTTTGGTGCACTTATTAACGCATCCCTGCAATGTAATTACAAAGACAGCGTTTCTCGATTATGTGCTGCGAGTCGGTAATTTTCAAGCGCGTTGAAAGTTCCGCGAAATGAGCGCGTTAAACGAGAATCGATTTTTAATCGAATTTAATTTCTTTGATGGAAGTTGAATTTCTAGAAAATTGGTTGCTCCTTCGGCTGGAAAAAATGTTTATTAACTTGTTTAATGGGATCGAGGTGTTTAATACCGAAAGATTGTTCCAAGTAAATGGCTGTTAGCCGATAAGTTAATCTGTGGTGAATATTGTTAGGAGCGTCGGATGATTTACAAATAAATTATTTTAATCCAATGTTTGAATAGAAACTGCAGATTCTGAAGTATCGTGTAACGTAAATACCGCATAGATTGTAAGGTATAAAGAATTGGAGCACAGTTTTGAAGCAGACATTTATATTCTTTCAAGATACGCGATACCGATGTACCTTCTAGTTTAAATTCCCTAGATTTTATTTTTGGAGCCATTTAAGATATACTGTACATGTAGCAATTATTAGTTTCTTAGAATTAATGAACATCTGAAACCGTTCGAGTAACATCCTATATTTTCTTACAAGACATACAGTGCAAAACCAAACGTGGAAATGTTTCTTTTAATTCTTCGTAACTTAGACACCATGCTTCGTACGGTGTGTTCTACATTTATGGATCATTCTGTAGAGCTGATACTTTCCCGTACCTGTTCCTTTTATTAAATGTTCTTCTTACTTTTTCTTCGATCAAATTTTCTTTTTCTCGTATCATTTTTAACGTACCCTATTCTTACAGACTCAAATTTCGTGGCACACTCTATTAAAGTTTTTACTCGGCCAACGCTTCACAGCAATCCGTATATAACATTGTACCATCTTTTTCGTCGGCGGTTCTGGGAACCGTTCACAGAACCGAACCCGGCTCGTCGGGTTTTTAATAAAAATCTTCATTCACATATCGCGTTTTCTCCGTTTTATTGTTCGCCAGAACTTCCCGTTGCACCGTATGCAATTAAACCGTCATCGCTGCTCGACGTCGTCTGAAAGTTTTTTGATTAAAAAAAAGTTTCAAATCGTGCTTTGTCCGGTCTGGTTTTCTCTTTGTCCCCTTCCATACACGCCAAGCGTTTTATTCCACCCTTTAATAACATTTCCAAATATTTGTTCAATTCCGAGTTGGAACGATGTTCGTAATGTTTCCTGCTGTTTTAATTATCCTGTTTATTTTTTTTTTGTTTTTTTCCGTTTTCCCTTTTCTCTCGTCGCTTTTCAAACATCGCTCGCAAAACGAAAGAAAATTTGTCAGCGATTTACGGCGACGTTCCAACGTGACGACGCGTTTGCACAGCGCTGTGCACGTGCATATATGCGGGCCGGCTTCGCGCACCAGATTATAGATCACTGACCCCTCGAAGAAGCAGGTAGAGAGAGCTGAGAAATCGGATTATTATCTGCATCTCTGTACGCTACGGTGTGCAAGAATCTCTCACGCCGTCTCTACCGGTATGTCTCGACTATTTTAATTGAAGTAACTGCTTAAAAGACAGGTGGAAAGAGACGATGCGAAGGTGTTTCGTTAACAGGGTTCGTAGCTCGTTTCTTGAAAACCGTATTCTTGGTCTTGTTTGAACAATTGGTTGCTGCTGGCTGTTTGTTTTCGGATTATAAATACTTCATTTTTTCCGCGATGCGCAGTTCTATTGAAAATTTTTTTATTCGTTCAATGATCGCGATAACGCGGTATATTTTGAAATGTAAACTGATGCAGGTATTGCGAAGAATACAAGTGCTCTGTTTGAAAATAAAAGTATCGTGTATTAGTGAAAACATTTTATAACTTACAGGTGAAATAATTCTGTATCGGGTAATGTGTAATAATTTTTATCATTCCGAAAAGAATTGTTGTCATATTGTAGTTCTTTTTTTGTTCACACATTGATTATTAGATTTAATTTAAAACGGAAGTAAAATAGAAATCAAATATTCAAGTATCGAAATGGAAGTTAAGAATTGGATGGTATATCTGATATCGTATCTTTGTTATTAAAACCAATACGGTTATTGAAAATTAAGCTCATCCTTCAGCAACGTTTCGGAAATTTAATACGATCTCATTAAATATATTTAAATATCAGAAACGGTAATAGGATGCTCGCACGTTTATTAAATTGTGCCCGATCCCAAAAGGAAATATTTAATATCCTTTCAATATCGTTGTCAAACCAGCCTGCTTTGACGATCATTGACATAAATACTATTATCATAATTTTAATCATTGACATCCATGTCGTGACATGTTCAATATTTATTAGCTGTCTATCCGTCCGCAATGGGAACGAACAAAGCTCTAGAACTGTATTTTCAATACAAGCTCGTGCGATTAAACATGCCCCGATATCTTTGCCACAATCCAATATTAGCTCACAAATTTCTAATTCGGCCAAACCGATCAATATTTGTTTTTCATATCATGGAAGTTATCAATACTAATTTTGTGACCATTAAAGTAATAGATACTGCCAATGTTTGTTACCAAGTACAATGACACCAAAATCCATAATTATATCCGTGTGAACGTAACAAATAAATAATTTTAATTTAGCTCGATATAATTTTCTAAAATTCGTAAATCTCAAAATTGTAGCGCCATTGTTGCTCACACGATACGTCGCGTCAAAACATAATCGCACTTCCACTTTATAATCCTAAATGTTCCATCGTGGCTATCAAAATATCGCATCTTGGCATTGTTCGAACATTTTAATCGACCTTCCTGTTCACTTGTTTCTAATTAATATTAGCCAATAATGTTTTATCGCGTATTTTACAGTGGAATAGTTCGACGACCACAAAAGTAAGCTGCGAGCACGCAGATTTAACGTTCACGATTATTGCCGTGTTGACATTTCAATGGAAGCAGCTTCCCGTTTTCTCTGCTTTGTCTCAATATCCATTTTACACGTTCAAACATTTTCGGTCCGGTGCACTTACATTTTTAAACATTTTCATTAATACAGTTGGCCGAGCGTGACAGCGTATTTGAGTATACGATTAATATCGGCTCGGATCTCAAATTAGCGCCGATAAAGTACACACGATCATGTTTCGAATCGACAGATATCGGGTCCGTTTCTCGTTAGTTTTAATAGTGATACGAGGACAAACGAAAGTCTCATCAGAGATACTTTATCGCGTGTACAGTCTGTCACAGGGTACGCGTATCTATGTGTACATGCAGTCTGTCGCGCAAGAGCATCCTTGCTTTATCTCCGTGAAAATTAATCTGCATGTAAAAAGCTACCTGTCGATCGAAAGTGCATCTGAAAAGCCATTACGCACTTGCATAATAATGGGTCTAATGACGACCTATTTATCGGCGTATGAAAACAGATAGCGATCTCCAAAGTTGATCGAAACGAAAACAACAGGGATCGTTATTTACGAACGTTGCGTAGCTATTCGTTATCAAGCATTACCAGAAAATTCAACACGAACGAATCATACGAAGTTGAGTACGCCTTTAACGATGAAACGATGGGAAAGTAAAGGGATTAACGGGTTACCGTTCGAATTAATGAACGCTTTTCCCATAAAATTACATTCGCGTCGATAAAAAGAATCGTCTAATCGATCGGATCACTCTTTTTCTCGCAGAAATAATCTTTCGTCGCGTTCTCGCTCTAATATCCATTTTAAACCCATCATCTCTATAAAAAAGAAAGAAGGGATGAAAAATAAAAAAAAACAAAAAAATAGGTGCAACAGCGCGCAATGGGAGTGACATTAAATTGCCAGGAGCAATCGACGCTCGAATAATCGTTATTCAGCCAGCTCGTATTCCATCAGCTCGTTGGACCGCGGTGATAAACACGCCGATGGAGAATACTGGCAAAATTTTGTTCTCCCTTGGAGTAAGAAACCCTGACGATAAAGAAGGGGTGGTTCGAATGAAAATTTGCATTTCATTTCGCGCGTAAATATTTGCATTCTAACTGAACTAGAGACTTTGGGAGCTTCAACAGCAACAAAACACAGCAAAATAATATTCCGGTCGAATCGGATTTTAAAAGCGTCCATCTAACAGGTTTATGGGGCCAGATAATTATGAGCTGTCTGTCGCTCCACGGTCAGGATTGACATCGATGAAAACGCTGAAACGGGACGAGTACGTACGAGATGAAAAAAAAATGAGAGAGAAAGAGCCCGAGAGAAACGAACGAACGAATCAGGATTTTTGTCGCTGAAAAAGCCGCGACGATACGATACGACCACTTGATGTTCCCGGCAGAGGTGCGTGCGTTTCTTTGATTCCTTTTGCATGTATTTCCCATTCAGTATTGCCTATCGGCGAAAGGGACACCCTCGTTGTATCAGGTACGCGAAAATGCATGAAAAAAACGTGCAGAGAGTTGGCGAGGATCGAGACGTGACCGAATGCCTATGCATCACCTAATTAAGTTGGTCCCTGTCGATCGTTCTCGATGCATTTGCATCTTGCTAACGAGCACCTGGCGACAATCACGTGTCAGGATGTTAATTAATCTTGGACGACTCATTGGATTTTTGAGGCTCTTCATTTTATGCCATCATATTTTTCTCGAGTGTCTTTGGAGAAAGATTACTGTGTGTGAATTTTTTTAAATATTTCTTCGCTTTTTCTTAGCTATTCTTTGCATTGTTTCGTGAATTTAATTGATGTTATGTATAGCGAGGATTGTTAGAAGTTGTGTAACTTTCGAATTATTGAATATTAGTAAATCAGGGGATGTGTCAGTTTGAGAGACTGGTATGTATAAACTACTTATGTATTCCATCGGTTATTTTTAATACTCTGATAAATATGCATGAGATGCGTGGACCGGTTTTGCTACGTATTTAAACGACTGAGTCTACGTTTCTTGAATTACTTTTCTTCCTAATGAATGGTGTAATCTACAGGAATGTGAGTCATAGAATACGTACTGTTGTATCAATTATCACTCTTTCAACATAGTTCGGTTGAGCTGATCAAAGTTGATAAATATGTTTCGCGTACGAACCGATTGGTAGTTTCAAACAACCTTATGGTGAAAGGAAACAGATGTATCTTTCGATGCAACGCATTTACCATGCCGCAAATTCTTACCGTCGAATCATCGTCGACGAAACTTTCGCGCTGTGGGCGTAATTTCTTCGACGCTTCGAGGTCCGCGTACAGGAGGTTACATTTTTGAGTTCCACATTATCGAGTTCCACTTTAACGACGGAAAATATCAGAAGAATAAAATTGGCAATGGTGTTTCAGAAGCGTCATCAAAATTTTGACATACCTACTTCACTGATAATTTAATTTTTTAAACGAAACCCACCAATGAAACATCCTGTACAATCTTTCAACTCGCAGTTAGCCCAACAAATGTTGGCAAATTTTCACAGCGAATCGAATATGCTACATCCATGAGCGTAATTCCAAATTTTTCTGCATCGTGTCTCATCTTCCTCCGGGGAACAGGTTTCGAACGGTGAAAGTTGACCTCTGAAGAACTTTCTACACACGCCACGGATACAATTTCGAGAGATCGTGACGTTCGACGCGCGAAGGTAACCTCATCGTCGATCGTTTTTCTTTAAAATCGGCAACGTTCTCCAGCGGTTTCGTCAAACAGAGTTTTGGGCAAAACGTTTTCTCTTTCGTACGAATTCCGTGAAACTGGTCCTCCATATTTCATCGCTCGAAAAAGTGGGAAAAGCATTCTGTCACGCAAACAGTACATGCATTTCGATTGGTAGCACAGGGAGCTGTAGGATTTCGATGCATCACGCCAACTAAATAGCGCTTAATGGCTGTAGGGGAGAGTTGCCAAAATCGTACCACTTAAAATATTTTATGTTATAGTTCCTAATTGGTCCCAATTTGTACAATGGAAATATGATAATAAAATATAATTTATGATTCTTTTACTATTTACTTCGCGTACTTGCTGGTAGATAACATTGTATTCAGTAGTAAGAAAGAAATTAAAGAGACTTGAAAGATCGATAAGATATAAGTAAGATATAAGCTTTATCCTATATTGAGCGGTACACGACGATCTAGCAAACCATTAACTTCGAAACAGTCTCTTCTTCGGCCTTGACAAACCGTTATTCGTGCCTATAAGCTGCTTTTCGGGTTCGATCCGCGTTCTCAATATTTTCATTTTATCCTAAACGGGTACGGTGCTCTCAAGACTTTCTAATTTTAAACAGTATTTGCCTCTTCGAATTAAACCTTGATACAAACTTTGATTCATCGTAAGATGTATTAAAATTGTAATTTATAAAATAATTTGGAGGCGTGGAAAAATGTTAAAGAAATAAATTCTTTAGAAAATGGAAGCCAGTAAAATGTATTTCTAGCGATACGCTGTAAAACATCACTTTGAAATCGTTAATTTTTCATTTCCAGAAATTATGAAACGATTTGGTATTTAATATTTGAAGCGACTGGTTTAATATTATTACCCTGAAAATTCAACTCTTTCAAATGTTTAAAGGTACCTATGTATATTTACGACTTTATAAATTAAAACATGCAACGCGCGATGCAGCTTTTCATCGCATTAATCGATTTAACGCGACATCCATAGCATTCTTGATGTAACGATTTCCGTGCTGAAGATTACACGATGATCTATCAAAGAGTGCAGTCAAGCATGAAATTATTTCACAATGTTCGATAGCAGAACGTTCAAAGACCTTTCGCTGTGCAAACCAGATCGATGGTAAAAAAAATTAAAAGAAAAAAAAAGAAAGAACGCAAAGAAACGTTGTATCATAACGACGCGTCTGTATAAAATCATTGAAAAACAGCGAAGAGAATCATTATTGGTAATCGAAATCTAATGCTCTTAAGCGACAAAACTCGTTCGATCGAAAATTCGCAGCCCGCGCAATCAGCTTATAATTAAGTATCATTAATTCCCTGAAATTAGCGAACCAATTAACAACAGTGTCGAATAATGAAATACTATCTGATTTTATCTCGTTTCAAATCGAACTAATTGATTTATTTTCCTGTTTTTTTTCTTTTTTTTTTTTGTTTCAAGTAAACCAGTTCTTTATTTTTAACAGGTTCGTATTAATTTCAGGCTTTTGAATTCGCTCTTATGTTGGAAAGTGTTTCACACGATAGAGATTTATACTGTTAATATTTCATTCGTGACTCTAGTAGCGTGGAACACTTGTTTTAATAGTTCTGTTTTTATGCAACGTCAAGGAAGTCTTTATTAAAAAAAAAAAAAAAAAACTGTGTTCGGTTAAAATTAATCTGTTTTAAAGATAATTGTTACGGTAATTCATAAAAGCAACGTGGTTAATGTTATCTTGAGTTTTTAAAGCAGCAATTTAGAATGATTTGTATGATCTGTACTCAGAACTACTCGAGGTCAAAGAGGAGTTGAACGAACTCACACAAACTGTGACCACGTCAAATGAATCAATGCACACAGAAAATTCGTCTACCTTCAACAATTGCGTTTGGGTTACCGAGAAACGCGTATTCTTGGCGCGGAAACGTTTAGAAGCTCTTGACCAAGTCGGAAGTAGCCGATTGTTCAGGGTGGGAATGCCAAACGGTTACCCGAACTTTCCGTAGGAATTTCAAACGTGTTCGGTACACGTCCAGTTCCCTCTGACATCCGGTACACGGAGTTCAGCCATCGACGTTATCGATAACGGATGAGAAGCTTGGCCCACACCGCAAACCCCATTACTATGGTTAGCCTGCCTAAAATTAACTGCCAAAATTAGCGATCCAAATAGATCCGCATTCCCGCGGGGCACCGCACAAATTTCAAACCTCGCGTTCTCTCAAGAATTACAACGGATCGATATGATCCTTTGGTCATTTCCATAAGTTCTACCTTGGCCGGTGTGCAACTCTAATTTTCGCCTGTTCATTAACGCGATCGTTCGTGATTGGGCTCCGTTTCAGCGTCGGTCCTTGCAAGGGTAATGGTTTTGTTTAGCGCATAATTAAATTTTATCTTATCAAGGAATTGCATAAAAAATTGAGTGCAACGAAGTTTATCGATAAAATTATTTTAGCAGCGTTTTAACGTTTTGATAAAATTGGTTTAGCATCTAATTATAAAGTTGAGAGATATCTGTTAAAATATATACAACGTGACTCACTTTGAGCTATAAATGTTTGTGTGAGATCACGTTGAATTGAAAAATTTTCTTTTGAACGATCAAAGAAGGTGAAAGGGACACGAAACATTTGTACATGAATATAATCTCTTGTGTGTAACCTCGAACGATCAGTCGATTCGCGTTACGGTCCGTGAACTTTAAGGTGTTTAGCATTGTGCCCATTGAGATTCTATTCCCAAACCTTGAGTTTAATTAATACGATTTTCGGAGGTCGCGCGATATTCGACCATTGGTATCTCCCGCTACCCTTCCACAGATAACGCTAATCGTAATAACGTACCGCTTATACCGCAAAATCAATTTCCATGAATATCCAATCGCCTCCTCTCTTGAATCGAGATGAGAAGAAATCGCAAGCAACTCTAAACGAGGCTTTTTGGGCACCACTGATTCAAAGTAAACTAAGAATACAATATGTTTTGCATTAAAAAAAAACCCAGATTTTTATCTCTATTACTTTAAACAAAGTATTACCTGTGTCGCAAAAATTCATTATTTTTAACGCGACAGAATGTTTGATTAAATTTTAATCAGCTACAATTATGCTGTAAAAAATATCGAATTTAAGTTACATCTTCTATTTAAATTCGTAGCAAATCGACTGTCGCTATATCAACTTTAAGCCAAATGTTTCCAAACATATTCCTGATACAAGTGTATCACACAAATTCAACATATCGGCAAACATCAACCCAAAACCGTGAAACTTTCTCAGAAATCGTTAGACGGAAGATCCTTCATCTTGTAAACCGTCATTTCTGGAAACTTCCTCACAGCCATCATTTACGAATTCAGTCTCGAATCGTCTTGGCCCGAAGAAACATTCTCCCCGAGAAGCGGATCTCGCTGAGCAACTCTAACAGCGTTTGCTATCGTTACGAATCAGTTCTCGAGCGCTTCTCGGAATAACGTACCTCGTGTTGAAAATTCTGGCACTCGAGCAGTCGTCCATGTTGCAAGAAGCAGTGCGTTCAACGTGGACGCCTCCTTGAAAATCCATAAAATTTGTCGCCAACGTTATCACCGATGGACCACGAAACCGATCGATCGAGCAACTTGCTGAAAACGTTCGCGAATTCGCGTCGAGATGTATCGAGCACGCGAAAGTGTGTCAACGACACGTGTATGATTGACACCTTTGGATGTTCGCGTCGCGCGATCAAGTCTAGCACTGTCTGGCAGAGACGGTTAACAGTTGGTAACGCGTTGACAACGTTGGCAAACAATCTGGCTGTTTCGACTTTAGTCGACGACAAAGTCGATAAGCCCGTCGTTGACGACGCTGCAAAACTCTTGCGACGAGGAACGCGCGATGGTGCAACGGAGAGAAGCGAGAAGAATATTTTGTCGAGATTTGGAAACGCGAAGGTGACTCCGATGAAACGATATAGGAGAATTTTTTATCGTGTGTATTGGATTATCATGGAGTTAAATGTTCGACGTGGCTTTACCGTGTTGATTTTACGAGCTGCGTCGAGTGTGCTTTTACGATTGTTTTCGGAGCGAACGTAATGTTTCGTGATAAAGAGATACGAGGGAATTGTAAGCCAGGTTTTGCATAATTCAGGATTTAAGATGTTATTTAATACGCGTTTCATTGCATTATAAATATGCTTGCTAATGTTATTTATATTTACAATGATTCGGTTATCTTAATAGAACAGTTATGTCGAACTGGTACATCACAGAACTTTTGCAAGAGTGTCATTTTTGATCACATGTTAATATCATTGTAGATCTCGTAAACGCAAATATCGATGTTTCAAAAATTAAGATCGATCGTAAAATTTTGTCAGTCTTAAATCAACGTCATCCAGAAACAGACACGAAACAATAGACATCGAGACAAATCAAAAAACACAAATCATCTTGTTCTATTTTGTGTACTTGATACCTTAATTTCAAGGGACATAGAAAATAACAAGTTCCAGGAAAAAAAAGAGAGATAATTCGTAATTAGTCGCAAAAGATATGCGCCTTTCACGAATGTGTTTTGCTATTTAGTAATACGTGACGCGATAGAACCTTTGCGTGAACAATCCCACGGGAATACCGCAGCCGGCGGTGTTTCCCTTAACCCAGAACTCGTCCACGGACGAGGCTACCAGTTTAGTTATCTCCGGCATTCAAACTGGCTGAAGCTCGCGTTACGTGCGCTCGTGCTTTCGAGCTTTCCTGTCGAAACTACGCGCGTTTAACCGACTACCAGTGCCCAATGGAAACGAGCCGCTATTAAGCTCGGCCCATTTGCCGCTTAAGCGTTCGTGAGATCAGGGTTTCGCGACCATTCTCGCATATATCGCCGTTTCACTTTCAAATGCAAGTAATATCGATCGTTACATGCCGAAGAGTCGAACATTACCGGTGGTTGTCACGGATGATCGCAGGATTGTAGGAATGCATCTTTTCGGTACGTTTGTCGGGAGATACATTTGAGAACACGCTCTGTTTCTTTTACACAATTTATCAGGAAAACGAAATAAAACTGGTTTCGTTGAGACATTACATACGTTCAACTTTGAGCGTACGAAACGAAGGAAAACAAAATATAGGATAGCGTGATTGAATATCGTTGGCAATAGACAAATACAATCTATGGCAGATGAACACAAACAGAGGCAATATATTTAACGGTGGAACTGTTGGGTATGACATGGGCAGCAGCGAATCGATCTGACAGAACATAGCCAAGAACAACTATGTTACACGTGATGCACACCCGACCGGGCTGATCGAACAGCTTACACGTATCATATCGACTAGACGCGAAAGAGATACAGACGGGATAATCGGGCAGAGTATGAGCGATACCAATTTTGTAGAATCATGGAAAGAGTCTTACGCATTCAAGATTGATCCAAACTTCGTACAGTACTTCCAGTTAGGTATAACTAATTGTTATACCCAACTGTACCTAATAAAGTTCCAGGACCGCAGAGGACCTAAGATTTCTAAGGATTCAGGATCCGTAAAACCCTAAAACCCTGGGGTCCTTAAAGTCCCACAATCCTACATGTTTCTCGAAATCCCAGGTGTATCAACGTTCCGAAATTCTCAACGATTCAGAGTCCTCGCTTAGCGTTTTATACAAATTTCTTTCGGCAAATCTTTATTAGGAATTTATCGTCTGACAGGTTCTCATAGCCGTTACTGTTGCAATTAAATTTTATCTTTGGTCTAATTTAAAAACACGGAGGATTCGTGCCATATCGTGACAGTAATGGAATTGATAAAAAATTGTGCCAGTGATATTTGTTTCACAACTTCAGACATTCATTATTTATTTGTCGCTCGAAATATCTGTACGTACCGTGAGTGATAAAAATCCATCGTTTTACTTTTGCGCTCAAACGTTGTCGTATGTTACAGTTTGGATAGATTTTTGAAATTTCACGGGCAACACTCGGTATTCACAATAAACAGAACAAATCAGTCTATTTGTGTTTCCGTTACTATCGATAGCGGCGGGACAACACTGGCTCTGCACTAAATCGAACGGTATGCAGCCGGTATACATACGTATAGCAACGGCGACGTGACGTGAATACGAAAATTCCTTTGCCCTGAGAGTTTGCCTCAACGATACGGCCTTAACTGCCTGCGGAGATTCAAGAAGAGACGAGCAATGGTCTGCGAACCGTTATTATTTGCCTAATGCCACCTCCTGCTCCTCTAACGACAAGAAAATAAATGATAACAGCGCTCCTTTAGAATCTGTTTGCCATGTAATTTGCGACGTGGATGTTTTATGCTCGGAAGGGATGCCTGGAAACGGAATCTGTTGATCCGATAATAACGTGCTCTGTAAAATATAATATGATTCGGTATTCGTCGATTATAACACGTATCATGCAGTTTCGAACCTTTATGAATTTTTTTTTTTATATCTTCTGGTATTCAAATACTTTTAATATTTACCAGAGTCTTGTCTCATAACTTCACGTTTCATTTACCGTTTAGGTTCGTGTCATTTTGCATTTTAAATTCTATACACACCCGAGAAACAACCCAACCTTGATTCGTTCAATTTATTCTTCTTGTCTACCTAGATCACGAATAAAATCCGTATACCGCAGAGTCACTTAATTTACTCTACTTTTTTATATTAGCTCGAACTCCTATAACCGAAACCTTTTAATTTAATATGAATAAATAATAGGCATTCGTGTAGCCCAGAAATTTACCTCGAACAACACGGAATGCCTATCGCGAGTAGGCAATTAATTTGCTGCTCATCCGCGTCATAGCGAACGTTGAAATTTTCAAGTTAGGCAGCCGCGTTCGCGCCGGGTTAAATGAACCGGTTCCATGTTTGTTTCTCGATCGTTCGTTCAATTCGCACCGGCACCGGTGTGTCGTTGTATAATCCACGAGCCGAGTTATGTAGATCCGGGGCTTATCGCTCCAGGATTTCCATTCTGTCTCATTATTAATTTCCATGCGTTAAGCAGCCGTGGCTGGGATTAGTTGGTAGCGTCGTTATATGAGCCGACAGAATTCTCGTATTTCTATGGGAGCTCCATTGATTTCGCAATGTAATTATTCTTGGAGGAAACATCGCGTTGACTAATAATAATTTATGCCAAATTTTCGCGCGTTCGTCATTGTGGATGCCAAGCTTTCACACTTTTGCTTTCATGTCTCGTTGATAATTTATGCTCTGCTGAGAAATTCGTTTCATAAAAATTTAAATTAGGTATTACTTTAAAAATTAAAAAATTAAAGTTAGTTGGTCGCGCGATGAAATTTTAAGGACCATCAACCTGTTTTCAACGATAAACGATTAATTTGCCCGAAAATAAATTCAAATAAAATGTTCCACGGCAACGTGTGTATATTAAAACCATATGAAATAGAAAATAATCAACCCGACAATAAACTACAAACGTAAACATGAAACTTTATGTTTTATTTTAACTTTCATTCACCGATTCAATTCAGTAGGAATAAAAATAAGCAGAGCAGCGCCACCGGTTCACCTGGAGGTCACTTCCGCGTTTAACCGCTGCACAACGAAAGTTATATACCTCTACTCCACTTTCGCCGCAGTTTTCCTCCTATTTATCTCCCTGACAGAGAAGCAACGTACACACATGGTCCAAAAAAGCAGCAACAAAAAGTTACATTGATAAACTCTCGCGTTACTATTTCTTCCAAACAACCGTCTCGCCCAAAGTATTACGTCCTACTTCTTGCGCGTGCTCAAGACCAGCGAATATTTTTCCGGAAGATCGTAACTCTCGTCCACGGGGACAAGCTTATTACCAGGAAACGGTGTATCCCGTGAAAACAAAAATTCTCGTTTAACTTCATGGACACCGATTCCCACGGTGTCGTTCGTAACTTCCTTAACAACGGACACCATCGGACGACAAAATGTCGCACTCCGTTGCCTTTCGCGACGATACGCCGAAGAAGCGAGCAAGTTTTGCAGAAACGATTGAAGAAAAATATTTTTTAAACGAACCATTGTAAAATTAAGCCCGCATGCACGCATCGAGGATCGAGACAAACTTTCTCGTTCGCGTTCCCTTTTCACCGTTCGATTCAACGCGATCGAACTCGATACTCTTCTCGGAGGATCGATGGTGGAACGCGGCCCTCCTTGTTCCGCGGGCTTGGAAACTTTCAAAAGGCCGGATCTACCACAAATCACATAATTTATATGCATGAAGTCGGAATGCAGACGCGTTGCGATGGCGCGACCAAAGTCACGGCTCGCCGAGATTCCTGCGAGCCAGACGCAAATTCAGCCCGAGCCGGCCATCGTGACCAGTTCGTGTAACGAACAATCACGCAGACTGTTCAACGTTACGCGGTTTCCCTCGACGTTCCACCGGTTCAAGTTTGTGAACGATTCGATAGCGCGACGCCACGGACTGTATTCTACCGTTTCTTCTCGTTAAAGCCTGCGAAAGAGGTTGCGTTTGTATAGGGAGGAGTAAGAGGAAGAGTTCGAGGGAATTTTCTTGGTGTGTTCCGGCAGAGGAAGATGGTTCAGATGCGTGGGAAATGTAAGAAAATTGGTCGAGTAAGGTAGTTTCATTTGTTGCACAAATTGTAGAAAATTGTGAAATACAAACCATTGAAGTGTTTTTGTGGAAATTTTTCTAGTATCCGTTAGAAAGTGTATTTTATATCGTTTTTAAGTCCATTTGTATTGTATACGATACAATTGTGTACCGTTATACGTTCCACATAAGGTAGATCGGAGGTTAGAGTCGTATACTCTAAAAATAAAATTTTACAAACTAAGAGTTGTTCTTTTATCTTGGTAATCAGCTTAGATAAAGTTGAAATAATAAAATGAATAATAAAATTCGCCTTTCACCACTTTGCACAACCATATTTCGTGTCACATCGAACCTATCAGTGAATCTATAGTGAGTTATACTCTTTCCCACAAAGACAAATACCCTGCACACATAAAATCACATCCCTAATATCTTTAAGAACAATATCTGTCGTTATCACGCAATAGCAGAAACAAAAATAAAAAAAAAAAATACAAAGTCGTCGACCAACGAAGGAACTTAAGAATCCTTAAAACAACAACGACTTCTACCGTCCCACGGAAAGGGAGATAAGAATTTTAATCTGCTGCCTTTTTAACGCCCCTATTTCTCGCATTTAAATTACTCGGTCAGAATTAAGGAGTTTCATTTATTCCGTTTCAGCAAATACTTTATGGTCGTTTCTTTTCGCGGTCGCGAGTCCCGTAGGCGTGTGTATTATCTTCTCTCACCTCTCGATGGAACGTTTCTCCGGTCCACCCTTGATTCAGTCATGACCTGTTTAATTGCATGTATTTTACGTCTAAACGAAATTCGTTTAAGGTGGTGTACTCTATTGAATCGAGGCAGGAAAGCAGCTGAACCCGAGTTTTCCATTTTCAGACCGTGACGTCATTGTGTCTGAATGAATGTCGCTAGTAAATTAGTTCGCAGGCGGAAAGAAGCATGAACAAAGTTACGAGTGTTGTAATTAGAACGAGTTTATCCCCGACACCGTGAAAACTTTATAAGCTGTCGCGATAGGGTAATGCTGGTGACGTGAAAAAAGCGGACCGACAAGGATTGATCGCGCGAAGCGCTAGCGATGAACGTTTCAATTTAACAGAGGATCCAACGAAATCCGCGAGATTTGACGAGTAATTGGAAATAATCGTTACGCGTATCATGTACAAGAAGGCATTTCACGATGAATATCATTTTATAATGATTCGTAAAATGCTCTAAAAACATTTATCTTAAGTTATCGCATTGTTGTTCTCCGATATCTTCACATTCCTAAATATATACTTTTTTTAGCATTAAAAACTGTTCATCTTCAATACTCTCGACCGTGAATCTCGATTATTTTAAATAATAGCTGATATCAGTAGTATGATATATAATTTTAACCAGTTTTTTGAATTGCTTTTCACACAAAAATTGAGCATATCCTTGTATTATTAATTACAACTCTACACAAGTAACGATACTATATAATTAAAAACTTGAAAAACCCATCGTTCTGTAGAATTCTGAAAAAAAGAGAAAAATAATCGAGTTATAATCGAGTGATAGTTCAACGCCTAAATTACACATCAAATTGGCGAACTCTATCAATCAGTAGAATGGAATGTTTGCTCACGAGCGACAGAGACGTAGCGGAGCGAGAGTTCGCAAATCGCGAGATACGCGTGCAACTTTGGAGAACGCCGCTGGCAGCGTCGGTGCATGTGGTTTTGCGCAAGAAGAGACGTATTGCAATACTCGAATTCGCTTGGCTGCGGCAGTGACACGGCTGGCAGACGAAGAAAGTAGGACGATGAGCTGCGTGAAAGAGAAAGGGGTGGAAGAGGACGCGCGGTTGCGAAACTGGGAGAAGAAAATATACAGAAAGGGTAGATGTATTAGAACGATATCTGTTGCGTGGAAAAAAACAAGCAAAGGAGAGCAAACGAGCAACGAAGCGCGCGCAAAAAAAAACAACGACAAAAATGCGAAAGAGCGAAGATACAGCGGATCGACAAAGTGATAGAAACACTGAAAAAAAAAAGATTAAATCGGAGAAATTCAAGGGGGTTAAAAAAGAGGTTGAACGAAGCTGAAAGATGTTTCGCGAGGCGACGAATAAATAGATAAATAGGACGAAAGGTAAAAAGGGGTGGAAAGGTTGAGAAACGAGCGAACGAGTAAAGGAAAATTAATTACAACGTCGATATGAAGACTGACAGAATTGTCGGTAAAGGCAAACGTCAACACGGTTTGTTTATCTCTGATGTTTTAGGTAGAACTTCCGTGATGAAGATTGAAATTTCTTTTTTTTTCTTTCAGAGTACGAGAACGGGATAAAATCGAGGACGAAGATATTGCAGGACGTACTTCGTAACGAATGAAATGAAACTGGGTTTATTATTTTTTGACTTAATCCTGCTGCGTCCCGTTACAGTTCGTTTATCTCTTCGTTAACGTTTTTAGGGAAGTTTTAGTTCCGCGCGTTTGAGAAACTCTGCGCTGCTTTTTACCGCTCTATCGCTCGAACTGTGTTTGCCTTTTTGTCTTTTAATGCACCGAACGCGTTTGACGTTTTCTTGCGAGCCTTTGTCGAAGATAATTTTTGACGTTGCAATGCTGTTTGTTGAAATCCTTGTTGTTTATAAAAAATAATAATAATAATAATAATAATAATAATATAAAACAGTAGTTGCTATGATTATAACTTCATTTAAAATAATTACGTAAAATTGAATATACTGAAAGAAAAATTATATCGTCGAAAGAAGCTACTTTTATTGTTACCTCTTTTCTTCTTTACTTTGTGCCGTCAGTTCATTTTCTTGTCCATATTTTGTCGTTCGTAATTTACAGAACGGTGGTTCAGGATTAAAGTAACTTTACAGTTTAAAATCGATCAGTTACCTTAATCCTCTCTAGCACCATATAATGTGATACTGCTTTGAATAATACCAGTATTATGTGGTAATACCGTAATCGTTCCACATCGTGTGAAACGTGGAGTTCTGGTGTCAGATAATAAAAGTTTGCCACTCATCGATTTTCTGATTTCACGGCATCCTTCATTAAATTACTGTTTCTGTCGTGTTCCGGTGCACTACGATACTTAATCATCGATTCATAAAACCTACCAACTTACTGCTAACCTTTAATACTTACATCTTTCTTTCGCACCAAAAACAGGTTCTTGCTCCAAACGTAACCAAAACATCTGACCCAATATCAATAATTACAAAAGCAGGTTAAGGAATTGATTAATTATTTCCGTCGAATCTTCAATTTCTTATTCCAACCTTAATCTCTGAAAACACATTAGATACAATTTTTATAAATCAAAATCTATTTAAAATTATCGATCGACACGATCAATTAATACGATCCTATCTATTTCTCAAGGAACCCTAACCTAAATACTCCGGCATCCGACATGTTAGTGCTATGCGACTGCACTAACGACGCGCCTGCACGAGAACTTCTCGCGCAGAACCAAGAACCTCTGTCTTCGAGCCGAAATTACAAAGTGACCCGGATAAAGACGCGCACGAGGAGAAGACCACCAGACGCGGCAGGGTTCATCGCGAGAGAGTCGAACGGCATCTCGACGATACCGCAAGGAAAGGAAGAAAGAAGTTCTCGCGTGGTTCGTGGAAAGGACGCGCGGGCCATCGAGGAAAGAGAGAGCAAGCCGGAATGGAGAGTTTCGTCTGTTGGTGACGAAGCTACACGGTCGGCACGCGGGTTAGGAAAGGAAGGTCGACGTTGGAGAACCGAACCGTGGAACTGCGAGAAACAACGCTGCGACGAGGTACGGAGACAAGGAGGATAAAAGAGGAAACAGCGTGGGCGAGAGAGAAAGGAAACTCGAAGTGGAAGGTTCGGTTCGAACGGGAGAAAACGAGACGGAAGGGAAAAAAGGAGAGACGAGGACTGGAACGTGAGTCAAAGAGAGAGAAAGTGAGGAGCAGAGAGCGAGAGAGAGAGAGAGAGAGAAATGAAGGAGGAAAAGAGGCCGAGGCAGAGACCTACATATTCCGTGGGGCCAATGAGACGGCGCAATGTGGCGGCACGATGCTCCCGTCCTTTTCCAACGCGTTCGCCTCATCTCGGAACGAAGTACAGCGCTGCCAGTCGACAGAGGGAGAGGGAAACGAAGGTAGCTCGGCGGAGTAGAGCGTTACACCAACTCAGTTGCTCACGAGCATTCGCCAGCGAACGAACTGAATCATGGCTGTCCGTTTCGAAAATAACAACGCGGGTGTCGTGCTCGCGACGTGCCGTACGGTGCTTCTCGTGTTCGTCGCCGTTCTTGTTCTCGCCAACGCCGATCAGAACCAGTCGGGACTGAAGATCGAAAAAGTATACGTGCCGGAGGTATGCGACACCAAGTCGAAGATCGGTGACCAGCTGACGATGCACTATACCGGCACGCTGCAAGACGGCACCAAGTTCGACTCAAGGTCAGTGACACTTTACTACCGATGCTTACGACCAGGAAAATAGCTTCTGTTCGTTCCACGTGCGATGGGATGTGATGTTTTTTTTTTTCTTCTTCTTTTTTCTTCTTTTCTCGTTGTCATATTTTATCGAGAGGGTTCCGTTAGTTCGGTGCGAAGGGTACACGTGTCAGAATTATTCCACGGTCGACGCGACTGTGCTTCGAAAGATTCGGCATCTTTTTTCAACGCGTCAGTCGTTGAACTGTGAAAGAGCTTTTTTTTGTGTTTTTTTGCTGAACGACCACGCGTTTTAACGATGGCGTTTCTGGTTTCACGAGTAGGCTCGGGAAACTGGCGTTCCAGATCCAGATGTTGGACTCGTATATTTCCGCGTAGGTTGCGATGATGTCAACGATGACATGCTTGCTTTCAGGTTAGGAGCAATTGTTATGCCTCGTGACACAATTTCGTGGGTGTGCAAATATCTTCTTCGTTAGATTCGTTCTTTATATAAGATGATGCTTTAATGAAATGGCATAAACGGAGTCGGATAGGTTAACCTAGACGTCGCAATAATGTGAATTTAAGGAAGTAGCTGGTGCGCGTAATGTCGAGCAAAAAATCGTAATAGAGAAATGTGTATGTTTAAGGTGCTGTTTTTTTAATATCGTTTGCAAAAAAAATGGCCTTATAACAAGGTTCGTTCCTCGTTCCTATTGAAACGTTAAGTCGTGCAAAAAAGGTTCGTGCTGCCATCATAGATTTTTTTCTCAAGCGATAGTGAACTTGACAAACCATCTGGAACTAATCACATTCGTTTCAAGGTTTTTATTTCCCTCAACTTTTACCATTACGTGTAGCCTTATGAATCTTCTGCCATTTTAGTTTGACGTCACAGTGTTTCGATTCACAGGTGTATCTTAATTATCATCGACAAATAAAAGTACAGTTAACAGATTGCAACAATATTTTCATTTCATTTTATCAAGTATATCGCAATGTTAATTGTCTCACATTTTTCTCGTTTATTTTTTTTTTTTTTCAATTTTCAAAGCCTGTAAAGAATCGCTTGAAAACTGCTTCGCAGCTGTTGACATTCAACAAGCAGTTTTCAGGACCCGACTATATTTCGTTAAATACGACCTCAAATCCGCCTAATCCAACGATAATCTTCTATTAAATTTCTGTACATTAACACGAACTTGCCCTGCAAACTCTACATGAAAATAATTAACTCGACCGATAGAGTCGAGCTTAGCACTCGTGCGCTCTATCCTCGAGCAGACATTACGTAGCACCGATGTCACGTAGTACAAGCGTCTCGAATAGCTTAAAGTCGGAGGACTCGTAAGTCGTAGGCATTCCGGACGACGTGCTTTGGATTTTCCTTGTTCCAGCAAAAAGTTCCACGAATCGATCGATCGGTTAAAATTCGATTACTCGTAGACTGGCCCCTATATTCGCGTTAAGGGACCAGGAAACGTTCGACGAGACTAATTAGGAGTCGTAATTCAAGAACGATTCCAAATTGTGCTCCGATGATCAAAGTTCGCCCGTATAGTTGGCAATGGTGTCGACGTGGCCCAGCGTGAACCTCTGCGAACGTTCATCGGGAAGGTTTCGCGTCGATGAGTCACTTGACCGTGGAACGTGTTCTTACACGATTGGATCGCACGATCTGCCAACGCGGCTACTTTCCAAAAGCCACGCATAAACAGATGATCCGATCGCTGGAATGTTACACAGATGTATTTTTACATTCTCACAGAATTATTGATTACTATACACGGTATCGATGTCTATAGTATTTTTGGTTGGATTAATTTCTTTTTTACAAATGGAAGATTATTATCGCGACACGTTGAATCGTGTATGGTCGGTAATTGGAATAAGACATTTTTATTCGAATAATATTCTGAGCTTAGTTTTTCGTTAATTTCAATGGGCGAAATATGTTCGAAAATTTTGCGCATTACCGTACCAGTAACCAATGCGTGAATTCAAAGTAGATATTGTAATACCTTTATTATGATAATCCTATAACGAGCTTTGAAATATAATTAATTAAAATGAAATTACAAAAAAGAAAATAGATAATAATAATAATAAAGACTGTTACATGGGAGTACAATCTAAGTAAATGTTAATTGGACCTAATGCTTTGATAATGTCACTAATGTCACAGCGGCGCTATCCCTTTTTTTTTTAACATCGTAACAACTCCTTTTTAACAACACTTTGGTAACGAATGGCTCAAAAGTGAAGCAGACTCGAAAGTTAATTATTATAATTAAGCGTGTTTCGCTGATTCCGTTACGATAATGTGGAGCAGACGCGTTCCCATTGCCTAGAATAGAATCTTGACTCATTATCGGCAACGAGGAATCTCGAAGACGATGCGGTTCGTGCGAATTCGGGCCCTCGACCGCGTCAGAAATCGGATTTGAAAGCCAGTTTACTTACGTGCTCCGCTGTCCGGTCCACGAAGTCGTTCGTAGAATTAATTGCTCCTCGATCCAGAGGTGACAAACTCGCTCTCGAGTCGGTTGATCGATGGCGATTTCGAAACTGGTGACGTCTAACACGGAAACCATTATCCCCCTTATGAACGTGATACGAATTCGGCTACGAGTTTCTCAAAAAACGAAAACACGAGAAGTCGTTCGATTAATAAAATTGATAGCCCTCGCTTTTGGCTAGTGTAATTGATAACCGTTTCGATGGACGACGTTAAATATGTTCGTGGGTAAACAAGACGCGTTATCGCGTCCACCAGTGACCTTCATCTTTGATAGATTAAGCAATTCCACTTTCTTTCGTCACCGTTGGCGCGAAAATTATCTTCTGACCGCTTGTGTCAGCGAAATCTCTGGTTATTAATAACGATGGATGACCTCAGGAGACAGAGAGAAACGAGGCTTGCCGTTCGATCAATCCTGGAGCATATTATACCGGGTCATTTTGATCCACTTGGTATCGTTAGGAGCAACTTTGTTGCCAGATGAATCAAAAGATGGAAATTTCATTTTGAAGACAATCGTGAATAGTTAAAATATTGTCATAGATCGATCGTCGAACGAAGTTTTTATGGAATATTCTTTTGTAAGCATGGTTATAATAAATTTTATACTATGGACGACGTAGCTTCCGGTGTTATTGTTGGAGCATCGATTGTCTGTAAGTGAAATGACATAAATTGTCACCCGTAAAGCGTTTAGCTAGAAGCGCAATTTTTTAACAATGAATTTTGCAAGCAACGAAAAAATAACTTATATAAACGTATCATTTATTTGACCTCGTTTCGGTGTTATTCTTGTACTCCATTTATTTCTGCAAGAAACTCAGTTGCTCCGATTGATTTTCATATTTAAGGTTGAATGTTTGATAACGAATAATAAATTGTCCGCAAATATTTAAGTAAAATATTTAAAAAGCAAGATACGCTTTCAAACACGTTACTTTTTAGAATCAGTTTTAAGTTGATATCAAATATTTCTTTCATCATCCCCTTTTAGTAGATTAATCCACAAACAAGTAATGTTTCATCGTCGTGGAAATGACCCGTATTTGTAAACGCGTATTAGAAAGCATTGTTTTTTTTCACTTCAACGAGAGTGTCATTAAACAACCCTTTGTAATTTAAATTCGATATTACCAGGGTGAACCGGTGGTGAGTGAGCCCTTTCAGCTTGCCATATTCCGCGAAATTGTATCGCGACTAGATAAGTATCGTTGCTGGTTCTAGCGTATTTTTATAATCATTCGCCTAGATTCGAAATCATCGCTCGTTAAAAGTTTCGCATTGCGTTTCCACCGGGACTCGGAACCGCCCCGTTTGAACGTTTCTATTTCTTTCTTTACCGTCAGGTGTTTCGAATTCATTCTCTCGTATGCCGCTTTGATGGTACCATTAATTAAAACGTAAAAAATTGTATACGTCGAGCAGACGAATTTTCCTTTGTGCGTGCGGATTCTTTTCTGAAAATGACGGTATCGCGTTTGAACATTTTTCGTGTTCAACTTTCTTTGTTCTGTATTATAATTTCAAACGCGGTAACAGCGAACACTGTGAGCTGATATTTAGGAAAGCGTTGTTACGATGATTTTCAATGATTCGAATGAATCTTAAAGTTCCGTACGATCTGACGGGAATTATAACTAATAGAAAATTCATTTCTCTACCATTTCATATAAATGATGTCGTTTGTCTCGACAAAAGAACGCGAAATAAAAATTAACGAGATAAAAAAAAAAATGGATACATTCGTTGCTCTTTTCCATTTTTATTTTGTGTGATAAATATCTTTGAAAGAATCAAACGTTTCGTTAGCATTTCAATGGAAAATGGTAACTGATAACCGAGTCTAAAATTATTTGAACGCCACTTCACGATGGCTCCAACCGGATCTCTCGACGATTGCGATAAATTGAAGAACGATAATGACAATCGACCGAGATGACCGTGTTGCCACGTCTAAATTGTTTCGTGGGGCCGTTACTGGTACCGTTAATCGTAGAACCGCCACGTTGCGTCAGGAAAAGTTGATGCCACGTTTGAGGATCGCAAGAGATCTCTAAATTTTATTCTACGATTTATATTTTTTATTTAAATCGGTTTTGATTGAATTTGTTATATAAGAAATTCGATTAACGTATCTTGTAACATTTTTCCTTTTCCGCCAGGTGTAATAATAATTGTATAATAATTGTATAGTAATTGTATATTTGTAACACCGATAACTTTGTCGTAAATGCAACAAAAGGAACCGTTTAATGCTCAGTCCCATTTAATTGCAATTACACTACGCTACAAAGACTCCGCTGAAGGTTCGCGGAGAAATAAGAAAAAGAAAAAAAGAAAATGTTTAGCATTTAAAGTTAAACGTCTGTTCTTGTTTCAAGCATTTGAAGTAAACCATTGATACAAGAGTTCATTGCATTTGATGTATAATGTTCGCTACTAATCACGGAACTTTCGGTAAAAAATGGAGTCTTGCGAGAAATTCGCGCGAAACGCAATTCGTTCGACTTTTGTTCTCCGATTAATTGAGCCTGCCAACGAATACTTGCGCAAACAATGTCGCTAACTGGCATAGAAAAATTGGTTCTACGTTTTATGACTTTTTCAACGACGTGTAATTCCATCTGCATTGTGCTTATTTTCACGCGTAAACAGTGGTTCGTACCTTAACGAAAAGTGGGAAAAAATTGGTTGTCGCTGAACGCGGGGCGGGAAATAACACAGGACTGCTCGTAAATGTACAACAGTGCTTCAGAGAGTGAGTCTACGCGATAAAATAAATGAAAAATGTTGTATGAATGGAAACAGTAGGTGTAATGGCTTTTGAATTAACAACTACCACAAAAGATTAAGTGAGTATTTTAACGTTGAATTTTGTTGTCATTGGAGAATACCAAATGTTATCCGAACAATTTTCGAGCCATTTTATATGATTTTTAATTTTATTCATTTATAAATCCTCAATATTTTAAATATTAAAATAAAAGAGACTTTGGTGAGAAATATATCGGAGCAAACAGATCAGGAACGCTTCGAAATATGTTTGTCCGATTTAATGTTTATATTTATTTCGTGAATTATCACCGTGCATTTATGAATTAGCCTGTATAAATAGAAAAGGAAAAAGATTTGGATATAGTACCGGGAATCAAATATTCATAAAAATGAAGGATCATAGAATCGTTTCAAAGCGGCACGAATAAAAGTAATGGAAACTTAATCTTTGCCTGAATTCACGGCGTTCCGGGCTAGCGTTCGTATATTTCCGGCATAAATTTGAATTTCATTTATCTCCATAAAACATCAACTGTCGTGCAGCCTTTTAGGTTTGTGTACACGTGTATTGCTGTAAAGTCGCGCAAGTTATTTTCTGCCCTGTTAATTCCCTAATTACGCGTGGCGATTAAACTTCCTTTTTGAGAGCAGCGTTCGTCGAACGAAATCACTAGTCTCATCAGCAAAACGTTTTGACAGAGTTAGTGATTAAACTTCAACTTTTCAAATCTTTAATCAAATTTAACTAATCTTATGTCTCGAATTTAATTATTCTCGTAGAAATAGCTAACGGCGGATATTAAGCAGTGTAAAAAGTGAGGAATGTAGCGCAAATAAGGAGAAATATAAGCTTTGATAATAATTACACTATTTCACGACGCATTTAAATAAAACGCTACAAATGAGCAAGCATTTCCTATTTGGACATAAAATGATATCTGGAACACAAGTACTATAAGAACAGTGTAAAACTTGGCCTTTTTGATCTTCTTTCCAAAAAAAAAAAAAAAAAAAAAGAAACAATTTCACCGTTTCCGCTTCGTAACACGAAAAAGAAAGCCAGCAAACGACGAGTTGGCGCGATGATTAAAAGCATCGCGGGACTTTCATCCCGGATGTTCTTTGCTCGTCGATTGCCACTCGTCTCGTTTCTTCTCTGTCTTATTCGCGTACTCAAATTCCGTCTCTTTTACCCAATAAGCTTCGAGATCGCCTCGAGCAGCTGTTTATTGTGTCGCGTTTAGACGTTCTCTTCTTGTACACACCATTTCTCGATGGTCGACACCATCCACGAGGGAGAACGTCGACTCTATTTGCCGTGTCTACACTAAAGAGCTTAACTTCTTCGTCTCTAAGCCGAGTTCACGCCGGTGCCGCGAGTTCTGTAGGCCAGGCCACGCCATTCCCAAAGCAAATCTTCGGTCGACTCGGTTTTTGTCCCGCGAATATTCTATCCTGTGTCGACGCTTTAATGCACTTTTTCCAACCCCCTGTTCCGCGTTTCCGCCCCGACACGCTCGCGCACCCCTTCGTTTATCTCGTTCTACACCCTTTTCTCTCGTTCGTGACGTGTTTCTCGCGAGGTGCGACGCGCATCGACCGATGCACGCCTCTAAAAGCATTATGAATCGGCACGCGGTAAGCGCGACCTGTGAATGTCGTCGACGGCTATGGAAATAAAGGGAGACATCCAGCGCATTGGTCGTTGAAAAAGGGCACGGAATCTATGCCAGTCTACTGGATTGCTCGAGTGCTGTTCAGCCGACTAGCAAACGCTTAGCTCGCTGATGTTCTGGTTCGTCGCGATCCCTGTGAATGGCGGCCAGTTGCATTAGGGATGATGATGGTTCGTATCTGTTTTTGGTTTGAAAAAGGGATGTCGCCTGAGTCTTAACAAAGCTGGATGCGGTTCTTGTGATGTTATTGATAAAGAGATTTTGTTAGAGACTAGGCGTTAGTTCTTTTTTTTTAATTTATTTTATAACGCAGAATATAGGATATTTAAAAGGTACTTCCATCTTTGCTTCCATCTTATCAATTGTTATCTTCCATCTTATCAGTTGTTGTACTTCGAACATTTATCGATAGATGCTACTATCAATTTATCGCGAATAAACGTTTAAACAGCAACGGTCACCGATAACATTGTCCAAGTGATGCAAAGAAGCTGTACACCGATAGTTGTCGAACTTTATTCTTTCGATTCCACAAGCTTTCTGTATTCTGTATCTATTCCTTTTCTTATTGCTGCACTTTTTCGTTCCTTTCCTTTTTCCTTATCTGCTCGAACGACTGTCAGGTTAGAGGTCTGCTTTATCGAGGTTACGTCTGTGTCAGTTCGTAGCATATGGTCGTTTCTCAGTTCCCTTGGAATTCTTTCTGTTTCGTCTCGCGATCTACGCGTATGTCGAACGCACATATGACGCTCCCCTTCAAGAACATGCACGCTTATTCAAAACGTTATTGGATTGATGCTTCTTGTTGACAGAGCACCGTAGTATTCTACAGTTTCTTAGGGGGTGTTCTTTGAAATTCTGGAATCAAACTCNTGTTGACAGAGCACCGTAGTATTCTACAGTTTCTTAGGGGGTGTTCTTCGAAATTCTGGAATCAAACTTACAATTTTTCATATTTATTAGAAAAAAGTGGCTCGTCAGATGTGACTCTAATTTCTTGTTAATCTGACACTTCTATCTTTGCATCTTTCTCGACAATTAAACGAATACATCGCACAGAAAATGCATGAAAAAAAAGAAAAAGAAAAATGCACTGTAATGTCAGATTTCGGTCGCTTTAACCCAATAATGCACCGAGTTCTATCATTGCGTCTACTTTATTTAATCGCGTTTGCTGTGAACTTGCAGAATCCCCCTCTGTATCGATCGAATTGTGTACGCGCTAGCGCACAATATTACCAAATTTTACCGTACATGCACGTTACAACTCTATTCCGCGTATTAGGAACACGAAACGCATGGAATAGCCCAAGATCGGACGTTCAGGAACGACCAGCGGTTGCTCGGCTACTCGTCGAAATTGCAGTGTCCACGATGCACCTTATCTTCTCGTTTTATTCGTCGCGACACGATTAAATCTTGGACGAGATTGCAACGTGTAACTAGAACGCATACCGCGGGAAGACGACCGGTTTAATCCCTTTCGCTTTCACTTTTCTTGGGCTGCGTGTTTCGAACATGTAAACTATAATTTGGTGTACCTATCAATTATCTCTTTAAAGATGAACAACCAATTCTAGAATGTACACTAGATTATTAAAATCTTTTCACTAACGAGATACGGATCGGCAAGCTATTATATTCTCATCGTCTTCCTAGTCAACTAACCAATTTCTAATTAATCCAATAAACTATTCCAACAAATCTACCAATTATGTACTCCAATTCAAGTAGAATTAATTTCTCCTACCTCCCTAGACCCAATTACTTCCAAATCACCTGGTCCGCAATATTTCTCTGTCCAAACACGCGTATCATTTGATTGCATTCTAATCACGCGATACACGATCCACCGTTCGATCAAAAGTTCCACCGGTCACGTACATTTAAGCAGTTGATTATTCATATACAAGGCTAAGCTTAAACGTGTCTCTACCGAATGAAACTATGTAACCGGTTGATGCATAACGAGAGGATCGAAGCGGATATTAACGGGAATTCGAAGCTTATTCTGTTACACAACGCGTATTATCTGATTTTATCCTGCGTGGTTATCAGCAGCGATTCGACAGATTAGATCCGATTCTATCATGCGGACGGAGGGGATATTCATCGGATCGGTGGGTATCGCACAGCTGGCTGATTCGTGTTCCATCGAAGATAACTCGTTCTTGTAATTGACAGGCCGTGAATCATAGAAATTCGGTAGTGATCGATGAAGGTTGGGTTGACCGCCGTTTGGAAATGGGTCGTATCAATTTTGCGTAGTACACGCCGCCGGATTGATCGAGTTGGCCAGTTGTTAGCGGTGTTGCCTTGTTTGGGGACGAACAGTAACGAGGGCTCGCGGTGATAGAAAATTAACGAAGCATACCCCGAATAATTGTCGAAGGGAAACTTGCAGGGGCGACGAGCGGAGGCAACTAAGCGTTTCTGGAATTTCAAGGAGCGTAGTCGTAGATTTTCGGTGAGACCGAATATTAATTTTAGCTGATTGAGTACTGTGTTGCGAGACGTCGTTGCGTTGTTGCAAAGATTCTGCGAAGTCTCGAAAGCTAGCCGTTTGAAGTAGACAAGGTGTTAAAGCGACGCGGACCGAACGTATCGTTTTAAAATTATAGCTACTGTATTGTAAGTCATTTGTACCCAATTTGCAACGCGTACGCGACAACGCTGTTGATAAGCAAGTTCATCTCCAAGACTAGAAAGAAACCTTTGACATGCGCGTCTCGTAACAAGAAGAAAGGCGACGATGTTTCAAGATTCTTAACGATACTTTAACGATCCGATCTCGGTTCAGAACATCATAACTTGAGCTCCATTGTTCGCGTCTTCTCTCCGAAGAGAAAAGTTTTCGTCACGGAAGAGAGTGCACGGTGAACCAAACGAATCGATGCACGAGAATAAAAGTTAGCCTTCACTCTGTCCGTGTTTTCTGTTTCATGGTGTAATAGATCATTTTCTTGCATCTGTCGCGGTACAACCGCCCTCCCTGTGTATTGCACGACCTATTTGTCCAGTGGGTGGCTGTAATGATGAAAGTTTCGCGATCGACGCTTGAACTTTTCGCAGGAACTGGTTGTTTTTCATCGGTCCCTCTATCGAGCTTCGAGTGTCCATTAGAAATACCATGAAAACATCGAAGTCAATCTAAATAGCCGGAAAATGGATAGAACGGCGTGACGAGAATTTCACAGCTGGCCGGGTATCGTCACGTTCACGCTTTCCTAGCTCTGCCTCTTTATTACTCCAAAAGTAATACTCTTGCAAGTTTTTTTTTTCTCTCGTAATCGGGCGGCCATCGTGTTGTGTCGCGTTGCAGAAGTTCGTGTGTCCGTCGACATTGCGACTTTAATCTCGGGGACCATAGTTTCGTTCGACGAAAACGATCCTTGGCTTATTACACGTATAATGGGCACGAGGAATGAACGAAATACCGGTTCGTTTAATAAAAGGTTTATTGGATTTTCGGCGAAAGGTATAAAGGCGGTGATTGGCTTTGGTGTTGCAAGATTGAATTTTGGATCGGAGATACTTAAGAATTTCGTTATAACATATTCTATTTTATCAAACTTAAATTCGGATAGGGCTTCGTAATGGATTTTAATATTTTTCTCGCAAGAATGAGGAAGAAATTTGGTGGATTGATCCAGAGTCAGAGATATACGAATTTAAATAATCTTAGACTTGGGGAACGAAAAATTTAACGAATAAAAAAAGGATCTAAATTAAACGGAACCATTGATCTGTTAAAATCAAGACAGAATAGCATTTAAATAGGATTTAAATAGAATTTAAAAAGCATTTAAAAATAATTGAAATCCTCATTCCACGCATAGAAATATTGCTGATTACCAAAAGTTCCATAAATAATAATTTATGGGCGTTACCCTAGCGTCGCAGTTGCTCTATTATGCGCCTAATCTGAATGTATCCCGATGCAGCGTTGCGGACCGGCCGTAGGTGGGACGTTGTTAATTCAAACAGTTTACTTAAATTATGAATTCCATCTACACGCGTGCTCGTTTACATGCACGGCCGCTTCTACTTTGCGGGCACCGCTAATAATTGCGACCAGCACCGGGCCCCGGCTCTGTCTTTCCGGGAAAGTTGAAGTTTCCGGAAGTAGTATGCCGCGGTGTGTTTTAGGTAAATATACGAGATATGTAACGGAGAAGGAGGCGCCGGCTGAGTCGGCGGTGGCTAAATTAATGCGGAATACGTCTGTTCTCTGCGGCTGGGCTGTCTCTCAAGTGGATGCTCGACGAATACAGCCCGTTCGTGTAAAATACGTACGGCAGGTATACCGACAGACAAGCAGATAGTCAGACACACGGTGAATTCCGCTTGATGCTAGATACGCCGCGGCGAAATTAGATTGTTAGACGAGCATCGATTATTGACAAACGGAATACTGTGTATTCAACCCTCTGAACAGTGTGCCGAGTTTGAGAAACCCCATGTACGTTGAGACCTATGGAGCGGTTGTAAATTTTGTCGACAAAAATTTCACTTTGTTCTTACACAAATTTTTGTACGAAGTTTATAAGTGTTTTGTGTTTGAAAGAGAAGTAAGTTTTAATGGGGGTGGGGGTGTGTGATAATGGAACGAAAATTTACTTTACTGAAATTCACACGAAAGGCGACAGCTTCTATTCTTTGAAGTTAAATATTGAAAATTCGAATTTTACACGATCATCCACTCCGAGATAAAAATAAACCAAACGAAGTGTTTACAAACCGTCGCCAAAATCGATATCTCGATCGAGAAGTGGCACACAGCTCGGTAACTGTTATTGCTACGTGATTTATGCCCGGAAAGTAAATTCAGTTGGTTACACTTTCGAGCATGCAAAGTTATAGTTCCGCCGCGTTTTTCTGTTATAACCGAGCTTTTAACTAATAAAACGATCTCGCAAAAAGTCGTAAATCTACGGTTTAATTCGACTTAAAAAGTTAGCCATCAGTCGGAGCGAGAAAAAATTTATTCTCACCGCGCGTTCGAGAAAAGGCGAGAAAAAAGAAAATCATGTCGAATGTCAGAAAAAAAATTCAGTGCTCGAAACACGGTAACGTTTTTCTCTACTTTCGAAAAGAGAACAATACGATTTTCGAATAATGGACTGTCAGATCTTAAATTAATAGTCCATTGTGAAACTGCCAAGCTTTTGGAACTCTTGGCATGTTTGTCAGAAGGATTTTGCTGAAAATGTTTTTTTTTTTTACATCGACGTTTTTGCTACTGACAGCCGTACTGTAAAAATTTGACACGCTTTCCTCACGTTGGAACCATCTCGATTGAACGAGCCTCGCACAAAAGTTCGGCCTTTCACGTTCGAAAGAGAGTTCATTTGATTAAACGATAAAAAACTACGTTAAATTTTACCGGTAAAGGTTTCTCGGCTTTTTTCATCAAATTATTTACTTCATTCCTGGTTTAGCTGCATTGGTTTCATTGCATCTACTGTAAAACTCGCAGAATAATTAAAATAATAGCAAGGAAAAGAAAACAATCTTCGTAAAAAATATACCAACTCTCGTATCGAAAAATTTTCAATAACTTCAATTCCTCGGTTTACTTTACAAGAATATACCGATTCTTCGTACCAACTTATCAACCCTTCTTACTTCTTACAAGAAATATTACCATAGATGTTATAATGTTAATATAAATCTCGAAAAAATATTAGACACGTATCTTTTTTTATATCGGCCATCGTTCACTTTGAAGGGGTGACATCAGGTCTCAAAGTAAGATGTAAAAGTTCTTGATTTAATCAATTTTTTTTTTAATTTTTTACATGGCTGGATTCGGTAGTAAAAAATAGACAAACCGTACGTTTGAACTTTCTTTCTATCTCCAATAGTTTTCAAGATATACTGCCAAATAGGTTTTTCACCCCCTACTTTGAGGGCCGACAGAACCTCTTCAAAGAGAACGATGACCGATATAAAAAAAACATGTGTCTAATATTTCTTTTCGAGATCTATATTANGAAATATATCGGAGCAAACAGATCAGGAACGCTTCGAAATATGTTTGTCCGATTTAATGCTTATATTTATTTCGTGAATTATCACCGTGCGTTTATGAATTAGCCTGTATAAATAGAAAAGGAAAAAGGTTTGGATATAGTACCGGGAATCAAATATTCATAAAAATGAAGGATCATAGAATCGTTTCAAAGCGGCACGAATAAAAGTAATGGAAACTTAATCTTTGCCTGAATTCACGGCGTTCCGGGCTAGCGTTCGTATATTTCCGGCATAAATTTGAATTTCATTTATCTCCATAAAACATCAACTGTCGTGCAGCCTTTTAGGTTTGTGTACACGTGTATTGCTGTAAAGTCGCGCAAGTTATTTTCTGCCCTGTTAATTCCCTAATTACGCGTGGCGATTAAACNAAAACCTATTTTCAACCTCAGTTACTCTCCATGATTTCAAATCCTACACAAGAAATAAAATTATAATTCTTATAACTTCAAACCGGGAAAATAAAACTGTAATTTTTATTTCTCTCTAAAACATGTCTCGCCTTACCAACCGTGCAGCGGCAACAAAATCATCTCGATTGCCCTTTTCCCCGTGTCAGAATAGAAAACCGATGCACGTAACCCCGTTCCCATTCACGAGATCAATTATTCGCGCGCGAGCAAGTTGGTCGACGCAGGCCCATAATTTTACCATGTTTGTTCTAACCGCAACATAGTCGAAGCAACAGCGCGTTCGAAGGGTGGTGCGCGCGCGAGAGCTGTTTAGCGTGCAGACCACGAGTCCCCCCTCAGTCGATTACCTTGAAAGTTCATTCGTGAACGCAGGGGTGGCGGCTCGAAGGGCCGATAACGAGGAGGCAAGGTACGATAACGTTATCGTTCTTGGTGAACCTTCGTCCTCGGTGGCGTGGACTCGATGCGATGTGTGTTCGTAGCGTGCACCCGTTATCTCGTCGTGCACGCCTTCCTGGCTGAAGCCTAGCATCGACCACCAACCACGTGTCGATACACCGTGGAAAAGCTGGTCATCGTGTCTTTCGTCCAGAGACACGCGCGCGACTCTTTCTCGTTGTCACGATAAGTCGGTTTTATTTTTTCTCGCGGGTGGTGTTCGCTTTTTTTTTTTTTGATGGAAGAAGGCAGAGGCGAAGATGTAAGTTGTTCGGATATCGAATTTTTTGTTGGGATTTTTTGTATCAAAGTCGTCGATCAGCGAAGCGCTCGAATTTTTGTTTTGACCAGAAAGAAGTAAAGTACTCGAGTCTTCGTAAACATAACGCGTGCATGGCACAAGAACAATCTTCATCCAGCGTGGCAGTAATTCGACCGTGAGATAACGGTTCTCATCTAGATGCATCGAACGGACATTCGATGCACCTTAATTCCGTGCTGTCAATTCGGTGCAAATTTCAATTAACCGAGCTGTATGTCAAGGAACGAACGTAACGATAACGCGTTGGTTATTTTGCATTATAATCGTAATACTCTGCCAGACCAGCGAGATATCGTCAACGAATGTATATTTTACGAGCGGTAAAACGCAAACAGGCATTATTTTCCGGTATCCGATTCATGTCTGTGAAACGCCTCGGTATGATTGCACGTCGAAATTGCATCTATGCTCGAACATTACTCCTGCATGCATATTTTAAGCTGTAACTAAAAAAATATTCGACCGTGCTGTCTTTTCGTCGATCGGTCGCTTTGTTGTCGACATTAGCCCCGCAATTAATTTCCCGATTGCTTACGATGTCAACGTCATGTAGAGGCTAATTGTCCTTCTATCAACATAATAGAGTACGTAGTAAAGCACGGGCCATCAGTAAGTACGAACGTCAGAATATTCTACGAGGCGACACTGTGTACTTTACGACGTGTATTCCGCTTCGTGAACCAGGACCCGAGCGTAACAAGATAATTACCGCGCTGTGAAATGTATTTACCTAATTCTCGATTGAAACTTCACCCTAGGAGAGATGTCTCGGGTTTCTACGTTTACATTCTGCGATGTTTTTTGGCGAGAAGTAGTCTCGCATTTGTTTGCAGAAGGAAAAGTTCAATTAGTTATATATACGATATTTTATATTTACACGGTTAATAAGTATCGGGTGCTGAAATATAATTTTACCGAATTTAAAAGTATAAAAATATAAAAAATATGAATGATTAGTCACAGTGTTCACAGCGGGTAGAAAAATATTTCTAGGATCTAGGTTTAGAGTTCAGGATCTGCGATTCAGATTCTGTGTACATGTAAGCGTAGATCCTACGAACTGGTAGTGGTAGTTGGCAGGTTCCATGATTCATTGGACATAGATTTTAAGATCTCATGTTCCATAAATGTTTCCATAGCGACTCTACGATTCTAGGATCATTGAATTCAAAGTTCTGTCATAGGTGGTCGGCACTAAGTCTGGCGTCTTTACGGTTATGAAATTTGAGGTCTCACATTTCCAATATAGCGGTACGATCTTCAAATACTTCTTAGCGAGAGATAAAACTTCTTGGTCATTGAGTTTTAGGTCTTACAGTCTCGGTATGTATCTTAAATTTTTCCTAAATGTTCCTTGACAAATCCTACGAATCCTTGGGTCGAGGAGTTCAAGATCCCAATACCCAAAAGTACTCCGAAGCAGGTTTTCCGACTCGCGACTCGTAATATTAGTTAGAACACAGTCTAATCGGCTTTCGAGGAAAACGGCCGACTTACGAGAAAACTGTAATAATTCATTTGAAACGATTTTGACAAGTTGCAGCAGTATATTAATCTTCCGAATCAAATAAACTTTCTGCAACGTGTCGTCGACATTTCCCCTGCCTTCTTCTGCCAACGCATAACATCATCGCCCTTTAGAGTCACGCGTTCAATATCGGAAAAAGGCAAGAATCATACGACGTTGGTCGAAATTTGTGACCCGTCCAGAGTTTTATGACCTGACAGCGTATGCAGCGTCGGAAATCGGTTCGCTCGAGCACGGAAAGGGGATATCTTTCACGACGCGGCAGAGAGGCGGGGGATTATTTATTTATCGCGATTACGCGCGGTGAAATTTGCGAACGGAAGCTGATCTCGCTGTTGAGTGTGTACACGGTGTGCACGGATAGGGTGGGAATTTATTTAACGCGATAATCCGGCTCGACCAAGCTGTTTTGTATTTCGCGAGGCCGTAAAGTTGTGCGGTGGTGGCAAATTCGTAGAAATTCCCCGGCGATAAGACGCGTTATAGTTTCTAATTGTCGAGGAATAATCACGGGCACCGTTATTCAACCGGTAATAGGACGGTATTGGCTTAAAGAGCCAATTTGTAGTCGGAAGTGCAGATGTGATATTACGATACGTTTCCATTAGTATGAACTGTACATATTCGCCTGCGGTGAGCGTTACATTAAACGCAATTTGCAATATTCATTCAACCCCCCACAGCCCACCGGCAGAACCCTTTGTCGACGATGCCGCACACGCGCACGTTCATGCTCGCCCATAGCCTTAGTTTCTCCTTTCTTGAAATCTGATTTCGTGTTTCCCTTATTATATCCAGATTCGTGAGCGCAAAGTCACGAGCGATTCAAACGAATCGAGTAACTTTGTTTCTTCTTTTCTCATTTCGCGTACTTATCTTAGAGAAATTTCAAACTTTTATAGTACTTACTGTTAAATTAGCTATTAGCTTATAACTGTCTTTTAGGGCTGTTAATAAAGTATCGGAAAGCTTTTTTCCTCTTTCAGCGTAAAAAGAAAAGTTGGCGGAGACTGTAAATTCAGTTTTATTAGATTTCAATGAAAAATGTTAAGGGGTACACGTTAGAACTACTTCGAAATAAAAAGTGAAGAATATTTCTGCGCAAATTAAGCACGCGATGGTTTTGAACGACTCATCATCGTTAAAATTAGTTTGATAGACAGTGCCTGATCGGAGGCTTCTCCAACCGTTAATCTTCGTAAGCTGATTTTAAAGAAAGATAATTCGACGTAGAAATAGATTTGATTGCGTCTGACATATTTAATCATTTTCGTTCAATCATTATTTTCGTCAATACATGCCTGTACGTCTTAAAAATCTTTTGTATCGCGTTAAATTCATCTTCTTCGGTTGGTTCCTATTCGTATAAAATTTACTATAAAATCAGCGAAACATTACTAGATCAAACAAATCGGCGTTCATTCAAGTCCGTACCGTCTCAAAGCGAATGAACGAGGATCCAGTACCACTGCGTCTAACACAGGTTTTCAGCTCGACATCAAGCACGGAATTAATCAGACGAGCTCCGTCAGATCGTATGCAGAATTTTCGGGGCTGCATCTCAATTTTCCCTCCAGCGAGATTATAAACGTCCGTTGTAGCATTCATCCGGCAGACTTGGTCCCGGCCAAGTGCTTTTTCCGTTATTAACGGCGTCGGAAAATACTCGGGCCGGCCTCGATACCGAGTGTAAACTGCACAGGCTGAGCCCATAAACAGGAAGCAGCCACGGCTGCTTGCATACGGGTCTACGAGGCCCCGTAAAACTGTTCCAGTATTTCATTCCCCGTAACCGCGTTGCCCGGTGCCACTTTTTCTCCGTTACACTGTTCTTGCAGCGCGGAAATATTCTTCCGCGTCCGCAGGCTCTTCGGTTACACGTGCCTCGTTTACCACTGCTTCGTTTTTTCGTTTTTTATCTCTCCTCCTTTCTTTTCTAACATTGAAGTCTATCTCGACGCGAGGAACCAGAGGAACCCGAGGAACAGGGAGGAAGAGGAAGCGAGAGGGGTGAATGCTCGCGAAATAATTAGGAACCATACATCCTGACCGCGCTCGAGTCTTCAGCCCTTCAGCCCGTTCGTATTTTTACCAGCAATGGCTTGTTTCCTTTGCGTGTCCGTCTCTACTTTCGGCCTTTCTGCCTTTATACGGGCTCGTCCAATTACATTTCTGGCCGCTGTATTATTCATTCGGTGGAGCGAGATAACCTGAGCCGGCTTAGAGCGCGATTATAAGGGTCGTCGCTACCCCCACTTTCTCGCTTTCGCTCTTCCTTCATCCCTGGTTGTCGACTTTTCCTGCATATTTCGGAAACATAGCTCTCGGGTCGAACCGTTCGACGTTTCGACCAGTGTCTACTAGTATGTGAGTCTACTAGGAAAATAAATTGAGTTTCTACGTATACAGTACCGTATAGGTACGGTACCAGGTGTGAGTTGTGGTATAGTTTATAACGGAGAACAGGTTACGATGAAAAGTCTACTTTAGACTTCGGTGCGGTTTAACACGATTCTATAATTATCGTTAACTTAATTCTTCACGCTTCTTTATTTCATATTCGTTACACTTATTCTGTCCGCAACAATTGTTTCGTGAGTTGCTTGGTTACAAATGTAACAATAGCCAGAAGTTCCGAGTCAAAGAAAAATTATATTATATCGTTAGGATAAAGTACCTTTCGAAATGGAAACTCGTTGCACTTCTGAGCTATTCAATCTTTCGTAAGAAGAATTTTATCGCAGTACAATTTAAATTGAAGTAAAATTAGCGTTTCGGTTACTACCTTTTTTTACAACCACTGTTAACTTTCTAACTCCTCGATCGACCTTAAAAAATTCGTTCCACGAGTACGAAAGATTGCATAATATCTTAAAAAATAAATAAGAATTTATTAGAGAGTTTGTTCGAACGTAGGTATCGATCAAAGTATCGAGGGTAGCTTTTAAACCTTTTATTTGCCGTCTGGTTGGGTGATCCGACGCTCGTAATCAGCTCTGTGTAGCTGGCCTTCGTTATCCCTGCTGACAGGAAGCGCCGATTACAGGGCATAATCGAACGTCCTCGGGCGGACTGTATTTTTAATTAAGAAACAAGGCTTAAGGAACGCGCGGACGGTGGAAAAATGCGGGGACGTTAGCTCGTTTCCTTGCGCAACGGTACTGGATTTAATTAGTACTGGCTCTCGTCTCTCGTTCTCTATCTCGGAAAATGAAAAAGCTTGGAAAGAAGACGGGGAAAGAAAGAAGTCAGCGAGGCAGGAAGGCAAGCAAGCGAAAGAGAAGGGTAGGGAAAAAAAAAGAAAGGGGCAAGGGGAAGAGATCGTTGCACGATATGGACGATGGTAAATGTTTTTCCTCATGGGAAAACTCGCCTAAAAGGGTTGTCGTGGCTCGAGCGACCAGCAACTGGAGAATAAAAGGAGACGATATGCGAGCGAGCGTTTCGAGTGTGTCATGCCACGTGCGTTTGTCGTTCGCATATGCAACCAGCCTTAATGAATAGCGTATAAAACGCGAATTAACTGTCCGATAACAGCTCGGGATGCTTCCCAGACCATGGAGATGATGGACTTGACAGATGTTGCGGTTGGATTTACAAAGTGTTGTTCTGTTGTTTATTGTTCGAGTATCGTTAATAGGCAATAAGATTTAAATGAAGCAGAATTTTATAATTATTTAGGAAGATAACAAAAAATTTATACCAATTTTTGTGAACGTAAATTAAATATATATACAGTATTAGTCGATCAAATTGCAGTTGGTCGAATATTTAGATGCTTTGCAAGCTTTTTAGTTATATTAAATTGTATTAAGGTTGTCTTTTAATAGTTTTGAATAATCCGATGCGATAGGGCTGCATTATATATAATTTCGAAATATTTTCATTCAATGATGTATTGTTGGTTCGAGTCGCTCAATCATCTTTTTGTTTTTAAGATTTGAACCGAATTTAGTTGCATTTCAAAGCGCTGAAAGACAATTGTAATATTGCTTTTTGTTGCATTTGCACTTTTGAGCTTTGCATTGAACCGATGAATATTTTAGCTTTATAAAGTATATCATTTTATCATTGAGTCTGGTTAAAGGAATCGCTTTTTTAGATCTTGAAAATTAGGTATGCAAATGGATTTGTGCCTGAATTTTGAAGTAGATACCGTCCTGGTACAAAATTGAATACATAAAACGAGCTAAGTGAATTTTGATACGGTTGTATTTCGGTAATGCCTGAAAAAGGGTACGTATTTTCGTATTTTACGGACATCGCACGTGTCACTCGCGATAAATTGTCGCTCACCGACTCCAGTAAACCAGGCACTTTACCTTATAACGTGATTTATATTTTCGCAGTTGTTGTAAAACCTTATGATACGTTACTTGACTACGTATCAATAAATCTCTAGCTTCGAATAAATTTACAGGGGCTGTCATAAATTCACAGATACGCGTTATGATTTTATCTTTATGAAACAACTCGTGCTTAAGCACTAAACAGTAAATTACGATGCTCGTTTAAACAACAAAATATCAAATGGAGTAGAAATAATGGGCGTGGTATTCATTCTCAAATATTAATGGTTGTACAGCAAATTCTAGGACATTTTAATCCATTTGGAGTGTGGAGGTGGCATAATTTATACATACCGTAAAAAAAACACGATTCAACCCGAAAGTGCAAATAAATGTCAGAAGAAAATGTTTCAGGATAACAATGAAATAAAATTTTTTTCCCGTAAACGATTAAATGGTTCAATTGATAAAAATGATAAAATCCGACAAGCAAGAAATTTAAATTTAAACACCGATCCAGCAATTGGATATCGATCTCTTCTTCTTACGACCGTAAGTTTCGTTCTCGATAAATTAGAATTTCAATCTCAACTTTTTCCGTGAATCGTGTTTCGAGGTAGAAAGCTTCTCCATTGCATTACCTGGCAAATGGTGCTGGTTCGAAGTTTTTCGTCAAGTGGTCACGTTATCTGACGAATAGTCGTGGTTTTAATTGGCAGAGAAAGAACCGCAGCGGGTCGATCGTTGCTGTTTCGACAGTGCTCGTTGACATTACTTTTTGAGAGACGTTAAAAAACTCGTTTTCATGGAATTGTACTCTGATTTGGTGTGGTTTCAGCGAGATAAGAGTTGTAGTTGGCAGTTAAACGTGTAATTATTCTGGTAAAGCTATTTTCTTGTCAAGTACAGGACGAAATTTCTAATTTAAAAAAAAAAAGAAAAAAAAAATTATAGCGAGACTAAGAGATATTTTTGAACACTTCTTTCATGTTGAAAATAAATTTATTTACAAATTTATGCAAGTCACTTGAATTCTAAGCCCCTCGAGAACAGACGCGTGTAACGTTCCCGAGCCCATCACGAGATTCCCTTTTTTCCTAGTTAACGTCCTTATTTGATACTTGACGATAATATTTACTTGATAGATTACTCGCGGTCATTAATTAACGTACACCTGCTTACGCTGCATAAGTTAATTAATTAATTATACACGTAATAAACCTGTTCGCAACGAGGCTGGCTGTTCTCGTTTAGAGCAGCTTGTTCTGAGTATCGATCGAACTTCGTCATTAGCATAACAGCTTCATCGTTGTCGGCCTATCAGACGTCGATCGAACGCGAATTGGATTCGCGTATCCTTCTTCCGCCGGAAGAGCCTCACGCGTCATAAATCCCGGGTTATTATGATTTCACGACTACCTAAGTGCTTTTGATTTTTCATTTTCACGGAACGGTTACGTAAAGTTAAACAACACAGATGACTAATTATATAACTTCGAGTCCTATTTGGAAATAGTCCCCAATTTCTTAAACAAAAATTAAATATACATAGAATATACCTGTATAAAAAAAATATAAAATTATTCGAATTCTATTCGACTAATCTAGTCTAGTTCGACTAATCTAACACAATTTAAATGATCCAACTTTCTATCCGTTCACAAAGCAACACAGAGTTACTCTCAAATCCTCCCAAGTATTTACGCGAATAAGCGTATCTCTTGAACTGCCACTTTCCCCGAGTCGGGGTCATCGGAAGCGCGCGTCGAGAGTTTCCGCGACTGACTTTCGAACGCGTCCCACAAATCAGGCATCGCGTGTGTATCGCGTCGCTGGGATCGCATAAATTTCATGTTTCGTTCTCGAAACACAGCGCGTAGACGAACGAGCGTCAAGGGGTCGTACGCGATCGCGGAACACGCGCGTTCTTCGATTAAACCGCATCGTTCGGTACGGAGCGAAGCTTCTGCTATTCAACAAGTTCCCGACGTTCTCGGGGCGAGACATATTTCCATTCGTGGTGTCTCCTGTCGCCAATTTACGCCCTCCGGTCCTTGGTTTCGTCGGTCCGCGAAACGCTCGACATTGGGCAAACGTGTCGGCTCCCCGGTTGGCCGTCCCTACGCTCTCAGACGCTAATTTACTCGCCTTAACGCGACACTTCACGCCGCGGCTAGACAGGCTGATACGATTAATGCTTGTGAACCCCTATTACCACGCCTGGGATGATCTATACTCATTAGGGTGAAGTTTCGGGTCGGGTGTCAATGCTGCTTTGTCTTAGGGGTTGTTTCTCGGTACCTTCGAGGGTGTTCGTTTCGTTAAAAGCTTTTTATATTAGATTGCATCGATACTTCTGCATTTTATGATCGATTATAAAATATTTGCGTGGAAAAATTTGTCGGGTAATTATTAATGGAAAATTAATATGGAACATTTTCAAAGTTTACGTTTAAACCATTTCCCTGGTTTTCAAAACATATGCATACCTGTTGTTCGTTGGTTCGTAATACCCGACGTACAGTTCGGTCAGCCGGAAATAGAGCGGGCAACGAGGCGCGGAATTTTATAGCTACCGTTCTACGTTCTACATAAAAGGGCGAAAACAAACGTCGAAGTTACGCGCGTAAAACCGTTCTACGTAAAATGTATTTTTGTCGCCTATAGATGTCGGCCCCGTAAAAGGTGGCTCGTAAACAATGTCCACTGTTTCGACAAATGCATGAAGCTAGGCTGACCAATCGTTTCGGAAATACAAACCTTGGAAAACAAAAAAAAAAAAAAAAAAAGAAAAAAATTCTTACCGTGTCTGATTCGGTAAAACAAATAAAGTTACGTTATTCGATGGACGAAGTATCGAATGATTTTTACGAGCTTCCGAATTTCGAGCCATTTTTTTGTAGCAAAAAAATACGACACCCTCCATAAATTCGTTAGCTTTATTCCTCCATTGCTGCATCGTAAAATTTTTCGTTCAGGTAACGCGAAGCTGGAGATTCTCTCTGCTGTGTCAGAATCATGATTCACCGCGATATCCTCGCGCAAAAATAAAAGGCCCAATCCTCCGTGTCTCGTGTCGTGAAGGCGAATGAGATGGAGCTACGAAGGCACGAGGCGTGCACGGTTCAGATGCATCCAAGATGCCTTGATATGCAGGACGAGGGATAGTCTAAGGATGCAACGTGACCTCATCACCCGACCAGTTCTTTTTCCACCATCCTCCGAACTGGAAAACATTTCCAGTCGCGGGGGAGGCGTTACGTGAACCGTCCGTTGGCGAGCAGCTCTCTAAAACGTTTTCCTATGCTTGAAACGGGAACGCTCCGCCCGCGTTCTCGTAAATCGTGCATTTCACTCGGATCGTGTACCAAGTGTCCCGGTTCGAATCTCCCCTGGCCACTTGGAGCGTCTTCGCCGGTATGGAAGGCGCGGCAAAATGTTTTAGAAGCGGGTTGTTCGTTTCGGAAAATTGGTTCCGGGGAATTACGGTCGTGAAGCTTGATTTCGTTTGGTATTGCATATTCTAAAGTTTCGAGATCATTTTTGGGTACGCGATTCGATACCTTTCCGCTCTTATTTTAGCGATACAATACGATTCGAATGAATTTGAATATCGAAATTCTCATATCTGATTCATTGTTTGAAATGATTATTCGTATAATTCATGAATAAGAGTGTTGAACAGAATTCGTACCAGATATCGTCTATTCCTATTTGAACTATCCACCGTGGGTGTTCTATTAAAAAATTGTGATTCGAAACGAAGTCAGTGTACAGGACACGTAATCGCAATAGCTCTACCAAATCGTTTTCCAAGCTATTTGTACCTTCGGTTCATTATTGCACGCCGTGCCGTTCCCCCCGTTTCCGTTTAATTAAACCACGCTTCGCCATGTGAATTTATACAACGATAGAGCCGACTTAACCGCCCAATTGACTTGCCATAATTGATGCGATCAGTCGAGCAGATATTACACCAGATAGGAGCGTAAAATTTATGTCCTCTGCCTGACACGTACACCTAGTTCTACTTTTCTACGATTTCGATATCTTCTTTCCACCATCGACGAGGAATATAACATTTCCGTTCCTCTTTCCCGCCGTCCTGTCGATCTTCTAAAAACGAGGACGTCACTTCCGATCCGAGCAAATCGGTCGACACGTCCGTCTCTAGTCGAGCACACGAAGAGGATTCTTGCGGAACACGTGGGTCCGTGGTCGAACCGTGTTCGTGCGGAAACGTGGCACGATAATCGATTCGTGCCGACCGATGGGATTCCCATCGAGTCGATTAGAAACCGTCTGGCCGAAAAGAAGCTTCGTGACCTTCTTGAACTCCTCCACGGACGAATAGGATTCGCGACAAAGTGGAGTGGTATACGAATAAAAGATTCAGTCGTCTCTCGTTGGAGAACGAAGATATCTCGTTTCCTCTTCTCTCTTTTTCTCTCTCCCTTTACGTTTACTCCTTCCAGTGCTTCGGTACTCTTTTCCACTCTGGCCTCCAGTTTCCCCGGTATCTACGTTCCTCGTTCCACGCGAAGCAGATGTCGCATTGACTTTAGGCGAGCCGGTGTGCGACACGTATGCGCCCAGGACGATTAAACTTTAAGGCTTTCGTGGTCGATTCTACCACGAAGGATCTCACCACATGGTGTCTCTGTTAGCTCTCTCGAAACGGAGAGCTCGCGGTAAAGCAATTCGGAACACGTTGCGACGCGCCACCGGAAGTTCCGGTCGCGCTCCCGCGCATCAACCCGCGGCAAGGAGGATCGAGAAAGTTTCTCTGATTCAGCGAAAGCTTCTTGTTAATTTATGTGGCGGTGGCTCTGAATCTCGTGGACGAGAAACGGGAGCAAACGGGGCAGAGAACCTTCGCGAGCTCACTCGAGCCGATGATCCGCCACTTTGGGCGGCGCTCGTTCGCTCGCGGGCGTCTCTCACTGCATTAAAGTTCGTGCCCGACGCGCTTGAATGTTGGATGACAATGTCGATTGGAAGGAAGCATCGGAATTGAATTTCGAGGAAGTTCGCGCCGGGACACGAAACTCAAACTGTTTACTTAGCTTCTTCCTTTTTCGGTGATTCACGACCGTGAAGCTGCGCAGAGAAAAGAGAATAAAAATAGAAGAGAATCGAGAAGAGAAAGTTCGAAATGGCGAGTCACCGGTGATTTTGTATGCAGCTGCGAGTGACAGTGCCTCTTAATACCTTACCATCTCCTGGGCTCATAAATTATTAATTTTTTTGAAGTCGCTGGGAGAACCACAGATGCGCGTCAGAAAGTTGATTATGCGGGACAACTTGCGACGATAAATCAGGAAAAATAGCTTCAGGATTTTGATGCTCAATTGGCTACTCAAAGCTGCTCTTTAACGTTGAATAATTACATAACGCGACATTCTCTGTTTTGTAATTTTTGCATTTGTGATGGAACAGCTGTATCCTTGGATTAAGGTTAATGTAATTACGTATGATTAGTTTTTGACTTTGACTTTGATCGATCTCATTGATCTTGCTAACATTCAAAGGATCGATGCAAGATTTATTTCAACTATTCAGGTTCTTTTTTTCTTAAAAACGCAATATTGTTAAGATAAAATTTTTACTTTTACTTCCAACAGCTTCTCAATATCCTTGAACCCAGCATCTTCTGATAAATTCATGCTTTGCTCTACTCGATCTCACTTGTCAGCCATTTCATCATTAATTCCACGCGTCATCCGACCTAGTCACCTCAACACCCTAGTCACCTCAATACCTTAGCTCGTTCTCCAAGTCGGCCATCGGTTATGTTACCCTCCTTCGTCGATCGATTATTTCGACCCATTATTTCGACCGATTCGTCGAGCTACACGTTTTGGAAACGAAGAGTTTCCAAGAGAGACGAGGATCGAAGGATCCTCTAAACCTCCTCTGCCATCGTGTTCTCCACAATTTTTCACCGTTTTTCCGACGCGGAACCAGCAACAATGCGTTCGTCGAAGGGGAATTAGAAGCGGTGACAGGATGCAAGGGCAGCAGGAATTGGCCGTGGAGATCGAGCGTACAGAATGAGTTAACGGGCTAAGATCGGTAGCGAAGGGGTGTGGGTTGGATAGGAAACGTCAGGATAACGCTGGTTCGGGTTAAGGAAGGAAAAATAGCTGAGACCCGCTGAGCTTGCTCCCACGAGATATGGAGCTTCTTTCTTCCATCCCGTTACGAGTTTGTAACGCGATCTCTCGTGCTGCAACTCATCGATTCGTTCGGTCGTTCTTTACGTATGCGAACAATGTCCGATTGTAACGGTCAGGTAAAAATTCGATTCCGAAATTGTTGCCTCTTATTCGCGCTTCTTTCGCCTGGTGTGCTCTGGTCGTTGAAACGTGAATAATTCGATAAAGCGTCGACGGGGGAGAGAACGGCCGTCCTCGATTTGCCTGGCAGTTCGATGGCTCGGTCGCGGCGTGCAAATGGCAGGCTCGAAGGGTTGTATCGGGCCGGTGTATTTTTGCCCAACCGAAGTGTCTTGGCTGCTCCGGTTCTTGCGACTGTTTTACTGCGTCGAACGGAACGTTAGGTAAATGGAGCGTTATTTCTTCTATTGAACAAAGGGAGGGATGAAATTGAAGTATCGTTATTATTTTTACCTTTCAAACGATATGTTGTTTCAATTTATCATTTTCGATGTAACAAAGGTAAAACTTGATTTCATCGGTTCGATTGTTTTAGATTTGATGGAAAATTTAATGATGCATTATTAAAATTATTTTCAGCGTTGACGATTAGTGATTTGTTTGTCAGGTATAATGACGGTATTAATTTTGTATCAGGGGAACAATATGTTATTGCGAGTTGCCTTTATTGAAATTTTGTTAATGCAGAAAATGATTGTACACAATGTATTGAGTATAGTACACGGTAAAAATTTACCGCGGTTACAGCTAACATTTCAAAATCCATTTACATTTATTAACCTCTGTTATTAACGCCAGTGGTTGTTATAAATATCAGATATACATCTAAATACATCTAAATACATCTAAATCCGAAAGATTCAACGCCAATGTTTTGAGACAATTTCACCCAGAAATCGTTCGTCTAGTTTTCCCTCGGTAGGAACCAAATAACACAATAAGGCAACTTTTTTACGCTCATCTATCACAACAGGTCCACCTAGCAATTGACTGTTCGACGCGAGTGAGCACATGTCTTGCCGCACGGTTAGATGGTTCCGCGCGCGTGCTCGTTCGACGGGTTCGCCAAGAGGGAAGCGTGTATCCGGGCCAGCTCGTGTGTCGCAACCGATGCGTTGAAAAACGCACGAGTGCCCGATGCAAACGAAACACGACCATCGGCAGAGAGTACAGGGAAAAAGGGCAAGGGTCGCGGCCTCGGTTACTTTGATCGGTGATGCACCGAGAACCGCTCTGCGGAATTTGGCGTTTCTCGATGCAACCGAGCACCGTCGATCCTCCGGTTGATGTATGCGCTTCCGCTTTCGTTCGCCGTCCCCTTCACGCTCCCCAAGTCCCACACACGTCTCCGGCGAAGTAGGCATCTCTGATGACTGCGCAACTCGTGTGAAATAATTAACAACTCTTGTGACGATGCGCGCCTCCTCGAGCCACGAGTCTGAGCCGCTCTCAAAATTTCAGCCGCGCGTTTCAGCCACTTGAAACATTCATCCGCGACTATTTTCAAGCGAGCAGCTCGGTGTCGCGAAAATTTAATCGACGATACTTCCGAGAGACCGTTCGATACGGTTGTAGAGGAATTTTTAAGATTCTTGTGGTTTCCGGCGTTGGCTCCGAGGAATGAGGGACGAGGGAATTTGGCGTTGCGACAGAAGCGAATCGAACGGTTTGGTGGTTTAGGCTGAAGCAGTATACTCGTGTATCGCGAATGTTTCGTTAGCGATGAGATATTGAGAAATTGGAGTCATTGATAATATTTTTTGAATTCTTGGTATAGAGCAGTATAGAGCGACACTCGAATGGTCGTCGATGTTCTGTTTTTGGGTTTATAAAAAAATACTTTCAAAAAGAGTGACGAAATATAGTATTCGCTGAGGGTTAAAGTTCTTAGAATTTATTACTTATATTTTTATTGTTTTTTTTTTAAATAACCTATAATTTTGGAACTGTTGAATATCAGGTTGTAATATCAGAACATTACGTATATTTACATGGATAAGGATTAAAGTACATAAATTAGACAGATACGAGGTAAGATATTGTGTTTACAGATGGAGTTGTAGTTAAAGCCGGGAAGGTACTTGTAACGATTGTCTAGAGTCGGGAAATAGTTAGGTAAACTATCTTGTTGTTAGCAGAGAGAAACTTGTAACTGTGAATGGAACTTGTTGACGGATGAAGGACGCCGTTGTTGTAGATTGTAATGGGGCGAAGAGTATCAGCTTTTTAGTTGCAAATTCTGCTTTAAGTAAAGCTAAGTTCAGGTAAAGCGTCAGTTGCGCGATTAAATCAGCTTCTGGCTTCCTATTCGCACAACTTCTTGAATCCAGTACTTTTGTTTCAGAGTTTTCATAATTTATAGAATTATAAATTCATAAACACCAACTTGCATTCTAAATTAAAAACTTTATTTTAATTAATAAATCTGAGTTTAAATGATAGAACAAATTTCAATTTCAATTTCGTTATAACAGTGTTAACATTCGTTCGAATTTTCTGAAACAGTCATTCGCACAGCTTATGAAAGAATCATTAAAAATCTTTTCAACCGTTTGGTTAATTTTCGATGAGTTTAAATAACCGGCAGAACGTTTTTAAATAAAACATTTCCACGAGTTGAATTCACTGCAATTCAGTCTGTTCTTTCATATAATTTTATTTACAAGTCGTTATTTTTGCTATATTTTGTCGTTTAGTACTCTGGTTAAGCTTTTAGCACGAACGATAATTTTGTATAAAATAAGACCGAATCCCAAATTGTAGCATAACATATTTAAAGATCAAAGAACAGGGCTATGTTTATTCATTAAATTCTGCGAGTAATGTGAGTGGACGCAATATCAGTTTCAAATTCAAAAGCAATTTTAAATATCAAAAATTAAAAAAAAAATAAAAAACTAGCAAATAATTTTGCTGATTTATCCGTATATTTGGTTGAAAATTCATATTTCAGCATCGGGTGTGTGATTTGCAATTCAAAATTCCGCTTAATTTTATTCTTGAATTTAACGAAATAATATTATTTTTACTAACGACGAGCTATCATTTTTATGAGATATAATAATATAATAATATAATAATAACATAATATGATTTACTGCAGATCACGGATTCTTAGATGTATATATATATATATACATTTTCTTCCAATTATAGGTAGTTAGAACGTTGATTGACAGCCTTCAAAGAGGTATTACCTGTTTAGCTACTTAGGTTCATTGTAATCTCCGTTCTAGTTAACATCAAGTCCCCCATGGTTTCTGTTAACAGCCATCGAAGTTCCTATATCCCATTAAAATTAGAATACCCTGCATGCCAGATCCCATATCAAATGGTAATATTCCTCGGCTGAATATCTGTTTAAACGTGGCTTGAGGATAACAACGAGATTACACAACGGAAGGGAATTAAATTCTAGAATGAGAACTAACAGATACTGAGTCATAAACAATGATTACAAAATTTCTGGTGTACATAAAAGAAACTTTGCATAGGATTCGTGCGCAATATTGGAATCAACAATTAGTTTATTTAATGTTTATCCAACAGCTTTACGGTGTTCCTTGATAAGTCGTTTTAATTGCCGCTCTGCATAATTTACAATTAATCGGATTTAAAATCATTCTAACATCACTGAATTTAAGCGCAACGCGATAAGCGAGACGATATGCTGGTTAAACGTTAAACCATCTCGAACCACAGGACGAGAACGCATTTCCTTGTCGCGACGTTAGTCGTAAGTGGCGGAAGTCGGTTGACAATCGTTACACGCGGTCCGGCTCGTATCTTACATCTACCGGATGCTTTCCCTTCGTTAGACAGTCGAGCAGTGTCAGATTCAAGGGAACTTTGGGGAAAGTCCATAGTTTGCAGTCGCCGGTGGAAAACGTTCGGCCACCAGGAACAGCTTCTAACTTTCGCGATTTTACGAGCGCGAGGAGTTTATGCTTGGCGCACGGTCGACGTTCTCTGAGAAATCCGCTGACGTGACTGGATAGGAGCTTCTTTATCGCAGGCTCGATTAGACGGATATTTTCGATCGTAGAAGAGTTTACGAGAGGTTATGGACGCGTGGAGTTTCTGCAATTAAAATCTTGTTTGATCCTTTTCATTGGATCGTGCGTCCGAAGAAATTGATTTTTCGGGATCGCTTTCATTAGAAACTGATACTTTGTTTCGACGCGTATAAGTTGAAAGTCTACATTATCGTATGACCATTAACTCTGTGAATTCTAATATCTCTTTACCACCTCGATAATTCAACGACGGAGTTCAATGTTTGTATTAACTTCTCACGCACGTCTAACCAATAGATGTCCAATTACGAAGACACCTTTTTTTTTTTATAAATTATGTTCGTCACAATCTCATTCGATATTGGTGCTCAAACCAGCACGTGACCACGCCGTCTCCATTCCCGCGTCTTACCACGAAAATTTCACCGAGAACACGCGTTTCGCTTGCCAATTCTTCTATCGCAATAGTTACCAACGCAATCACGCGGTTTACGTGTTTCCGTTAGCGTTGCGAATCTCAAAACAACCGGGAAAGTAGGAAAAGTAACAAACAGGAAAACGAAACTTCCTCTTTCGCTTTGACGCATCACCAAAGTCAATTACGAACGGTCAGGGTGAAAACACGAGATCGTTGTAAATGCTTCTTCGCGCGAAGGAAAGAGGAGGTACAGTGCAATTAGCAACGGTCTTTGACGGTTTATCATTCATGAGAGGTACTGAATGCGAGTTGTGTCTCGAAAGAAAGAACTGTTTCGCATATTAAATAGAATACTCTCTCGCGTTCAGAGAGAGGCAGACTTAATTCTCGTATTTGAATTACGTCTGACCGCGTTTCTGGGTCGTGTTCGCGGGCACGCTTTCTACGACGCTTTAAATGTCGCCGCTCGACCGCCTTCCGGGACTTTCATTTTTTCCGATCGTTCGTCCACGAATTAGGATGATCGAGAGCCGTTCGACCTCTCCGAGATACCTGTGCACACCTGCCGCCGAGGGATCCGCATTCCTCGCTCCGCTTTCACATTTCTTTTACGGTCCATCGTGCCGGGTTTTCGACCGGACGGTGACGTCTTCTCGCGTTCGAACAGGATCGTTGTTCTCCTTTTCGTATATGGACATCGATGAACGCGGTTGCGTTTCTGGAGCAGGGTTATTGGTAATTCTGTATGGAATGTGGTAGAAAGTGCCACGTGTATCGGAGATATCTGTAGACGATGACCGAGTACAGAATTTAAATAATATTTCGTTCGGTGAAATGTGGACGTTTCATGAAACTTGATTTAGATACTTGGTTCCAGATAGCGAGCTGATCACATTCAATCCGATTCTTCTCATTTTTTAATTAGACTTTGTTCTTATTTGTTATTGTTTTTATCTTACAAAACTAGTAAGTAATTATACTAATTAACGGTTTTATATCTTTTGTTACAGGTGAGTAAACAATACACGGAACACGCAACCACTAATTAAGGGATGGTATGGGTGAGTCGAATTCAAGGTTTAATTATTCGATATTTAAAATATTTGTTACAATAGCATACGAAATGTTTGAAGTAACACAATTTTCCATTTTAAAGTACGAAATGAAACAACATGGAACAACTTGAAACCATTAATCTCGGGATAATATCTTATACCGTAATATCAAAATTTTCTTCTTACGTGCTATCCTTATATTCCAATTATAAATCTTAAGAATTACCTAACCCAACTACCGGAACAAACACTACTTTTTAAATCCACAGTCTTAACTTAAACGACAAGTTTCAACAAACTTTCCAAACTCAAACCTCCAACCACCTCTTCCCCTTTTTCTCTCAAATTCTACAACCAACCACAACCAACGAGCCTCTTCCATCCAACCACCCCCTTACACCAACCCTAATCCACCACCTCAATGCTCAATTTCACCTCGGGCCTCGTTTAAAGAAAAACTTGCTCCATAATATAAAAGGCTGGTTGGCGCAGGTGGCGCGATCGGACCGGTTAGCGCGTCGCTTGGCCATCTTCATCCATATTCCGGCGCCGAACTCGCGCAGCTCTGGCAGATCTATTGCCGGCCCCGTCTTGACACATCGGTGCGCCGCATCTTCGTGGTCGCTGGTCCGTGAGCGCGTGTACGTGCGCCTCTGCATATTATATTATCGGTCGAAGAAGAGGGGATCCTTTCGGGATTCTGGGACGAGGGGGAACACGCGCGAGCAAAGGGAGCCGCGGGTATACGGTCGAAAGACGAATATTCTCGCGGGTGTGAGCGCGTCTACGCGGCTCTATAAATTTTACGCCTAAGCTCCGACGACTCGTGCGAACACGATGCAGTCGCGGCAAGAGGAATGTCGTTGCCGATAAAAAAATTGCCGCAGATTAATCTGGATTAGCCGCTGATAAACTGGCCATAACTCCTCCAGTGAGCCGCCTTTTTGCCGGCTGAAAAGATATTAACGTCTACCCCGTTGCTATATCACCGTGAAAATATGCTCACCACGTCGGCCTGACGGATCGTGGAAACCTCCGGCTTGATATTACGCTTTCTCGTTGAGAGAAAGAGCGAGTGAAAGAAGGAGGGCGAGATGTTCTTAAAGTTTCTTTTCGAGCCACTCTCGCAACTTTTCATACGTGTGGTTCCTTAGTTGTGGCGAATACGATCGAATTTAGCGTGGACCGGTAATTATGAATAAGGGTGAAGGTAGTTGGATGGTAGGAGGGGATGATTGTAGGTACATTTTGTTTTTGTAATTTTGGAATTAATATTTGAAAGAATTCTGGAAATTGAGAATCAACGAAATAGGATAAAATAAAATAGTAGTGTCGCGAATGGTAGGACACTGGTATTTTGCAGTTCATTCTGAAATTCTACTCTCATTGTTTTTCATATAATTTAATCAAACGAAGAATACTGTCTCAAAAAAGTCTGTTTTTGTGTTGTTTCTTTTCATGTCTGTCTTGTTCGTAATCTATCGTAGTACGATCTTCCTCGAAAAGAAATAAATAATCCCTACGATGCTTTAAACATTCTTTCCTAAAGGCTTCTCCCTTTTTCAACAGCAATAATTCTTTCTCGTTTAACGATGAAAAAAAGTACGTCACAGATACAAAGGGAGATCGCGATCAAACTTCTGTTTCATCCAGCGAAAATTCTCTTTTTCGTTCGCATTATCGTAGATTATTTTTAAAGTGCACTGAACGAGAACGGTTCGATTCGATCGAAACCGTTTTCATATATCCACTGCAACACGGTTACCTCTTCTTTCTTTCCGCCTATTTTTTCCTATTTCTCGTTTCTATCCCTCTTTCATCTCTGTTCTTCTTTTTTTTTCTTTTTTTTTTGCTATACTTTTTGTACCGATAAATATAAAACGCACGTTTAAATACGCGGTTCGTGTCCGACAATAAATTATACGTCTATCTATCGAGCCGTGACAGAAATTTATCACGGTTATCCCATTACGAAATTTACTCGATGTAACAACAATCCATCAGGGGTGTGATCAACTAATTAAAGCAAGAAACGCGTGTATTGTCCGATCTGGTGTGTCTCGGACAAATAATGCGATTATCGCTTAATAGTCGTTACATACGACCGGAAGTTTATAAATATTTATCGTCGACAGGGTGGTCGGATGGTTGTGCGTGCTGTAACACATCGAAATTCGACTTGTAATTAGTTATTTATGACAAGGAATTACAAAAGAACATGCATAATCTATGCAGTTTGTCCGTGGATTAATAAATAATCAAATTTATCATCATCCTCGACCGCGTCAATATTATGTTTGCCGTGAATTTCGGCCGTGTGTTAAACACGGAATATTATGTGCGATTTATACGCATATCCTGACAATCAATGTACACGAAGGAGAATTATGAAGCGTCAATTCAATGTCGTTTGATAATTATTTACTCATTCCCAAGTACGTATGCAGGTACATATTCTTTCGTAGAAGACTGAACGATATTTTATTTAGAGTATTTTTAATTTGGTCTGTCGAAATTATTTTTGACAATTTATCGACGCGTTCACGACATTAATTGCCAACGTTAATTTTCGCTTCTATCTATTCATTTTATACTGAATTTTCAACATTTATTTCAAATTTAATTAATTTTATTTTTAACAAAGTAAAAATTAGTCGGTAACATTGCCCTTAATTTGAGAATTTCCAAACAGGGTTTCTGTTAATAAATGAACATTTTCGTTACTCTATATTATTCCCGAACTCGAATGCTGATATTTCTATATGCGAATATATTAATAACACGAAACTTTATCAAATTTTAAAATTAAAATTTCATTATATATGCGATCAACCACAATTCGGTATTTCATCGTTATTTATTTTATCAAACGCTGATAGAAAATCGCAAGGAACCAAAAAAGAAAAAAAAAACAGAAAAAAAAGAAAAATCAATTTTCATAGCCCAAGACCGTGGTGAAGAAAATTAATAAACCCATCAGTGATCGACAGTCGTTCGCACTGGAAGGCGTAACTAAATCCACAGGATAAGGACATCGTCTAGTGATGATTGACATAATATCCTTTCCTATATCCTTTTCCCAGCAGGCATCTGCACGAATGTAAGCGTGCGCGCGAGCACCAAGCAAAAGGAGAAGAAGGGTAAAGGATTTTGCTGGGCTAGACGCGTCGGATCACGTCGTGAGACGGGTTAAATTGACGGGATAACGGGCGATCGTGTCTGAAAGCTTAAAGTCTGCCACAAAAGTGATTACCGGCTTGCTGCTCGGTATATATATCTTTTGCCTTCCTCACACCCATCGTCGAGCTAGTCATTAATAACCTGATTGAAGTTGGTAGCAAGGGGTAAAAGGTCGCGCTAACGAAGATCCGCAAACCTTAACGAGTGTCTACCGCCTCGAATTAGCGGTCGAATTTGGCCATGGTTCGCGGCGGCGTCTGTGGCGAAAGTTCGAGCTGTCGATACATGTCGTCCTCTTAATTGTTCTTCCGGCGATCGAAAAAGGTTTTCTTTATCGATGACGTGCTGGGAATTAAAAAACGGTGTTCTCGTTGTTGCTCATGCTATCGGTAGGGTACGAGGAACGGTTCATAGGATATGGGAATCGATAGGTTTGGGTTTATGTTTGTACTTTTGTTCGAGAATGTGAGAAACGAGGTGTATTGGTATAGAATTTGATTTTAGAAAATTTTGATGCACGTTTATGACTTATAAGTGGCTAGGTTTTTGTTCAGGTTTAACCGTGAACACATTCCCGAAAGTTTTACCGGTGATCTCCATCTGCCACCTGCATAATTGGAAAGTTTCTTCTCTTGTGAAGGAATGGTGACGAAGTTCTCGCATCTTGGTTTGTAGTCGTTGAAATGCATATTAATGAATGAAGAATTTTAATTTTGATTACAATTTTCGGTAATACTTGCTAACGATTTTACTCCAACCATTTTCTTGAATATTTTTCGTTTTAAGATAAATAGATCAGCGTTCAAAATGTTTGGTTTAGATTTAGGATTCGTGTAAATAAAAGTATGACTTCATGTTTACAGTACATTTAATCATACAGGAAAAGTAATATTAACTTTGAATTTTATACTAGAAGCTCTCGCTGCACTTGCGTACTGCAATTGATATACTACTATGCTCCAGATTTTTAATGTCTGTAATTATCGTTTTACCGATACCATATTTTACAGACGGCAATAAAGCTTTCCGTTTCAAAGACATTATAGCTCCACGAATGCACGTATTGTCAGATATACACAAACTATTGCACGGAATAGTTCCATTCTTAAAAAAAAAAAAAAAAAAAAAAATGAAAACTATTCATATATCTGAATATTCAGGTAAGAATATACATATCGTAAAACTGTGATTACATCGTAAGCCACATTCGATTCCAACCGAGTTTACTTATTTAATTGCAATCTCTTTTCCTTCGACCCATACTCAACCAACAAACGAATCCTGTACAAAGCCTCATCCTTTCAGAACTTAGCAACTTTCGTTCCAATCCTACCGGAAAACTTCGATCTTGATCCATTCTTCGTTCGTGCACCTTCGCTCAAATAAATAATTCGAAGAAGATCGTAGATGCTGTACGATGTTCAATTTATTCGAATTAGCCGGAGCAATTAGGAAAGTATCAATATTAATTTATTATAATCAATTTAAATGGACAGCGCACGTGCTTGATTAGTTTGCCGTGTGCTCGTTGTGTTTGAAGTGCACTCGCGCTTAATTAAATCGACCAATCGATATTTCGTGATTGCGCGATTCAGATACACTGGTGACCGGATGTCCGCTGGCGATTCTTAATGCCGGCAACGTTTCACTCGAAAGATTTTGCCGTCGAGTCGGGAATTATCTGTTTATTATGTTCCCTGGGACGTGATTGGATCCTTATTCGACGCTGCTTTGAGAGTTTCCATTGCCTTGCGTGTTGTAACGTAGTATAGTTTCGTCATTTTTGATTTTTGTTATTAAAAAAGAAACTCGAAGGAAATTCAGGAGAAACTGTGAATGCGTGTGATTTGCATTGGTGACGATTTTTTTTCTTTTTTTTTTCACTTGTTTAAGGACGCTGATACATATGTGTACAATTAGTTCGTTTACCCACAACGGCCACATATGTGGACATTTTCTTTTAATGTAATTTTGTTACTAATTTTGCTTCGGTTAATTGTTATCGACTTAAAATAATTAAGATGTGACTGAACAAAAAATTGTATCATCTTTTTCTCTAACATAAGTATTTGCTTATGAACGCGAATGTTTTTAAATTTTTTACGGTGTAATTGATTTTTAAATGCAGCAGATACGTTAATTATTAATGTACGTATGTGCTTCATTATCTGGTTACTTTAAGAAGAATTCTAAGTTTAGAAATTATTATCTTTCAAGTAGAAAGAATTCAGCATAAAACAACTGTTTCGCTGGAAAAACTGCGAGCTAAAGGTGTTCGGGTAAAATACGTGCTCCATAAAAGTTTGTTACAGCTTGCAAATACACCGTTCTTCGTCTTAATTTATTCAAAGTGGAGAAAATGCTTCAACGCCTACGAATTTATGCCGACTTCCGTAATCGTTTAGTTGGCTCATATTTATCAAAACCTTATGGTACTAAAATCCTAGTCCTTTCTTTGATCATCGTACGTATTAATTATTTTGAATTGACGTTTCCCTCAAACATCGAAGGTTCTAACCACTAACTCATCGTTCTCAGCTTCCTATTCCGAAAGGCAGAACAGATATTTCATTGTTATCTATGGAATGCATTATGTCAGTAACACTGGGTGTCTAGAGACACAATAAATTAATAGGAGCTGCGTCTGAAACTACTTGGGATCGATAACAACCGGAATGTCGAAAATTTCTATTCATGCTCGAATTTACGTAAACTCGATACGGATAGTTTACAGCGTGTCTAATATTCCTAACAAAAGCTGTAGAAATACTGGCGTGTTAATTGCATTCCTCGCGTTGCGATACTTCATTTAACGTTGTCATCTGTTTCCGATTGACCCCCTTAGATATTCAGAATTCGGTGTATAATTAAAACCCTCGCTCCTGTCTGATTGCTGGACTCACAAAAATGGGTTCTTTAACACGTTGATCGCGACGGTGGTCTAATGTGACCGCAGATTGTTTCTCTTGTAGCGCCACGATGGTCATCGGTGCTTCGTATGTTTATAATTGTAAAAGTTGAATGAACATTGACAGTTAACCCTCTATAGGAAGGAGAAAAAATTACGATTGATTACAGTTTTTCACTTTGATTTGAAAATGTTTAAACTAATGATTGTAATACAGTGATCAAATTTAATAGTGCAGTGATAACTAAAGAAAATTAATTTTTTAAAATATAGATACATCAGTTTCTAACTTTTAAGTCACACGATCCCATAGAGGGATTAATGAATTAATGAATTTTGAACATGCTGATTAGAGAACACTTTAAAATAAATTGTGCTTCGTATGTTTATAATTGTAAAAACTGAATAAACATTGACGATGAATTTTGAATATGCTGATTAAAGATACTTTGAAATAAATTCTGTGCTATTCAACGATTAAATATTTTTATTAGAAGATCAAAAGTGAGAGATTAATTTTTACAAAAACTGTGGCGTCCTAAGCAAAACATGTGGTTTCGGTGTGGTGGTCGACGCGTTAAACGAATTACTTATTGATTCCTTTTTGTCAATTATAGTTATCGGTGTGTTATTTGAAAGGTCATTAGTTCCTCGCGAATAATATGCTTTTCAGACAGTTATTTTCTCTCTGAACGATTATAGTGTCCACGTTTCATTTTTATATTCGTTGAATTTTTTACTGTACAATTTAAACGGCAGATAATGATTTTGATAGCGTCTATTTAAAATATATCTTATTCATTTTGAACGATTTAAAATAGCTTCTGTTCTCAATTCTTCTAATTGTCTCGTCGCATACAAAATGTAATAATGTATTTCAACCTTTCTTAAAACAGATCTCTGTCCTATTTATAACGAGTCCAGATGGTTATTACAGTTCTGATTGCAGACACTGAGAATGAACACGAAACCACAACACGATTAGACGAGAAATTTGAATCGCGCTTTCTTGCAATGTTATTTAAAACATTTGTTTGCAAAGGCTGGCGATATTTTAATACAGTGGCTCCTTTCGACGTATATTTCGGGGATTTTAAAAAAATGATTGCCTCAAATTTCTGACGGAAATAAGCTGCCGCCTCGAGCGCGAGTTATATGAAATGCTGCAGGCTTTCGAGCGGAAATTTCACCGAAAACGATACTCACGGAAGGAAGTAAAATATAATGCACCGTTCGGGAGTGTCGAAATTGCAGGAATATGCTTAAAATTTGCTTTTTCACCAAAACTATTTGTAATAATTTCCTAATTTTTTATTACTTCTTTTCTAACATGTTTTAATTCCCAGAAAGAATAAGACATTATATTTGTACTTTTTAGAATTTCATTAACGCTATTTCGTTTAATTCGTCGCCTAATTTAATTTGTCAAAATCGTAAGATCTTTTCTTCAGACTGAGCAAAATTATTCTAGATACAATCAAAAGTATGTCAATAGTTCTGTTATGCAGAAAGTTCTCGTTTTCATTTGAAGCTGGAGTTAAGGTGCACTTTGGACACGGTTAGCATCTACAGTTAGGCGAAGATGGCTATGTGAAAACTTTGAATTAGAAACTTGTTTCAAACATCTCAGGGTATACTTAAAACAACACGTCTCTTAATAATACAATGCGCCATGCTATTTAACTCGACACAAAAAAGAAAATTAGATATAATATCAATTTCAGACATAAAAAAATTACTCGTTCCTCTTATAGAAATTGTTTCTTCGAGATTAATACAAGTTCTCGAGACAATTATTCATGTAAACGTGTTGAAGTTTACCAATTTCAGTAACTTTCGATACCTCCAGACTATGTTTACATAACATCCTTTGTGCAGAACCGTTTTCTAAATTGCTCGATAAATCGCACACTAATAACGAAAGATCGTATGTACATCGGAGTGTAATTTCGTGCATGACGTAGATCCTCCAGACACATCTCACTCCACTAAAAGTATACAACTATCACGGGCCGGCTACTCCGTAGAACTTCAGACACTCTCACCGACAAGACGTTAGAGCCATCGACGTGGTCTCAAAGGACGTCCGACTGATCTTCGTCATTTCGCGCGAGTAGACCAGCTTCACGGCGATTAATCTCTACGAGGAGGAAAAGGCTGTTCTCAAAGGACGCATGGTAGAACGCTGACCGATCAACTCCTAGGGGAAGAGAGCTGGCGAAAAAAAGTTGTCGATGAAGTCCACCGATGGAAAAAACACCGATCGAGGAAAGGAAAGAAAACCAAGGACGAGCGAACGAGCCGCAGAAGCCAGAAAATCGCGTTATGAACACGTCGACGGAGCTGGATTGTTAGCCCTCAGGCTCCTACATCCCCTGGAACGCCGACTATCGAATAGCTGATGGAACCAAATTGCGACGAAGCGCTATTGGCCGTGACGAAAGTTCACTTTCCTCGACGACCAAATCGTTGCCGAGCTTGTTTCTAGAATCAAGGGGGAAAAAAAAGATAGCGGACGTTCTTTGAATCTTGCTAGGGATCCGTGAGTTCGCTGGACGCTGGCTGGGTCGATTCGTTCCTTTACGCGGAACCAGGATTTTGGCATCGACAATTTTCCACGTTGCTGTTGCTGTTGCT
>SMSQ01025911.1:440628-456325 GCA_019453375.1 Ctenoplectra terminalis
TTAAAAAAAAAAAAAAAAAAAAAGAAAAAAAAAATAGCTTCCCGATTAATGGCTGTTAACGAAAGGTGCATTGTGTTTGAAATTTTTAATATCCTTTGACGGTGTAACGTTAAAAGTTTTGAATCGAAGCAACAGAGGATTGAGAATTGAACTACGTTCTTCGTGAGGTTGTCGGTGGTTCTTTCGGGTTGAAGAAGTTTCATTGTCTTTATATGAATTGAAGCATAGAAAATTAAATGTATTAATAATAATACCTCGAGTGTCGTCCGGAAACGTTAAGTCTTTAGTAGATTATCGTTCATTGAGTTAAAATCATTCCAGCGAGACAGTTATTTAGACGTAATGAATAGTGAGTGTATAATAGTTTGAGCTAACTTTGTCGAATAAATCAAGAAATATCTCATCTATTCATTTACCTTGGTATAGTTTACATTTCGTTTATATCATTTTGACATTAATTAATGATGTCCTTTTCGTTTCAATTTAAAATTAGAAACGTCCTTCGTTGGAGCTACGTCAAATAAGATATCTTCCAAGATGGATTTTAATTACCTGTCAAAGTAGATGTAACTTTGTACTAACATATTCTTACTCAAATATCTATCAATCAAATATATCAATCTAATGTTTTTCTGTTACCATTTCGCTTAATCGGTATAATTCATTAAACTCTCTTCTCCCATTTAATAAATTGATACTACAATCACTTCACTTCATTTCCTATTTAAACACTAAAAAGCACTAAAAAACACTACAAACATTCTACATTGGCATCAAATTATGACGTACATTTATATAACCGACTTTGTTATACTCCATATAACAGTTAATAACTCTATATCTACGTTCGGGAACAAATTTATCAAAATAAAAAAAATATATATTACTTTCCTAAGATGTTGTCACAGATTTATCTCAACCACTTGCGCCGAAGAGACGTACCAGACACGTCGAGATGCTTCTGTTTCAAGTTCGCGAACGACGTGCCGTACACGTCGGTAGCTAGTTGTCGCGGAAATAAAAACAACGTGCGTTGCACGTGGACTGAGATCGTTTGCCGAGGTACAGTTAAATACACCATGCCGCACAAAATTATTAACAAACAAAATTAGCGTTCGTACCCGTGTAAAATTCTTTGCGCAAGACTCTACCGAGCCTTCTTGTTTCAAGTGACGCCTCACGGAACGATAGAGTATCGTTTTGGTACACGCAACTGTGAATTAGCTGCCATCGCGAGTGGTTAATGAACATTTTGTATAAATTTCGTATCTAATAAATTGTACAAAAATCATACACGCATCAACATAACAGGAAAAATTAAAGACCAACGCACACACAGATGTATCCAATCACAATTTCACGTTCATCGATTCACGAGATTTCCTTCGTCTATCAGCTCTCTCATTATCCTCGTGTTGCAACTACAATGCACACGATGTTCATAATCATATAGCCTCGTTACCGCAACGCCGTTCCACCGCGTAATTCCGCGATCGGTCGGACGATCGCCTTTCTCGGCTCGTTACACGCCGAAAGATCGGATCGAGTCGAAATATGACGTTACAACGGGTTGGCCTGCTCGATATCTGCCGGTGTATCGCGCGGTGATCGCAGCTGCGGAGTTGCAGCTACAGCTGCAGCCGCGATTAATGTCCCCCGCGCGCGGTATTAATTTCTCGTAGCCGGGCTATTTTGAATACCGACGCTGGTGCACCGGCCAAATTTATTTGTCATTTATCGCGGAGTCTGCGCATTTTTTTTACGCGTGGAGTCCGCGTCACACGGTATCAATAACGACCGAGTAAAAATTGACTTTTCACGTTTTTAACCCGCGTTGGGGTTAAATTGGGGGATGGTCGCTTCCGGAAAGACATCGCTGAGGTAATCGTAAAAATGGACTCGTAGGATATTTTTAAAAATTTCTGGGCGATGGATTGTTAATCGTTTTAAATTTGTGGAGGTCGTATTATTTGTCTAGTTTTATAATAATTTAAATCAACGCTCCAGAGTATAATGGTTTAAAGTTTTATAAATTTTTCAATCCGATAATTTTCTACGAAGTTGGGAGACAACTTCAACTTTTTAAGTGATGGATTGGAATTTTGAAAAATAATCGATACGTCGAGGATTTAATACATGTATGTTTTATTTCGACGGGAAATATTTTTGTGCGCGGTTGAAGGAAGAATAGACTTTGTTAGAGAAAGAAATTAGGAAGTATGGAAGAGTAAGGTATTTTCTGAATGAAAATGTTCTATAAATTTGTTAAAAAGCTATCAGAGAGGAGGTAAAGTAGTGGTTTCAGTTATAAAAGTTTGAAAAGTTTGATGATTTATTAGAGGTACATTGATTACCTGTTTTATTTATTTAACACTTTCTTTTTGAAGATCCTACAGTTCAATTCCGCGTGGAATATACTTGCTTAAAAAGGAAAAGAAGAAACAAATTAATTTAACTTTCTTTTTGATTTTAATATAATGTGTGAGTTTATTTCATATTTTTTCAAATTCAATTACATTTCGCTGATTGAAGTGTCTAGTAACTGATGGTTAGGAGTGGAAAGAAACTGAAACCAGCGAAGGAAAGTAATATTGAATCTTAGGACTAGCCAGAAATTCAAAAGTTTCAACGATCGATCGTCCTCTTTTTCTATCCATTTGCAAATTGATGTTTCAGCATTGCTATCTGGCATCGAATATTAAAACGAGCTAAGCGCTTAAAAATTTATCGTTTCCAGTGCGGATTTTAAAATACATCTCTGAAATATTGATACTATTTTTTTTTTTTAATTTAACTCTTATGAAATCTTTTTTTAAACATTAGTTCAATATTCTACCAGATGTATCGCTCGTTTACAATTATTTCTTACTGTATTCGGTAATTATTAATATTCTTTCACGTCTACAAATGAAAAAGCTAATCAGAAATATTGAACGTTGATAGGGTATCCATTGGTACATAACAGGTATGAATTATCAATTTGAATTTAAAAGCTGAACTCAATAATTCATAGCGAGAGATTAATCCATTTTTTTTAAGCAGAATATTGGTGTGTACGACGATAATTTATNACAACTTCAACTTTTTAAGTGATGGATTGGAATTTTGAAAAATAATCGATACGTCGAGGATTTAATACATGTATGTTTTATTTCGACGGGAAATATTTTTGTGCGCGGTTGAAGGAAGAATAGACTTTGTTAGAGAAAGAAATTAGGAAGTATGGAAGAGTAAGGTATTTTCTGAATGAAAATGTTCTATAAATTTGTTAAAAAGCTATCAGAGAGGAGGTAAAGTAGTGGTTTCAGTTATAAAAGTTTGAAAAGTTTGATGATTTATTAGAGGTACATTGATTACCTGTTTTATTTATTTAACACTTTCTTTTTGAAGATCCTACAGTTCAATTCCGCGTGGAATATACTTGCTTAAAAAGGAAAAGAAGAAACAAATTAATTTAACTTTCTTTTTGATTTTAATATAATGTGTGAGTTTATTTCATATTTTTTCAAATTCAATTACATTTCGCTGATTGAAGTGTCTAGTAACTGATGGTTAGGAGTGGAAAGAAACTGAAACCAGCGAAGGAAAGTAATATTGAATCTTAGGACTAGCCAGAAATTCAAAAGTTTCAACGATCGATCGTCCTCTTTTTCTATCCATTTGCAAATTGATGTTTCAGCATTGCTATCTGGCATCGAATATTAAAACGAGCTAAGCGCTTAAAAATTTATCGTTTCCAGTGCGGATTTTAAAATACATCTCTGAAATATTGATACTATTTTTTTTTTTTAATTTAACTCTTATGAAATCTTTTTTTAAACATTAGTTCAATATTCTACCAGATGTATCGCTCGTTTACAATTATTTCTTACTGTATTCGGTAATTATTAATATTCTTTCACGTCTACAAATGAAAAAGCTAATCAGAAATATTGAACGTTGATAGGGTATCCATTGGTACATAACAGGTATGAATTATCAATTTGAATTTAAAAGCTGAACTCAATAATTCATAGCGAGAGATTAATCCATTTTTTTTAAGCAGAATATTGGTGTGTACGACGATAATTTATACAGTCCTGAAAAATTCAAATAAACGATGCTGCTATGTCAACAATATCATAAAAAAAATTACTTTTCAGAAACGTAGAAAAACAAAACGAAACAAAAATATGTACCGAACGTTACTTACAATTATATTAGATAAACTAAAATTGTTTCAAAATTTGTTAAAATCTGTTGGAACATTTGACGTTTAATGCATCGTCCGAAATATCATCGAAATTTCAAATCCTGATTTCCTACGTCCAAAATGGTCGTGCAAGAATCGAATTGAACGCGATGAACAGAATTTCTTCGAACGCAACGACGCGTGGGAAACTCGTTACGAAGAATTTCACAAAGTCGTACAGCGATACGCGAATGTTTCTACGTTGAGACCATCGCGTTTCTTTTCGCGCGGGTCGAATGAAATCTCCCGAGGTGCGCGATTTCGCGGGAAAGATTCCTCGTCGACGCATTCAAGTGCTGGTTCAACGAGTCCGCTTTGAGTAGGACGTCGAAAACGAGCTCTCGCGATCGCACTTTCTTCTACGCTCTGCCGATCCGTGAAACGCGACCGGTATTTGAGAAATTACGCGACTACCAAAAAAATTCAATGCTCCTTAGAACGTTGAGCAAAGCCTCTGTCTTTCTGTGTTGGATATTCTCCTCTTTTCTCGCTTCCTTTGACCGATCGATCTTTGCACGGGCAGCGTTAGTAGTTTTCCATTCTTGATCGCTTTGTCTTTGAGCTGGTAAATTTACCAGCGTTTGATTCGATAAACGACGATTAGTTTGTGCTTCGATTGGATCTGAGAAGACTTTGGTGCGTGAAACGGACAACACGACAGCTTTAATCGAAGTTTATGATAATTTAATAGCAAGAACTTGTATGTGATAGATACATCTTCAGATGTATATCTTCTGTTTCTTTCCATTCCTTCTATTTTCTTTGTTTTTTTTTTTTATAAACTCTTAAATAGAAAAATTTTCTTCAATTTTGGTTCAAGTTTGTTTTACTGCTTTTATATATATTTCAAGCGACCAAAGATGGTGTTTGAATCAAATACAATTAAGTACCGAAATCAATAAAGTCCGTACTGAGTCGATCCTCGGAATATTTCCACTCGACTCTATGAATATTTTATATTAATCGATCAGTGGACGATGTTGAGGGACATTTTAAAACTATATAAGCAGAGATTACACATGCTGCAGTTTCATAGAAGATCTGGATCGTGCTTTAGCGTTCCATGCTTTCAACAATGCGACACTGTCGCCCAAGTGTATCTAGCAGATTCGGGATACGTGCCAAAGACTGTTGAGATTCGAGTTTATGTACAATTCAGTGGTTCTATGGAGGCTAACAGGGATTTTGGATGTCGTTTCTGTTTATGTTCCATGGTTATGTCTTAGGACTCTGACTTAGGTTTATGGTTCGGCGTGAAATTGCGGACTTGGTGGTACATGTAACCGAAATTGAGGGCAATTATGAATAACTGTCTGTGATTAAATGGTATGATTAATTAAGCATTGATTTCAGGGCTCTAAATAATACTCTTCCTACAATAATAGAGCTTAGGAAAATTTTATAGTCGATCCTAAGATGGTTGAAACGCTTCCATTCCTAAATCAGATGTATACACTATGCGATCTATCATTTGAAATAATTTAATTTCGTTTCTATCTTCAATTTTCTTTCTATACTTTGTACAGTAAATTGCACATCGCGCGACAATCGTTTTTAACTCGAACAATACCAATTCTCTTCTCAGAGTAAATTATTTCAGTCAAACAAATTTCCTTTCATCTCTAGTACCGTTGAATTCGAACTCGCGATTCTATAGAATGCGATATAGAAGAATTTCGACAAACGGGAGAATATTCAAAACAGAAAAAAGGAAACCATCTAGAATCGAAACACAGAGAGAAAGACAGGAACCATGTAGAAGCACATCGTCGCTCGGTATTCCACGATAGTGTGAATACGTTTCGTTTTACGTAAACGCGTTCCTATTCGGTCATCGAGGTCGATTCATCTCGTGTGCGTATTTCAAGAGGAATCCTCGAGGAGGAGCAGTTTCGAGGCACACGAGCGGCGTTTCTTTTCAATGAAAACTGCTCGCACAAAAGTTGCACGATTCCTATGCAGATTTCAAAGCTGGTACATTCGTCATTAACACTGCTTTCTCTACGCTTCGCGTTGCTCTTACTTTCTTCGATTTGTTGTTTCTTTTTTCTCTTTTTTAATCTCCTCTCCACTTTTCAGGGATTCTTTCATTTCTTCAATGCAGTTCTCTTTACCTATTTTCCTTGTTTCTTTTCGTTTTATTAATTATAGAGAAAAACGAACGATAATAATTGAGATGTAGAGAGGATAAAAGATAGTACGCAGGGTAAAAGCGCGGTGGTATCGAGAGATGTGTACTGAAAAAATTATTAGCGGTAAGTGAACGTGTTCCCTGGTTCTGCTGGAAGGCGCTCTCATGATTTCTTTATCGTGCTTTTGAATTATTTATACGGTTACACAAGCCCTGTTGTTTCTAACAGGTTTTCTAGAGCGAAATTAGCAGCTCGTTTTCTAGATCTGTTAAAAAACTGTAAGTTATTCTCAAACGTCTGAATAAAAAATTGTCTTCGAAGAATAACAAAACATAAAACGATAAGAAATATTTCACGAAACGATGAGAAACTGAATATTCGTCGTAATCAGGGTAGAATCCTTAAATTAATATAATCTGAACGCTTCGAACCATTCGGTAATAATAATTCTAAATCTTACGCTAAATCGTTCCAATTTTTCGTTAACATCATCTCGAAATAACACAAAGTTCTTCGAACAGAAGATAAACTCCAACGAATGGACCATGCTATGATTGCACTTTGGAAAACGCTGCAAATCGCGATTATGGGAATTGCCAGGTTGCTCTCGCGATTGTGGTATCCAGGGGTGTTAGGGGACGATGGCCGAGCGCCGGTTTAGCGATCGTCGTTTAAAAGGCTTGGCTTAGAGCTCGGTGGACAGCAATATTCCCGGCAATATATGCCTCCGAGAGTCGGAAATCCAAGCAGACAACAAGAGCAAACGGCCAGGGACACGGGGCGATGAAGGGTCGGCGGACTTCTTTTTCGGGCTCTCTCCTTCTCTGGAAATTGCTTTCTCTTGGGATTTCAAAAGTTCTTCCGGCGGAGCAAGCTAACAAGGTCGAAATTTTCACCGCAGAGACGATGTTAGCTGGGAAACAAGAATTTGTACTCTCTTGGAAATGCTGTTTGTACCCGTAATATATCACGGTGTCTTCTAATAAGGAATGCGGATTAAATATACCATGATATTTTTCTGCTTTTTAAGTTTAATACCGTTACGAAAGAAAGATGAACGAAATCGTTATTTAAAATCAAAATATGTTACATATTTTCTTAAGCGAAATATTTTCCTTGGCTCCCTTTATCCTTTCTTCGTACGAGTTATTCGATAACGCGACAGCCCGTTTGTCTAAAATAATATCTATGAAACGAACATGTAGGATCATTTTATAAATACACGACTTGCTGTCTGCAAAAGAATTCATGTCAATCGAATAATCCCGCTCTTCGTTGACCTAGTCGACTCAATTTAATCACGACTTAAAAATAATTTGATCATCGACAAATCAATTAAATTGACACCAAATCTACACTCGTCGGATCACCGCAACTCTGCCATACTAGTATAGAAAATCTTTAACACTTCCTAATTTTATTAACTTCATTTCCAAACCCACGTTTCCAAAAAAAAATAAAAATCATATCGTAACCCGGCATTTCCCTATCGATTCTCGAGCTTCAGTCGCAAGCCTCCATTCCAGGCAATCAATCCCTCCGTACATCCGTGTACGCGTTTGGTTGTGCAATTACAAGTTGAACGTCCAGCGTGACAAGAACGCGTCCACCGGACTTCAGCATTAATAGCTGTCGAGCCGCAAGGAGCGAGATGCATCAGCAGGACGAAGTCGAGGGAGATCGATTCAGCTCTCTCAACCGTCACCATTGTCCTTCGTCTCTCTCTCACTGTCTATCTTTCACCATATGTCGGAGCGAACGACAGCCACCATTGTCTTCTCGTAGACAATCCACGATCTCGCACCTCCTTTGCCGGAGCGATCGCTTGGTTAATGGCCGAGAAATTATTTCCGTGCTAATTAACCGAGCTGCACGAGTGAAAGAGAGGGAGACCTGTTCTGCCTGTTCCGCGTTCAACCTTATCCCGCGTCTTATTCCAGCCAGCCTGTCCCAACGGCCATAATTAAGGTGTGGTAATTCGATCATTTTCGGGCCGCCACCTTTCAGAAACGATTTGCTCGTTCGCGGAGACAAAGGCGGCGAACGATCGCGGCAAATTAACGCGCGCTTAATCGCAACGCCCCTCGGGCTTCTTAATTCCATGCTCGAAAACGGATTTTCCGCACCGTTTTTCCGCTCTTCAGGCCTTCTTTTGCGTTCGTTACGAGGCGACACGACGGAAAGTTGAATCGATTGCCGGGCGGAAAGTTAAATTGAGAAGTTTCGGCGGAGACCGTTCGGGGGGCTCGGGATGAACGTCGTCGACGGGCTGTCGGGAGTCGCGAGAGACGCCGAGGCGGAAGTTAAACGCGCGCCACGATGTGTAGACGTTGATGATCTCGGGGTTTGAGGCGACACGTAAAGTTTAAGTTTCGGAGGAAGAAGCGATTAGGTTGGCCTACACGGATAATTCGGATGGCTGTAGGGTGAACAAATTTGCGAATAGTCGTTTCCACGTAAATTTTCATGCGAATTTTCATTCTGTTGACAGATCCCGATGTAGACATGTTGGTAATTACGCTGTTCAGAGCGGAACTTTCGACGTGAAAACCGATGAATTTTTATATTGTACATACTGTAATTTTTCACTGTTTGAATTGCAATTTATAAGTACAGTTTCCGTGCTCCGTTTCATCATTGCGCGGGTTATACCACTGAAACTGCTTAATGGAAACACTCCAATGAAAATATTAATATTTATACCGCAAATTTTTCAGCTGTTTATACACCGTTTCTTGTTCCGTATTTTATAAAAGTACTTCTAATTAGAGATAATAAAAATTCCTCGCCAACGTGTCAGCAGTTTTTCCAGCTTTTTATATCAGTTCCTCTCTCCCGTTTCTCGCACTTATTTCCACCGTGAAATTAAATTCACGGTTTCGAGTAAACGTCGATTAAATCGTACACTTTTCGGGTAAATAGCGAAATTTCGTCCGAAACGCGGAATTCGGGAGGGGTTTCGAACGGATATAAGGCAGATTTTTCCTGGGAACTTCGCATCGCAGTTTAAAACTGTATTTCATATTTTTCTACGCTCGTGAATCGTAATGGGTCGATTATAAAATTCCAGCGACGCGTGCGAAAGCCACGCTTTCTGAAGCGGCTAAATGAACTCTGAAACGTTGAATTCTGGCACAGAGAGAAACAGAGAGAAACAGAGAGAATGGTTGAGAAGGAGACGAGGGATAGGCGCGCCGTTTAAAAAAAACTGCGGTGCTTGTGTGGACGGAAAGTGAAACGATACAAAGCACCGTTTAATGCCATAAAGTTTCCATGCAGCGATTTACATTCTGCACTGGACCATTGGTGCGTTTATTGTCCGCAAAATTTTAGATGGGGAAAAAAAAATGTGAGGCTGGGCATGAAACATCGTTCGCTTGTCTCGTAATAAAGCGGCGGGGAGAAATAATGCTGCGAACTTGCCGGGAAGAAGCGACGAACGTGCTTTCACAGCGAAAACGTTGTCCGTCGAACCGTGATAATTTATTTCAATTTCGTCACGTTCGATGTTGAATATCTGTGAAAATTGTTTTTATCCCTTCGACTATGAAATTAAAATTTTTGTTAATCTACTGTCAATTGTATTTTTATTAATTTAGAATAATTCGCGTAGATATAAATTTAATATCACTGTAACACGCGTTGCTCGCTTCGGATAATTGATTTCAGAAATATATATATATTTTTTTTATAAAATTATGCGGTGTCCTCCACGTCTTTCGCTCAGACGTAACTCCGTTTCTGCTTTAGAAACTAGGAATCTGTGTACTTTTTCAATCTGACGGTTTCATGGGCAGTAAACCCTGATATGCTAATTAGAACTTGAAAGATTTAAGGTTTCTCGCTATTTCTCAACAGTAGTTGACGTGTCGTAAAATTGTAGGAGCGTCAAACTTTCGGTTCAAAATACGAGCTTCTGGACTGATTTTCTAAATTAAGAACTTGCAAATGTCCCTTTCCACTTATGGAAGGCATAAAAAAAAAATTTCATTAGCGTTCTCTGGGACTCAGTTTCTGCCTGGGGTTTTTCAAGAACGTTCTAAGGGCAAAAGTTACAATCTTGCGTTCTGGAATGGTTTAATTTAGAAAGATGGAGCAACTTTCGAGCCTTATTGTCAATTCTGAGACGTATTTAAACATTTGAAGGATACATTTCAGCTCGAAACTTGTTGAATTTCCGAATAGATATCTGAAACTTCGAGCTTTAACTCTCAGTTTCGACAAATTTAAACTTTACTATAACTTAAAGCGTTTGCATGAGTAAAATCACAAAGATACCTCAATAATTAACAGATTCTTGGTTCTTCGTGTTTAACTTTAGTCTGAACAGAATTTAATCGACGAAGGCTAAATTGCCAGAAATAATAATCGATCGGGATACGCTTTGCTTCTTCGATGTTTTAATTTGTGCTTACGCATCGCGATTAAAGAATTGTCGAACAATTGTTAAGAACTGTACGAAATTGAAACTGTTTTCAATATATCAATTTGATTTATTCGTTCGGTGGACACGATAATCCTGTTTATTCGTGAGTTGGTACGATCGTTTCGAAAAGACGCAACTGCAGCGACCGCGACGTCGTTGAAAGCTGCGAGAGGAACTTAATGGCCGTTTCTCAGAGCTCTCTACGTCCCGAGGGGCATATGAAATCTTAATATCCCTTATTACCGTACTCCTAATTAACGGGCCCGAGAGCCACTCGGATAACGTATTTCTCATTTCACCAGGCAAGACTAAGGTTACATTATAATGAGCCTTTAAATTCGAATTCTTGAAGTATTCTATTTTTTTTATGTCCGACTCTCGAAATATACTTTTGCAGTCTTAAAATGAACTTCAATTTCATCGTTTTGCGAAGATATTACTGAAACGTGTGAAATTTTAACGAAGTTTATTCATAGATTTATCGGACTAAACTAATGATCGAATTCTGATAATATTTATTCGCGATGAAATTTCATCAGAGAATATTGATTAGTCCGCGCTGAAATTAATTTGTAATTTCGTTCGAAGTAATTACGGAATCGTCATAGTATCGATTAATAATCCTCGTATATAATTTAGACAAATTTTTTTTGTAGGATATCCAATAATGCAGCCCACCGTTGCAACATTAACAATTTCAAACAGTTTATTTCCTAGCTGTGTATTTATTTTGTAACAATATGCAAATACACACCACACAAATTTCATTCGATTCACCCTCGTAAACGTTACATAAATTAATTCCACCTACACCGCGTGACAAATTGTCGCTAACCCTCTCTGTCTTTTTGTTACAGGTAAGTTAGAACTCCACGCAGTGATTCTCCGCGTCGCCCTACGTCGTAAGTAATGATAAGTGACGACAAACACCGTCCAGCGGTCGTTCGTCGTCCTCTTCAACCCCTCTCAGAGTTAATCCCTCCGACGGTACAGTTTACCCGAGCACAGGTTGAATATGTGTTGGTAGTCTCTATGATCCATGGACGAGACACGATCCATCGCCCGTACGACCGTTTCATATTTATGAACGCGTTCCTTCTGATGCATGACAATAGAAACGGAACACGGCCAGGAAAGACACGAGTTGTCAGAGCAAGGAAGAGGATGGATTGCACTCGCGATTTCAGCTCGTAGTACACCTTCCTTCCCCTTTCTCCTCGTGCAACCTCGCGTACGATTTTCTTTGTCTCGCCTAGGCCGGCTCTCTTGCGATTATTACCCTTTCGAAGACTGCAGCAGCAGGTGTAGCTGCAATGCACCGGTACGCCGTCTCGCATCCATGTCTGATACACGACCTCCGGGGAGATTTCATACGGTAGAGGTTGCGTTAGCTGCCTTTTCCCGTCGGATATTCCGCGAAAGTCCTTGAGAATTGCAAATGTTTCGCCACCCTCTCTCGTCGCTCCCTCAACGGACCTCCCTTGACGGCCGTGCTCTCTATGCCTCTGGCCGTTCCACCCTCTCGTTGAACTCTCTCTCTCTCTCTTTCTTTTTCTCGCTCCGTCTCTTTCTTGTTCGCTGTCCCAGTCTTTCGTTTCCTTCAAGACGATGCAATGGCACTTTTCGCCGCGGATATGGAAATTTCATATACGCCATGCTGCACCATTCTGGTAGGATAGTGTCGGTACTAGGTTCCAGGACTTCGGCCTTGCTCTTCTTTGGAGATAATGCAATTTCTTGGCCGACTTATTGCATTCGTATCGCAGGCACCTTTTGATATTTCACGTTGTTCTTCGGCGCGTCTTCTCCTACGGTTGCTGGTACCACGGACTCGTAAGGGTTGCCTTTCCGTTTCGCTTCGGGGAGGAATTTCGTTGTGGAAGGGAAAATGTCTCGAGTGGCTTCGATGGAACGACTTTATCGGTTTAAGCATATTTTTCATGCTATTCCTTTCTGCAAAGAGGACCGTGTTTTAAGTCCTGTGCGATCGAATTCGATTAAATCCTATTCTGGTCATGCTTATTTATTTTTCTCTTCAAAGTAATCCCCATCTTTCTTAAATGAATTACAATTTAAAAAGTGGACAGTATAAATTTGTACCTTTTTAGCAAAGAATTTCTCAATTTCCTAATTTCTTGGAAATAAAAGTCTCTTCCACTTGGAACTCTGATTCATCGATTCATCGCTCGCAAAATAATTCGGAAATCGTTTAATCCCTCTTACCGATTCCATCCGTGAATTTGCATACGTTCCAGTCATAGGATAGTTTATCTCCCATGCAGCCGCCGTGGTCACTAGACGAACGATCGTTGTCAGATATTGGAGGTCGAAAGACAGCTTTATTCCCCAGCCACACGGCCCCCTTTCATCGAAGTTAATAACGAGCGTGTGTCTATCGACGTGAACGTATAGTTTGTCGTAAGATCGGGTATATTAAGTATCCGTATATCAGACGGTGTTCGCCAGATCACGGATCCCTGGTTGAAGCACGGCCGGCAGTCCCCCATAAAGCGATTTACGAGCGTCGCAGATTTACCGGGCGAAATTGCGCCTCGCGTTTCCCACGGATACCTTGACTTACAGCGTCTGGAGGAATATCATTTTTCGCGCTTAAATCGCACCCCCGCCATTGTTCTGGACGCGCGTGCTTCATTGTGTGCACGCTAAAGGATCTTTACGGTTGTCGGCGATATTAAACAGAGATTATTAATATCCTTGTTTCTATGCTGACAATCGAGGCGATTTTGTTGGGTCGATTTATTACATGTTTCGCGAATTAAATTTTTTCGAACGATTTTCTTATCAATAATCGTACAAGATAGCAGCAAATTGTGCTTATTTCTTTCAGTGCTTCATAAACGAACTCCATTGAAATTCAACGATAGAAACACGAAATATTTTTCTCGTTTCAAAATATATCCTACACGGTATATTACGAGAATAATACACCGTGAAAGTTTTCATTCAATTATTCCTTATCGATAATAATGATTACCAGCTCTTCGAATTAACTCCACCTTAATTCATCATGATATACCCGTCATAATTTACTAACCACAATTTTCTTCGTACAGTTAGTTCAAAATAGTGCTCCAGTTCATTCTGCAACTATAAATTTCGCCCTCCATCCATCGTGGCCCAGTAGGTAACGCATCGTTCTGCCTCCCGTAAATAGCAATCCATCGTGGAGACTATAAAGTGTCATTGAAACGCGTTGCGTAGCCACTCTCGCGTCGAATTGGCAACAATAATTTGCCTAATGGAGATTTTAGGCATACCGAAGCGCAGTGAAAAGGTAGCCTTCGCGGCAATAGCGAGAATTCATCTGGATTTTTGTACGGTCACGGTTCGAACGTTGAAACGCCGCGCGAATTACTTCCTAATCAGGCTGAAAAGCGGCGAATATATTTGGCTAATGAAGCGAAATCGCATCGCGGAGTCATGACCGCAAAGATATCGATTTACAAGATTACGTTTGCAACTTCTGATTCTCGATAATTGAAAATTTTTGTAATCGTGTTATTGTATTTAATCGGTAGGTACGGTCCGATCGAATAAAAGCGATCAGGAATGAATATTCCGCGGATAGCGATATAGCCATTAAAGCGTTTCAACGATTCTCGTTCAATTGCCGACTTTTATATCACCATGATATGTACTAATTAATGCCAGTTCTCGGTTTCGCGTATAATAACATTTGTTCGAGGAGCGAGGGGGACAGGGATGAAGAGAAAACGTGGAATTTATTCCATTGATATTCGGTTTAATGGGAGGAGCGTTTAAACTTTTCATGGCTCGCGATTTCGATGTCCGATGCATTAATTATGGAATTTTTCCAGCGATTCCATGAATTTCGGTTCGAATTCCTTATTTTTGTAAAGAAGCAGAGTATTTTCACATTTATAAGATTAAAGAAATGGAAGATAAGTAAAGCATCCAACTTTACTAGACTTGCTCTATAAATTTAATTTCAGCGATTAAACCAGAGTCGGTAATTTTTACCTGTTGGAGACCTCAGCGTTGCGAAGGACTAAAGATATTTCGTTCAGAAGCACGGTGAAGATATTACGAAGCGAGTGTATAACGGTCGATAAATTTTAGTCGGTCTTCTCCACAAGGCGTGTAATTGAATTCACGGTGTAACGTAAGATGGGCGATGCTTGTGTGGTCCGATGAAACGCTGTCACGGCACGAGCAACGAGATATTAGAGGAGTCGCTACGGATCCGTTTTGAAATTGCATAGTTTTGTGGCGTAACTACAAGTGTGTATCGCCGAGGTTTACGTGTCAAAGTGGCAACGTAGCGGTTTCGATTCGTGTGGTAATGTATATAATATCGGACTACGCCGAGTATACGATCCGGACGCTGTATTTGGGTACCAATGAGGTATCAAAAGTTCGTATTGGTACGCGGTGATCGCTGTGTGGCTTCTTACCGATGATAGTCTGACTGACCCATTCAGATGAAATATTTGTGGTAACAATTTAAAAGTTCGTAGGATACATATTATCTGTAATCATAAAATTGTTTTATGCGTGGCGACCCTCCTATGCTCCACCACTAACACCGACTTTCTCACAGGTCCTCAGGATCCGTACAATTTGAACTTATACCGATCGCTTTCCTAACTTCAGTATCCCTGCTAGGATGTCTTACCGACGAATCTACTAGCATGTCCAGGACGAAACGCCCTTTCTTCCCGTTTCCCTCTCCTCTCATTCTCCAACCACACTCCACGAGCCACAAACGTATATTTAAACGAAGCTCATTTAGTCGTTTTACATTTATATTATTTATATATATGTTCGCTCCACCAACCACTCGTTCCAAAACCCAACAATCGAAATACGAGAAAACCCGATGCAACCGCAAACTACCCAAAGCCTCGCGCGCGCAAAAAAAAAAAA
>SMSQ01025911.1:457037-471879 GCA_019453375.1 Ctenoplectra terminalis
AAAAAAAAAAAAAGAAAGAAAAAATACAGGTCGCTCGAAACGAAATTACGCAACATCTATTAACGTGAATTGAATTTCAAATATTCATTGTCGTGGGATATAGACTTAGCCGCGCGTCGAGCGATCTCGTTTGAAATTCATGACAATAAATAAAGAACAAAGGAATCGAGTTCTTGAGAATTCGTAATAGAACCAATGGGAACTTGGGTGAACGAAAGTAGGTATAAATACGAATAAATTTTTCCGCGTCAAGAATTGTATGAATGATTGATATATAAGCAACTTTCAGTTCAAACATTAGTCAAAGCGTATTAATTTCTTCGATTCAATTTTGTGTTTCAATAGGATTTCAATTCAATGAAATTATGAATTCCCGTTTCATTCAAAGATAAATACGTTCGAGCCAGAAACAAAATTATATGCCTCTCCAGCTCACAATATTGGAATTCAATATTTATTTTTAAAAAATTATACGTCATACTGATCTTTCTATAAAATTAACAACAAATACCACAAAATGCAGCACCAAACGCCTTTTCATGCCCTTTCAAATTTCACGGTAGATCGGGAACTCCTGAACACAATAAGTCCACCTAATAGCTCTATCTCAGCACTGTGAGGCGCTCGCCGTCTGACCAAAAACGACTCACACTACTTGCCGCGTTCGCTCGCCATGTATCTCGCGTTGCCTCGGTTCCCGTGTCTTGCCGCTCGTCTTTCCTCGGTCTCGACCTTTCGATCGGACAGCGAAACTTCCCGTCTCGGATTTTTCCTTTGCCGTGAATGAGGAAAAGTTCCGCGAAGCTCGCGCGGGACCCATTAAAGAGCCACTAATTCCGCGACTCGAAACTTAGCCCGGCGTGAACAAAGGCCGTTGTTCCCTCCTGTTCTCGGGGTCGGTGGGGCGGAAACTTTTCAGAAATCCATTACCAGTTCCCTTTTCTTTTGCGAATCCATCGTTACAATTTGATATCGAGGCGAAAAGGGAGTGGTGATCCCCGGGGAAACGTGGCTACGAGAGTCGGTCCGCGTCTCGAGCGAATTCGATTCGCCGAATCTCCAAGAACCGCTTATAAAGAGGCTACAAGATTGCATTCAATTGGCGAGATTAAACGCGGGCACGCTCGTGTCGTAAATTCAGCGAGGCCACCGCCCCTATCGGGAGGCAGCTATCGTCCGTCGTCGGGCCAGAGGTAGAATGCCGTCCGGCTGCGTGCGGAAATTGGATCTCTCGCTCGATTCTGGATGAAAAGCGTCGTCTTACCTAAAGGAATCCAACTGATTTCCCTTTGCATACCGTCGCGAGATCTTACCGCTGGCCTAGGACGGGAATAAATGTCTAGGAATGGGCGAGGAGGGAACAAGAAGGGAGAAAAACCGAGGATTAGAATTTATTTAGAATGGGAGAAATTCAGATGGAGTCCATTGAAGGTGTTTTGGTCATTGTTGAGAGGGACAAAAGACGGTGGGGGTATTGTCGAGGATTGTTGAGCGGGGAAGGTGTTGGATTTGGAGACAGTTTGAGCTATTGTGACCTTCGAAATGCGATATTGCAATTTGGGTATGGTTTAAAGGCGAACAAAAGATCAAAGTGGTTACATTGAATTGAATATGGTATTGTATGCAGTAAGCGCAAACTGTAAGGTAATTTAATTACGTTATTCAATCCTCCACATATTTTTATTCCTTGAAATTGAACATCAACCATTTGACCTGTGATTCATTTTCAAGCAGACTACCTAATTTTATCTTCCCTCTGTTACAAAATTAGAGAGTAATTTCCTTGAAGTATTTTATCTATAAATTAGCAGAAATTATTTAGCAAATAATAATCTATTTTATCAAACGGAGCAGAAAACTCACGCAACTGTGGCACATTATTTTATCGCAAGCGATTAATAAACACCATATGCACGATATTAATATTCCGTAAAGTTTTCTAAGAATTTTCAACGAGAGAAGCAATTTCACCTACCCTCTATAAACATTAAAGAAAACAAGCTTACCAGGGAAGGAAGTAGATCGGTATAAAGTTCACGCCAACGTTCTCCGCAGGACAAAACAGATTAGGTTACAAGGCTCGACGATGGAAGCTGGGCATCGCGGCCGCGTTAGGATTTCCCATGCGAGGCGTACATTACGTTACGGTGCACCATGAAATATGCAACGCTATTTGCTGGCACGGCCGCAGCGCTACGACGGTCCGCACCCTATTTCCGAGCCGACTACTTCCTATGCACGAACACTTGGCCGTATCGTGGCTGGAAATCGAGGATCCACGCGATCGAAACCGTATCGACCAAGATCGTTACCATTCTCTGCCTCTACCACTGCCGATGCGGAATTTGACTCAGGACCAAAATTACCCGTAACGCGTCGGTTTCGCGGGAACCGACCAATTTTCTGGTATTTCTCTGCCGACCGCGACCATTCGTTCCACGAGTTTATCGTCTGAATCGATACGGTCTAACGAGTCCTTTCTACGGTGTGTTTCTTTGTGTCTTTTGTCGAGTATGGGAAGTAATGATTGAATCAATCGGTAATTGATGGATGATGGAAAAAAGTTTGATTTAAGAGGAAAATATTAAATAATGATTGATCGGTTAAACTACTAATATTAACAATTTTCTGTTCTATCGTGAAATGTTCTGTTTTTGTTGCCTTATATATATATATTTTTTTATTTTAGGGAATAGTAAAATACAAAAATATGAAATAAATATTCTTAAAGAATCTGAACTATTTAGAACAAAATACCGACTTCGATTTTAAATTTTAAATTAGTAATTACTCGAGTTTACACGTATCAGACTCTGATATTCATTCATACATCTGTTCATTCATTCACTTCATAATCATTAAAATATCTAGCTCTTTCAACTCTCACAGTCCAATTCCTAAAACATTCGCAGTCTCAAAATCTATAGATACAAACCTAGCTATTCTCCTTTATTTTCCCTTATTAATACCCCCTATTCAACCATCGTTGAACGAATCTTAATCATCTCCATACGAGACCACCAGCAAGCTCCGTACAAAAAAAGAAGAAGAAAAAAGAAAGAATAAACCAAAGGCAGCTAACAAGAACGAGGGTCCAGAATACCTTTCTCTCAAACTTAAACGCCCGGGCAAAGTTTAAGTAGGTCACGTCGAGGCCAACCTCTTCGCCAATTAAAAACCCAATTCCAAGAGCTGTACAGCCACGTTCACACCCTTTTGCTTCCATGTGTTGGGGCCTTTGAATTGCTGTTGCCCGAAGCCAGTCTATCCGGCAACGCCAAGATTCTTCGGGAAAATTCGATTGCCCGTAGAAGCGACGTCGTTCGAAATCCTTCCCTTCGCTCAACAACCTTCCTTCTTCCTCGTCGCGATACGCCGACGAGAGGCGCAATTATATCGACAGCGGTGACAACGTCGTCGTCTGCGATGCGAAGTCGAGCGATAAACTAAATAGCATGCACGCGTGTTTACTGGTGCGATACAATTAACAGCGTTCAGAGGATGATCTAATGAGCTTCGTCACTCATGGTTTGTCGCCTTCAACTGCGACAACGATCAGGGAATATTGAAACCGGGTGGGCAAAGTCGAAGAGAATGATAGGTGTGTTGCCATGATACGAAATACCATGATACGAAATATATAATACGTAGAATTTTGTGTTAATAAAATAGTTTTTGCGCTGAATGAATCAGGGTATGGTGAATCTACTTACGCTAACTTTTATGTTAATTGGGTGTTGATCGAGAATTAGGTATTTACGTGGTGTTTTTAATACGGAATTCATAGTCGATGGTCAAGTACAGGTTTATGCAGATGTAAAATCTTTATCCAAATATTTGATTTGTTTAGCGCTGAATTTTTATCTCAACGTCAGGTTGTTTTTAGCGTAGGATTTTTTACTTTATTTAAATGTTACACGCACAAAATGTGAAATACAATTGAGTAGCAAATGTACAATTTCTTTTGTTCGCGGGTCATTTTGTTGTTGCTTTAAATACAGATCCTTATTAAGCGTACGAAGAATAGTAACGTTTTACAGAGGAGAAAAAATAATTACGAGTTTCCATTTAAAGAGACGACGAAGCTCGATTAAACACGTTGACACGTCTCACAAATTGTTCTCAATTTCGCACTAAATATCGTATCGATTCCCTCAGAGCTTGCAAGAGATTCTACGAAACGAGAGATAATCGCCTCCATTCGATTTACCGGTGAAATGGATAGATTCCGCCGTCTGACTTCTATATTAAGCGTTAAGCGATCAACAATCGACGTTGAATATTACGCGATTGATCGAGTCTGCCGTCCTATCGCAGCCTTCAGGAGTTACGCAGAATTTATAATTGTTTTAAACTTGGTTATTGCAAAATATAATCATAGNACTAAATATCGTATCGATTCCCTCAGAGCTTGCAAGAGATTCTACGAAACGAGAGATAATCGCCTCCATTCGATTTACCGGTGAAATGGATAGATTCCGCCGTCTGACTTCTATATTAAGCGTTAAGCGATCAACAATCGACGTTGAATATTACGCGATTGATCGAGTCTGCCGTCCTATCGCAGCCTTCAGGAGTTACGCAGAATTTATAATTGTTTTAAACTTGGTTATTGCGAAATATAATCATAGAAAAAAATCACAGCTATTTTTGCAAGTGAATAGAATTAAATGGAACAAAGACAAGTTTTTCTATTAAATAGGATACGGAGTGTAATAATTTATATGTTTAAATTACATTTTAATCGTACATCGCGATGAATCTACACCGATCAGAATTTATTACGTATTTCGAAAACGTATTTTATTTTTTTTTTTTTTTTTACGCGCTGGAGATCTAAATTGATCCGGGTATTTGATTATCGGCCAGGCAGTGTGAATCGCAAAAGTACGAAAGGTTTTAACGATGAAAGTCTATAATTATTCATGGCGAGAGTTGAGAAATGGAACAGTTCTGAGTGAGTACATAATTCCGGTAGAACCTTGCACAATCGCCAGCGGGGAGTTTCTATCTACACCATGGAAACTCTATTTCCAGCAATTTCCATGTCTAATCATCGATTCCTTCAGCTAGATCACTGTGTTCATAGCAAATATTCCTGCATCTAAGGCACGAATCTGCTAGATTTACCGATGAATCCAATTATGCTTTCAATCATTGCTTTCAATCAGTGTATTGAAGCTTATAGGACATCAACGCTGATGATACAACCGAAAATGATAACTAGTTATTGAACTTCGGTATTCTCCAATTAATTCCGTGATTGGTTTCATCAATTTTTTTTGTTTCTTAACAGTAGAAATACGCTAAATACGTTATACGTTCAAAAGTATCGGGAAATAAAAATTTGATCGTTAAAGTAGTTCATTCTTTTCTGTTAAAAATTATGAGAAGCTTGGTATTTGATAAGGGAATATTATTTTCAAATAAGCAATGTAATATTAATCAGTTAGCGACCGGATTTAAGGCTGTCGATCACCAACTAAGTAGGATCAGTCAGAAGCAATTAAGCTTTCACATAGACCTGGAAACAATCGACGGGTCAACAGTCTTCGGTTAATTCAATTCAACGCTGTCCACAAGTGAAGCCCTTTATACGACTTTATCCTCTCCTAGGCGTCACCACTAAATACAGAAAAAAAAAGAAGAAGAAAAAAAATAATCAGCATGTTCTCACCCATATCTACTTCATTCTCACGAGCAAAGCAGAAAAAGAAGCTACACAAGTTGCAGAATTTAAATTGAAAAAAATACTTATTCATTTATTCATTTATTCAAGCCAATTTTAATTCCCGGGCATTTATTTTAATTTAGAAGCTCGTTTAGAAATGGTCAGTATTCACAATTTCCACACCCTCCATATTCAAAACCCCATCATTCCGGAATTACTTCATGACTCTGCCACACAGTTTCCTCATCCAACTATTACAATTCTCTCGCAGTTTCCATTTTACGCGCCATACGAACTTCCATCTCGCTTCGAGCAAATAACTGTAACAAAATCCACTCAAAACTTGAGAAGACGGGTAACGTGACGGAACTTGTGGTTCCGCGTGACACGTACCGCCGAAGGGATGCATCAGACTCGGTATTATCGCTGGAAGGGGATGAAGTAACTGGTACGGCTGCTTCTCTGAGGGCGCACTTAGGGTAACTCGCAGGTACCTCAGGCCACGTATATATGGCCGCGTGTTGAACAACGTGATGCAGCCGGCAACGACGTCGGCAGCAACAGATAAGGGCGCAGTCTATAAATTAATTAGGCTAAGTCTCTAAGACCTGAAAGCCGCATGCGCGCCCGGACGACCTATCTAAATCTGCATTAAACCACCTACCGGGCGTAGGCGAAATTTACAGCGTGCCACTCAGTCGTTTACCCAGGTCTTTGTCTCTACCGCGAATTCTGCTGCACTGCTGTTAACTGGCTGCCAGCTTTTAGTGGGTCACTCTTTTTTTCGTTTCGTTTTTGTTGGTTCTGCCTTCTGCTTTTTTTCACCAGCTTTTCATCTTTTCTTTTTCCATGGACAACTGTTGTTTCGACTTAGAATTGACTTTTTGGAGCATACGTTGAGCAGATTTTGATATTTGTTTCTTTCAAGTCGGTCGTTTCCTGGACGGTTCTTGTTGTACTTGGCTGTGAGTTGCGCGAGCAGGATAAGCTTGGTTCTTTGGTGGTACATAGGAAACGTAACATGGTAAATTCTAGTTTTGTTTAAAAGGAACGTAGCAATTTTAAAAAATGACGAACCAAATTCCATTGCTCGCGAGCTAACATTCACCGACATCTATATATATCTATATATATATCTATTAAATTTAATTTAAAATACTGCATTGCTCGGTACGAGAAAGCGATACCGGCATTATTAAAGTGAATTTTCCAAACAAGCCGCGATCCCTAATTAAAAATTATTCCCAACATTGCTAGATACCGCGAATTTCTGCCAGTTCTACAAATTTTTACCAATATTTTTCAAACCACTCAAATCGCATTCCACTTTTAATTCCTTCAAACTCCTCCGTGTCTGCGTTTCACCGCCGCCCACCTCCACAGACCGCGTGAAAAAAAAATTCACATCGAACAGTTTGTTCGTCAAATGAGTAAAACGAGAGGAAAAAAAGAACTCATATTGCGCTCGACCAGTCAAAGAAGAAAAAAAATAAATAAATAAATCATTCATCGCGCAGATGAAAATTTGTTCGCTCTCTAACCTACCTATGCTCGCTGAAAGAGTAAACTAACAATAAGCTTCGCGAAGAATCGATCTATTGCGCGTGCAACGTTGACGTTTGGGCTACTAACGAGGAAACTGCGCGAAGTGTTTTTTAAAAAAACGGAGAGTCGGAAAATATTTGACTCGCTTGTGTCAGCTTCTCGTATGAAATATTATTCGGGAAATATCAAGTCGCAAGTATCGCGTTTTGTTAATCGATACGCTAAGTATTCGTGATTCTTAGTTACAGACTTTTTAAAATGAACGAACTCTTTCAGTTTTTTAATTTTTATTTACATAACCCTTCGTACGCCTCGCACACAACCCCATGCGCGCAGAAATAACTCCTTTTAGCCCTTGGAACTCGGTCGTATTCCACGAGCAGAAGCTCAAGGCGAGGAAACACGACGCCAGCGTTTTTTTGCGCGCCGTTGTGCCTGGGATTCTTTATGCGACCATCAGGATAGTCGTTGGTCCGCCTTTTGTCGGCCACAGGAATCGAGACGGCGCTCTTATGAATATCTTATGAATGCATGGAAGCCGCTACCACGGGTATTACACGGTGTCGCCGTTCCGGGGGACCCGACAGATAAGGAGGAGCGGCTGCTGAAAAATGGGCCCTCTTTTCTTATCCCAGCAGCCGCTTGATAGGACCAATCCTCTCGACGCTCGAGATATTTTCACTTTATCACGAGTTGCAGTTAGCGAAGGGAGAGAGGAATAGACGGTCTAATCTATGCTTAACGTCGACCAAGGGGATGCTAGGCGTGGACGCTTTGTCGCGATATTAACGCGAAATTCATCGTCGCCCGATGTGTCGCTGCTGAGGAGAGGAGTTATGATAATGGCTCGACGGCTGTTTTATTTTTCATCGCCAGTCGACGAGACAGATTTTTTTCTCCTCGATGCTAGCAAAATATGCTAATATGCTGGCGTTATTAGCGGATTTGCAACGACTGACAGTTGACGATTTATGTCAACTGGCTCGACTGTTAAAAAATATCAACGGAAATTTGATTCCCACGTCCGTTCCGAGAATAAATTGTTTTCCTGTGAGTTATTTTGACGATAGTGGATACGGGTATTTGAAATATTGGTTTCGAACTAGGATGGCGGTGTGCTGTTTAAAGAATAGAGTACGATAATTGAACGTGTATTAGAGGAACATAATTATGCTGTATATTTCGTATTTTATACATATTCAAATGCTATCGCTACGTGTATATTATCACTCTGAGAACTAAGAATTAAGAACGATAATATAATACCAGTATCATCCCTTAAATACGATTAAATTTAGTTTCTCTCGTACGCTAAATTGGTACCAGAATTTTCTCCACCTCGAAAAGAATTCTTTATGAACGCTTAATCGCTTTACCACGGCACATCGAGTGTAAAACACGACGAGATCGTGCAGATTCCCCAGCTCGCGTGCATAATAACGTTCTCTAATAGTTTCTTGGTCACACGTATACGTCCTCGGCAAACGAACGTCAGCAACTCGAGTACGTGCGCTGCTCGGAGCAGAACTGTTAATAGCGAGCTTGAGACGATAGCTCAGCGGCTAAGTTGTACTGCGAAGTCGTGCGTGACTCGCCCAAGACAGCTTCCGAGGGTGAGGCGATGATAAGTATTTCTGTCGTACGGTCGAAGTCGAACGACCGCTTTGTGACGCACGTCAGACGCGGGTGTCGTTGCAACGAAATATTCACATACACGACTTGCAGATCTACGAACAACGGCACGGTTACATACGTGGGACACGTATGTCAAGTCTAAAGGAGGCACGCGTAGGAGTTTCCTTTTTCTAGGGGAGGCTCGCGAATAGAACAGCATAACAGCTGAAAGACGCTCTGCAAATGTAATTTAGCTTCTGCTGGAATACTTCCGGAGGGTAGCTTTCTTTATATTGGAAATATTCTTTGATGTTCGTATAATTCGCAGACTTCGTAACTGGTAGATTTTGTTATTGAAATTTTATGGGATACGCGTAATATATTATTTAAAATACTATTTATTAATATTATTATTGGAGTTTGGAGCACGGTTCTGGGATTGAAATTCGAAGATCCGGTGTTTTTTCCATGCGAGCGAATGTCAGAATCTAAAATCAGTCGTGCGGACTCGTGAGCTTAATACTCCCGAATTATACGATTCTCGCAGCAGATTATTACTCTAATTCATCATTCAAATAGTTCCTGATTATATCTAAAAGCACGAATAAAATAGTAAAGAGAACTAAACATTATTCACGAATTTATTTCAAATGCATAAGGATGTCCTTAATGATTCATAATTTAACATCCTACTTTACACGTAAAAGCTCTCCGAATCCTCCATCCAGAGAACGAAATTATGCAGGAAACGTTTCCCAAGACTACTCCCTCCGATCCGCCGTCCGATATAAATAAATCCCTATTACTGTTCCCAATCTCTTCCCCATTATCCGTGAGCTCTATATACTTACGCGAGTTCCGACAAGTGCGCTTTGACTAGGTCCAAAAAGCTTCATCCTCCAACCGGTACAGAAACCAGCATGTCTGTCATGTCTTCGCGCGACGTCTGATTCGAAGCACACAAAGCCTTCTCACCGAAGATGAGAGAGCTACCGAACTCTACGAGCACGCGACGTTCTCATCGGAGTAGAACGGCTTAAAATTCGTTCCATTTCCTCAAGGCGGATCGCTCCTTATCGTGCGTGGACCTCGAAACTTCCGGTTTCTAGAATTTTCCACGACTTACTGCACACGTACCCCTGGGAATCGTTCGAAACTCATTACGTTAACTCCAAGTTCGTTATCAACCGCTGTGTAGCTCGTATAATTACTAACAAAACTATGCTGCAATCGAATTTTCCCGCCAGTGCTCGGCGCGAATAGGATGGGGCATTGAAGCTAGAGAACTCGGCTCGTTATTGCCGCTCGTTAATAGCTCTTTCCTTTGCCGCGTCCGACAGTCCTTCTATTTGGCAAAGGTAAATCGAATAATGAATTCATCGCCGTATCCGGGCTGGGCCAACAAATTCCGTTCGTCGCCGATTTTCCAGCGGCTGCGTTTCAGGAGAGGTGTAAAAATGGGTCGGACGGCGAGCGCGACGAATGATTGTTTTTCTCTCGATATTGATCGAAATAAAGGGACGCGACGTTCGCCTCGCGATACACACACCGGGACATTTTAAACCCCGACTCGCAATTTGTTCGATGCGTCAGTGGAATCGAAGGAATTATTTATCCGGGTCAAACGTCAAACACTGGCCCCCTGTACGGCGAATGAGAGCTATTTTCAGCTTAATTACCATAAAGCTCGATAAGTTGCACTTTCTCGCCTCTCTCTCTCTCTTTCCTGATTCTATGCTCTGTGTTACAGCGTTTGTTTTCTTTTTTTTTTTTTGCCTCGTTGCAACATTTACGACGTTCTCGATTAAGTATATGTTGGTGAAAATTTTTTTTTTTTACGCGGATCGTCTTTTGTCATCGAACGGATTTCAGCGTCGTTTCGCCTGCGTGAAAGAAGTTCTTCGGCGATCGACCGTCTTTGAAGGAAGTACTTGGGAAATATTGAAGAACGGTTCTCTTGAAAAGCTTCCGGCGACTTTCTTCGACCGAAGAGTATTAAAAGAAGTCGGGATGTTTACGGTGATCTGGAGATGAACGTTTCCTTGATGGCGAGCGTTATAATGTCACAGAAATGGACGGTGTACTTAGCCGACTGTAAATTAACGATGTTTATTTCGATTTATTATGGATTCAATGGTACGTCTTACTTCACACAAATCCATTCATCTTGAAATTACGGAAACTTAATTCCTCGCTGATTTTACTCAACAGAGATGTTCTCAAAGGAAATAAAGAGAGGATCGAGAGGAGAGGAGCTAGAAGGAACGCATTTTAGTGGACTCTTCAGGAAAACTACTTAGCCGCTTGATTCTATAGTTACAGCATTGAGAGGGAATCGATTCTAAAGGATCGTTTCTATTTAAAGAAATCCGGCGTCATTCGAGAACTTGCGAGAACTGGAACTAATGGAAAGCTCTTTAGCGACGACCAAGAGATATAGAATCGTAAATTGTTCCTTTTCAAAGAATTTGTTGCGCGCAAGGATTAAACTGATGCGATATTTACAGAGAAAAGTACATTTTGTTGGTTACTCACAAACGTTGTCCTCTACAGTGAGATTCCATTATTCTCTTTCACAGTCAGCTTATGTCTAATTCAGTTATCATTTTATAAAAAATCGATTGAAATTCGTCCCTTTCTCGAAGTCATTCTTTGCACAGAAATACTTACGTTTTATTTTTATTTTTCTAATTTTCATTGTTTCGTTTCGAACTAAAAATGAATCTTTTACGCGATGTTCCACAACTCACCCCGATAAAACATCCCCCATTTGCCCTTCCGATGCAATTCCATGAGTCACTCGTTACGAACGGCCTCCCCCATAACGCTAACCATTATTCTAATCGTGTGAAACGCAACGACGCTTCGCGACGGAATCAGAATTTTAATCGAAACGCGGACGCGAGTGGCGCGCAGTCGTCGCCATCGTCGTCGTCGTTGGGGTGCTCTCGAACGTTAAACGGTAACGCGATATTACACGGTCGAGGGAGTTTACGGGCGTTCAACGTTAACAGTCGAATGTGTCTCGAAACGTCAGCGCACGTTGAATATTTTTGAAGTTCCGCGCCGGAAAGCTTGATGGCCTGTACCGTGTGGCGTTATTGGTCGGTCGGCATTGTGCGCGACATTTAATGGCGCAGTAAATTTCTGCGTTGCCGGTCGTTTCTTGCCGCGAACTTGAGGGGAAACGGTCTCTTGAGGAAGTCGACGCTGAAGTAGACGTTAAAAATAATGTGACAACGCTCCGGTGTGTAAGCGATATAACCTGTTTAACGTACGCCGGATGACGCCGGCTGGCGTTAATTATTCACCTTTATTTCGTTACACCTTCACACCCTCGATGCCCCTTCTCGCGCGCTGTTTCGAAGCTTTTAAATTTTCGAGCCTGTTTCCGCGGTAATTGACGACCGGCTGAAATGTAATTTCTGCGTGCCGCGAAAATACACGCGATAGAAGTTGCTCCACTTTTACGCGCGTTCAATTTTCGTTTGCGTCAGACACTTCGACCGATCAACCCCCCCTGGCGTTCATCGCTCGCGAAAAGCTACAGATGCTGCTTGAAAATACTTTATGCCGAGAGGAGGCGAGATCGCGTTCGAGGAGATATTCGTGTTTCGCGAAATTTAATTTAAAAATTTGTACTCTGTTTAATGCGGAATAATTGGAGGATCGATCTTTTTCTCTGCATTGCCCTTCTTTTTTCGTAATTTAATGTTTGGCAAGTTGTGGGTGTAAGTGTTCTTAATCATGATAGGATGCAGAATTTTTATCGAACTTAAACGGTTCTTAATTATGTAGTCACATTTTAATTAGCTTCTTCGTAAAAGAATCTCTGAATCAAATCACAATGGAAAAGGTCTTTCTTTTATCAGTCACCAACAACTGAAACCACAAAGTAAACCAAATATATGTATAATACATATTCACTATTCATACTAAATAGGATTTTCTTTTTACAAAGTTTTCTATTGAAAAGCAAGACGAAAAGGAGCAAAAAGTAGAATTCTTCCGGGTTTAGGAATATTTCGAAGATATGCGAGGCACTTTATCCCGGCATGGAAAAAAGAGAATGCACGGGATCGAACACTTGCCCTCGTTTCCAGCCAATCTATCATACGCTCGAGGACAATGGAAAATCCACCTGGTCCGTTTCAGCCGATCCGCACACACGGATGGGGTGAGGTGAAGGGGTTGGATTTCGCGAGAGAAACGAGCTTTCGGTCGAAACACGGTGAAACCGGTTGGCTCTTTATGAAAAGCTCGAACGTTTCAGCCATCGTCCCATGAATATACCGACCGGCCATAGATGCTAGTAGGATGCTTTCGATACGTAAGAGCATCGAAAGGGAACTGTACGCCGTAAAAGGGCGAGGTGGGAGGAATAAATTTAAATATCGGTGCAGACTCTTTGATATGTTAACAAGGATAGTCGAAGGACGGCCAACGGATGGGCCGAGAGAACGGAATTCTTTGATAGCGATTTTTTTCTTTATTTCTTATGGCTCCGCCCTCTGCGGGTGGCAGTCGTATTTCGTAACGTTTGCATTTTTCTTAGTTTCTCCTTTTCTTCTTCCTTTTTCCGCTCTAATTCTTCTTACCGAGCTTAATTCTTTGTTCTCGGATTGTAACGTCCCGCAACGTGGAGACAAATAGAAGCTAGTCGGAACGGAAGGTTGTAAAACTTGCATCGAGCTTCAGACTATCTTAACGTTATTATACACGGGTGCACCGGTACATGTATCAGGCGTATCGTATCGACTGAACGAGACTTGTTTACGTATCGATCCTTTAGCAGCTTTAAGAATAATGGTATAGTACGCAAAAAGTTTGTAGAACTATAATTCTTTTGTTTTGTTCAAAAGGTGGCAATAAAAGACGGGTGAAATGAAAATACTGTTTTGTTCGGAAAGCTCGTCCATATGTTGAGAGATTTTCCAAGCGCTTTAATGTCTGAATTGTCTGAGCGAACAAGCGAAAGGGTAAGAGTTTTTGCGTTCCCGTGATACGTAACGTTTACCGTTTTGTGTATGTCTGACTGGAAACAGACTTAAGCTACTTAGGCGAGCCTTGTTCCAGTAGTACAGCAGTTGCATTTACCGGCCGGGTATTTCATTATCAGTGTACAATTGTAATTAACGAACTGTTGAACTAGTGAACTGTTTACTACTTAGCAACATATTCTTAACCACTGTTTCTTAACGATCGTTATCGATTAATATTTTTTGCGATATTTATTATTATCATTGTAATGCTCAAAAATTTTCCGATAATAATTCCTATCGGAAATTTGTGAATTATAGTTCACAATTCTTACACTGTCAACAATAGCAATTAAAAAAAAAAGAAGGTAGATTTTATTTATTAATCCAATTCATACCAGTATTTGCATATAGTAACACAAATGCTAGAATTAAATTTACACTTTCAAGTTTTCTAAAATCATTAGTCGCAACACGAACTGAACTTTAAACTCATATTTATATCATAAAATTTGCAAATTTTCCAATTTAAATCTACTCTCGCTTAATTCATTGTCATTATTTGTTAAATTTTCGTTTAATACCAAATGCTCCATACAAGTCACCACCGCACCTGTCAACGTGCAACGAAACTCACGTACGAAATATAACTACTGTACGATAAAAAACAAGGCCAATTACACGAGATAGGATATAAAACTGCGATAGGATTTATCCGAGCCATCTCTGTCTGATATGTTTCGTATAGAAGCGCATCGGGACCCGGTGAGTGGCACACCGCACCATAAACACCGGCGGACCGTTAATCTCGTCGATGTCGTGCACAGACTCAAACGGTTCTAATTAAAGGGAGGAAAACAACGGGTTTACGGTGAATAAGGGGAGAATTAGGTCGAGCGTATTGGCGTTTTTAAAAGCACGGCATTCCCATCATTAACGACGCTTCCATTTACCGAGTGTCCGCTGTTGCATCGCATACAGCCACGTTAAACTTGTTTTTTCGACACACTTTTTTTTTTTTTTTTTTATTCCT
>SMSQ01025911.1:472460-484015 GCA_019453375.1 Ctenoplectra terminalis
TTTTTTCGCCCCCCTTTTTTTTTTTTTTTTTTATTCCTTCTCGGTTCTTATCAATGCCCCTCGGCGTCGCGACGCCGTGAATTGCGGGAACGTTTCGCGATCCATGATTCATCGAGAATAATTCGAATACCGTTTCCTGGTTGTTCCTTTTAACGTTTCTACGTTTTACGCTAGCGAGTTTCATTTTTGCGCGATTCAAAGATGAAAAAGCCTCGGGTAACGATAAATGGATTCGAAGCTAATTTAAGCTGTATTGGAAATGGAAGTAAACGACTTTCGAATTTGACATTCTTTGTACATTACTCTACCCGTACGGTTCTGTCGTTGTAAAGTCTTTAACTATTTTTTGCTTATTGGAAAGGATACTAATGATCAAGATTATTTTATTTTATTTTATCAACATTTTATCAACAATTTACGCGTGCAGCATCAAACATTATTCAATTTCCTTTTTTTTTTACAAGCAACCCTAAATTTAAAACAATTATTCAATTTCTCCTTCACTGTTCCATAAACTTGTTACTCAAACTTAAAACCTCGTTCACCCTTACCGTAAGAAGTTATTACATCGAACCCGCAGTTCACACTTAAATAACGTGTACCCCGAAACATAATATAATAAAAACTTTCCCCAGAACATAAATATCAATTTATTTTCCCCGCATCAATCATAAGAATCGCTCGGAAGCTAATTCTCGCACTTACCCCAAAAACGCAAACCCCATTTTCAAGTTACAACGCGGTAACTCCATTACAACGCGTCTAGTCTCTCGGTATTTATTATTAATATCGATTCGTTGAGCTCGTGTGACGGTCGGATCCCCGTGAAACACGACGGTTCCCCGCATCAGGGGACGACGGTTTCAAAAGTTTCGCAAGGCTCGCGTGAAAAATGTCGAGCGTCTCGCAGGACTTGCGCCGGCGGATAGAGGGCTTCGTAAACTGGCAATATCCGCGTACAGCAGCTGCTAGCGGTGCTTCCATTTGAATATTTAAAGAGCTCGCTCTATACACGGAAGTTTCTCATCCGCCAGGACTCATACGTAAGGGATATTCGGCGCGGAACGAAGGACGTCGTTCAGGGTTCATCTTGGAATTTCTTTTTTTTTTTTCTTTCCTTTTATCTCTCCATGGTCAAACGTCCCAGAGCAATTGTTTCTTCTTCTTGCTCGATTTCTTCGTCTCTTTGTCGGTATTCTTGCTCCGTTCTCCTCTCTGCGACTTCGCGATGTCTGGTTCTTAGTCCTTAGTCTACAAGAAGGATGTTCATTCGTTGCACGTCAGGATCTTGGACGTGTCTCGCCTTATTCCGCTTATTTTTCTCTCCTGCCCTTCGGCCTTGACTGATGAAACTCTAGTCTGTATAATTCGCGAACGTCTGCTTAAAAGGGAAGCCTTGGTATCTGTTCTTGTTGCTGCGAGGGAATCGGGCGACAGTGTTTATTATAGCAATTTGCTATTCCTGCTTTGATAAGAGGAAACGTAGTTTGCTGTCGTGTTTTGTTGCACTTGTTTAAATTAGTTAGAAAAATATTTCTATAGCTTGCAAAATGTAAAAAGCATTTTTTGTAATGTAGATTGTAGATTGTATGAAAAATGTTACCGCTTAAATATATTTAAAATGTTAAATATTAATCAGTAATAAAGTAGCTTGATTAAGTGATTCTCGGACTGATTATCTACCAAAATGTTACCTCTTCAGTGGCTACGTTATACCGCGCAATTTTTGCACACAAATATCGACGCTTTTTAAGCTAAATACACAGTTTTATCACGAGCATGTTATTTGCACGATGACGCAGATAATTTACAAAGTTCCAATTACATTCGGTTCCGGGGGTTGGTTTGCAAAAGAGGGCTTTTAACATCGGTTAAAATATTTTTCATCGTGGTGCGAGGATATATTTTTCGTTTCCAACCTCTCTTCCCCTTCCATTTCAGTTCTCGCGCTTTATTTTTTTTAACGAATGAATTTCTACGAGCGTTGTTTGTCAGAGAGCAATCAATCTATGAGATGAATTAAATCACGTATTTGTATAAAATTCCAATTACTCTTGAACTTCTGCATCCCACGGATATGTCGGTCGATTTTTAATCACGTTTCATTTTTATTAACCAGATCGTTCAATCAGTTTCGAAGTCGATCTCGTTTCGCTGTTCAAACACGTATCATCTCGTCATTTGGTCATTTGCGTGACTGATAAACGATCACTTAATTAATACTACTATTATAAATCGACCGTAGCTCGATATTACCAAAAATGTATAACAAAAATTCCTGTTAAACTCTTAAATGGCTGACTTCGATTTACCGGTTATTTATTTATTTTTATTTTTTTAACCGACTTGCTTATAATTAAAACAATGGAAGATTAATTTTATCTTCAAGCATCGAACTGTCGTATCGTTCATGTCGATACAAAATTCACGCTCGATCGAGAGGAATCGTTCTAGGAATTAGTTTCAAGATATTTGCTCCCCCTTGGAACGCGGTTCGCCGTTTGTGCTATTCCGTCGCGGTTTCTCCTTTTCTCCGTCGTTTCATTGTGCCCTTGCTTCTCCTTCCTCTACCCTATTATGACTTTCCCTTTTCTCCGCCGCTCTATTGTCGCTTGAACCCTTTTCTTCCCGGCTTCATTATTTTCGTTTTCTTTTTTTCACCGGCTAAGCAGCGCGTTAACAGAACACGCCCGTCTGTGAGTTGTCTCGTCTTATTCAAAGGGTTCGTGTAATTAATTAATTATTGTCTCGTCGAGTTTCACAGTTTAATGTAAAGATTCTGTTGCCTGTAATACAGACTCTAGAAATTTGTAATAATTTATAACTATGATTATAGAAATTAGAATCATCGTTTTAATGAAATTTTTCGATATTTATTTTCCCGATACAAAATGAAGTTTAAAAATTCTGTTCAATTATCAAGAGTTGAACAACAATTTTAAAATGGTAACATCGATACCAAATTCGTTCCAGTTGAATCGCTTCGACCTTACTCCTGTTTTCCTGTTTCGTGGGCTTCTTCCTGCGGCAGAATGACTTCTTTGAAGCGTGGTTAAGTGCGGTTCGACGTTTCGCGGAATTACTGTGTAAAATGCGGCGAATAACGACAAACGAGACCAACGGAGTCGTCGCGTCGCCGGACGTCGAATACGCGATCCGGTGTTGTGATAATAAAAGCTGGTAATTACGGAACACAGTAATAAACCGATGGTGGCCTATTCTGGCGAAGAGGTCGTAAAACGTTAGCTGTTAATGAAATAATTAAACAGTCCTGGTACTTTAATCTGCAGCGCCCATTGACCGATCCTGGACCAACATCCGGTCGTCGAGTAGCGGTAACCGATAACATGCCACTTTTGGCCAGGTTAACGTTTATTGCAGGAAATGGGTAACGAGATTCCAGTTACACGGAAAGATTCTTTATCGGTGAGATTAAATTATTTAATATCGGTGAGATAAAATTATTCAAAGAATATTGAAACATTGAGTTTGTTTCAGTTATAAGCAACCTCTATTTTGTTATTTTTGGAAAATAGCAATTTAACGTTAATCGGTGTTAATTTCGAATACGATGGAGAAAAAACATATTTTTCAATACAACTCTACACACAAAAAACTCTCTTCTCGCATTCGTTAGGTTAGCCTCGCCAAGCAGCGTTAATTATACCGAATAGAGTGTTAAAGTATATAAAGAATCATAAATTTCGAGTATCGTGATCGCAGCGAGTTTATAACCTCTGATAAACGAACTAATAAAAAGAACGAGTGTTCGACTAAATCAGAAGTTCGCACTGCGCGATGCAAACAATGATGCAGTTTACTCGACGACAGAATGTTTATTAACTTCATTACTTCTCGTTAAATAGGGAAATCGGGAGTTTCGATAAGTTAGCAGTTTTATTATCGAGAGGCAGCAGTAGAATTATTATTTTTACATGGAAATCGACCGTGCTTTCGAGGCAGGTGTACTCGGGAAATTTCAAATGCCAATCGATACATCGCGACCGCAACGCTTTGCGCGGTAATTAATTAAACTTTTTTAGCGTATTTATGAAGCGATTTGCACTTGTCGTCCTACGAATTACACATACATTTCGCCAACTCTTTTCATTCGTACAAACAACCGTTATTTTTAACAAATCCTCCAAAATATATTCTTTGCGTCACCGAATACACGAGCGCGCCGTTACGGTGTGGATGCGCGAAAGTGCAAGGAACTTGAAATTCCCCACGTGGCACGGTGTAATTACCTTTACGCAACGTAATTATGCTCGAAACTTGGGCCACATTATTCTGCACGCCCAGCGTTGCGATGCGAGCGGTAACAACTTGCGTTAGAAGGATTCCGACCGACTGCGTCTCCAGCGCATAATTTGTTTGTTCACGTGTAAGAACACCAACGCAATATGGAACGTGGTTGGTTAATAGGACGACGCAGAAATTTGACGAGTCAAATTATATTCGCTAATAAACTTCGGATCGATCAATTCTTGAATGTCCATTTTTTTTTTTTTTTTTTTTTTTTTCTTTTCTTTTTCAGTAACTCGCAATTCGTTCACGCGAAAGTAAAATGTTTACGAGGCGTAATGTATCAATCTCTGTTCTCGTTCTTTTTACAAACTCGATTAATATTAACCTTTAGATATGATCTTATACTACTTGTATTTGTTACCTCGAAGAGCTTTGCAATTCTAAAATCCAGCAAAACCAGATAAAGTGATAATACTAAGAATGAATAAAAAAAAAGTATCAGTGGACTCTATATTGATACACAATCGATTCCAAATCTTTATTGTTCAGTGTACACCCTATAACTCGCGCGATACAAGTGTTAGACCGGCGTCAAGACACCTTAAACGAATCCATTCGAAACACGCCCAAGTGGCTCGTATCTCTCGCGATTTGGCCGTATCGGCGTTTACGATGTCTGCCGCGCCGTTCTCTCGGAACGACAGCGTTTCTCAATAAAGTGCCACTCCGGTGACGAATCCTCGTCGCTGGGACGAGGATCCCATAACGTAGCGTTCCTGGCGAGGTGAGATTTAGCCCCGTGTCACGAACAGGATACCAGGGTAACCGAGGGAACCGGTACGTTATGGACTCGTAAATCTTGCGGATCAGAAAATTCATTTCGCTACGGGATTAAGCATCGGGAAGAATCAATACCGTTTCGAATCTCGCGCCACCTTCTCGAGATCGAACCGATCTCAATCTCTCGCTTGACTCCCGAATAGATGTTCCTCTTCTATTCGGTTTTTTCATTTAATGAGAAATCGTGATGTGAAACTGCAACGATCGGGAAGAAATCGAATAACGACACTCGACGCGATTAATTTTATTTGAACTTGGACAGAGTTTATGGGGGTCGAGCCGATGACCGAACGGCGTTTCAGTTTGATGTAGGTAAAGTTACTATGCTGGTGGTAATTGTCGTTAAGATGATCGTAACTTTTTGTTGGGAATGAAAATAGGGTGAGAGTGATAATAGCGAAGGATTCGTTGATTGGTGAAGATTCGATAAGGGTGAAAAATCTTTATTTTGAAGCTGTTGAACGCGATCAAGGTGTATTTAAATTGATGTAACACAGAGATTGACATAATTATTGGTTTTGGATTTTCTAAATAATTAATCCAATAATAAAAAAGAATATTTGCGATGTTCCATATTATTCTTTGCTCTCTTTTCACAGATACATTAAAGTTACCATTACAGTTCTTAACCCTCTATGGGACCGTGTGACTTTTAAGTTACAAACTGATGCATCTATATTTAAAAAAATTAATTTTCTTTAGTTATCACTGCACTATTCAATTTGATCACTGTATTACTGTAGCGACATTACGATCCATCTACGGTAATTATTAGTTAAAACATTTTCAAATCAAATGGAAAAACTGTAATCAATCCTAATTTTTTCTCCAATGAGCGGACAAAATTCGGCCTATAGAGGGTTAAAACGATACGTTTTACTACTTTCGTGCTTCCACGTGTTCTTGCACTGATTATGAATTTATATCGTCCCAAATATTCTTACCTAATAACTACAGTTCCTGTTTCGGCACAGTTTAACGATAAAAGAAAAGAAAAGAAAAAAAAAAACGAAAACAAAAGAAACAAAGCTGAAGCATTCCTGAAATTACGTACGCGTACGTAGATACATTCAACTCGTAGCGACATATCTGCATATCAACGTGGTACCCTCTGCTTGAGATTCTCCGCGTAGCACGACATAGTTACTCGTTGCACTCGGAACTTCATCCGCATTCGCGTGTGCGTCCGACATCGTCACAAACCTCCGAGTCAGTGACAGCGGCGCACGTCGGAACGCCTCAAACGAGTCCGAGAACGTGTCTCTACCTTGCCTCCCACCAACTTTTTGCTCTGAACTCTGGCAGCCAGCACGAGTTTCTTTCTTTCTTCCCGAAGACTTATCATTTCGTCTTTTTTTCGGGGAGCCGTTTTGTTTATATAGTCAAAAATTTGTGTCTTATTAAAATCCTGGAATGTAAAAGGGGACCACTTTTTACTTTATCAACGCAGAATATTTATTAATGCACGTGACATTTCCGTTTGAAATATTCATGCTGTATCATTGATATAATTATCCTCTAGACACAGTTTGTATTTTATTCTTCGGATTTAATTTGATTCCATTTGAAGCGATAATGTAATTGTTCGTTGAGTTAAAATCAATTTCCGATAATAATTCTGGTTAAAAATAATGTTGCACCTTACATATTCACTTTTTTCTATAATAATTTGCGAAAAGAATAATCTGAAAAGTAATTATCCTGAAATATGTCACGAAACAAATTTCCTTCCGGTAATTTTTGTCAATTCTTATAAGCCTCTTTCCTTTGGTTCTCTTCACATTTTTCCAACGTTACTCCGCTCTTTGTACAATCGTCGCGTTCAATTCTCGTACTCGTTTCAACGAATCTCTCTCTTTCCCCCACGGTCTTCGCGTTTCTATTCCACTCTTTTCGTCTTCTTGCGTCAGTCAGCCGATGAACTTGTCAATTTTCGTTGCCGACACGCGTGAAACGATCGACTGGCACACGTGAACTCGATTTTACGAGACTGCAAAGGATTGACACTTCCACGACGCGACCTTTTTCACGGGAAATATCGATGGTAGACAGGCGTACGCTGACTTCCGGAATAAAAGACCTTGAAATTCAACCCAGACTCAGCACGTTACGTTGTTCTGGAAACTTACGCCGCATCTCTCTTGCATTTCTCTTCAGATACCAAGCTTCGATGTTAAAGAGATATAAAATATCTTTACCATCGATATTAATTCTTTAAAAAAAAAAAAAAAAAAAATTCGAAATTATTACGAAGTATCTTTATTAATTATACAAAAGAGATTCCTTCTTTGAACACAAAACAAATTCTACCATATTAATTATTTTTCCGCGCATTATATTGCAATACAAAAATGATTTTCGTTCATTTTAATGAATCTCGAAAACTGAAACACAATAATTTTACCCGTCTTATCCGTGAATTATTACCGAATCAATTAAAAAGAAAAATAAGTGACGAATGGAGAAATACAATGCGTTTGATGACAACTTTGAAGAAAGAAAGTATTCTCTTTCTATCGTCAGTTTTCAGTAGAACAGTATTTAAAACGTTGCTCGTTTATTGCCTGTTACAGTTTGGACAGAGATCAGCCGTTCACATTCCAGCTGGGAGTTGGCCAAGTTATTAAAGGCTGGGACCAGGGATTGGTGGATATGTGCGTGGGCGAAAAGAGGAAGTTGACCATACCGCCGGAACTCGGATACGGAAAGGAAGGAGCCGGAAACGTAATTCCTGGAGGTAAGATTGTTTCTTCTTCGATGTTTTTGCGACGTTCACTGCGTCTGAAGTTTCTTATTATTTCCTCGCTCTATTGGACAGAAATTATTTCTCTCAACGGCCACAATAAACAATTGTTTTAATGGCTATACGAAATCTATTATCTATCTACGTACGTAGAACGTACGAATAAAATGTCCAACTATACGGTGGAAAAATTTTAAACAGTGAATAGGAACGTGTTCTATACGAGCGTAAGATATCGAACGATAAATTGGGATAGGAATTCGCACATTTTTCTCTCTTTCTCTCTTCTTGATACAGAAGCATAAATTAATTATAATCGAAATGCGATTTAACGCTATAATTACCGACGATTAAAGTACAATTTATATCGAAGAAATATGAAAAAATACACGATGCAGAGGAAACAGATATTTATGAATATTTTTTACAGAGAATCGCAGAAAATTCTCAAAAATGCACCGCTGTAAATTTATAGAATTTCTATGAAAAATCATAGACGAGTCGTTTTGACCACTTCGGTAGTTCTAGTGTTAAACGAATGAAAGAAACTTTTACTCCTGCATTTCCATTCGCTTGGTTAAGAAAAAAAAAAAAAAATGTTGCGTTCGTGTTATCGCAAGATATTTATGTAGTAATTGGTTCGAGAGAAATGGAAAAAGCTTTGGGGGGAATGTTTCTATTTACGGAGAAAATATTCTCGTATTTTCATAACTCTGTCTTTCCACGTTTACAATAAATGTTTTCTCCTCGTTGTAATACAATTTCGCTGGAATACACGCTAGATTGTATACGTTTTCTATGCCGTTCATTTTTTGTGAGAAGCAATCGATTCGTTGCTGTGCGCTTATATATAAAAATAATTATAGGAAGAAACATTAATTACTGGTGAAATTGAATATCGAAATTTCTTTATACCACGCTAGTGAATGAAATACGTGATTTTAGTTAATTTTCTATCTATTCGCATCAGTGTGGAACACCGAGTCAATATTGTTGATGAAAATAGAATTCCAATTTATTGACAAAGTTTTACGTATATATTTAACACGAGTTGACGATTCGACAAAAAGTATCATTCTTTCGCGTTCAACATTTTGTGAAAATTAAACCGATCGTCGATGATTAATATATCGAGCATCGCTCGTTCCGCGGACAAAAAGTCTTTGCATTTCAAACAAAATAAGTAATTTATTCTCCTAACCGGAGTAGATGAAGCAAAAAGTTTATAAAATTCCCAATTTATTGGATCGATCCTATCGTTTAAAACTTCACATCAAAGACTTATCAACGAGAAGCGGGGGTTGATGTAAAAAAGAGCGAAATTGCAACGATTTCACAATGAGAATTTCAGTTTAAAGTTAACTCTTCTCAAATTATCCGTGGGTTCCGTCCATTTGCGGAGGCAAACGAACGAGACCAATGGACGAATCGATACAAAAGGGGATCGTTAGTAACGAAATCGGACTAAAAAATGCAATTGCACGAAAATCCAATAAAGCGTCAATCATTAAATCGAGCACTAGCTATCCAGGCCAGCTCAGTTGGATCAACAGTGATGCTCGTTCGCTCATTTTTTTCGGGAACAGCTCCCGTGTTAGATAAATCGAAAGTTAGCCCCGAATATACATATATCTTCGATCGAGATCGTTCCCACGTTTTATGGAGAGCTTTCTATTCGCCCGACGAACCTTTCGTTTCACGCGAAGTACGAAGTTGATTCGATAATGCTAAATGAAAAAGGTTTCCACGGTTCTAGAGCTACTAGAGATAATTGTGTTTGAAAATATCAAATTAATCGTATATCGAGATATTTCAAATTTAGTTATAATAGGAATTTTACCAAGAATTAAATTCCAATATTGCATTCCTTCTTGGTAACATAATAATCGAGACGAAAAGAATAAAATAAACGAAGCAGGATTAGAATTGATACGATAAAATTATTAAAATTGTAAAATCTGCATGAATCAACTTATCTTAAAATTCTTTTTTCTATTTCTTATTTTACATTAGGAATCAAAGGTTATTCGATATGTTTACCATTGTTAAAAAAACACTATTGCGTGTTAATCCATTGTACGAAACTTAATAATGTTAATTAAAAACGTTTCGTAACCATCCTGAAAACAGAGACACAGAGTTCTCCGTTCATTTTCCGCGCGAATTTTTCACAGTTTCTTCCAGTCAGAACCACAAACAGAATGCTGTCTGTGGTTCTTTGTTGCGGAAGAACGTGTAACGAGAAGTTACAATGTTCGAGAGCTTTGCAACACGAACGGGGCAACTGCGGTTTATGCATTTTATGGTTAATTAACTTCTTCGCCAACCAACACGGGTTCACTCGTCTCCTTTGTAAAAAATATTTGCACAGCACGACGTTTACACTAGCAGAGGGGCGAGGGTTGGATATTTGTTGGATCTCTTTAAAGTCGCTTCGTTCCGGGCAGCTTTTCAACGTTTCTGAATGTATTTAGCGCGGTTCAATGAACATCCGATGCGATTATCTTTGGTGAAAAAGAGAATCTAATTATTGTAGCCACTCATAGAAATATCTTTGAGAATGTACGACTAAAACGGTTCGGAGGATTTGTTTTTATTCAACGGTCAATTCGGTTTCTTACTATTACGAAAAATCTATTCGGTTTTTCTATTTCAAAAGAAATTTCATTATAATAATCATTTAAAAATTTTTATACGACGAAACTGGATTTTTTATTTTACAACACCAACTAAAACCTGTCTATGTGATAAATATATTTTTTAATTAATTTTTTTAATATAACGCTTTTATAAATTCACAGTTTTACGTTAATCTACAAATAATATTTTAATATTACAACAGGATAATTATTTCTCGTACGAAAAATCAAGTTTCCTATGAACAACAGGAAAAAGATTTTACCAAAGCGATGATTTCTTTCCAAGCTGAGATAATTCTTTAAAAAAATAAAATAAAATAAAAGAATCAATAATTTAAAGGAGCAACCGCGCGCCATTGTCCGCGTTTAAATACGGATTAATTCGAATTGTTCCTTTTTTCTCGCAACGGAACAATGGCATGATTAACTTCTTAGTTATTTCGTCGCCAGTCTGGTTACCGTATAATATTAATTCCTATCCGAGTTTTCAGCAGCTTGCAAGTCACTCGACGAAAATAGTTTGCCCTGGTATGGCGTATAAGGGGAAAAAGAGGAAAAGAGGTTTCAAGTTTCTTGGATCGAGAACGAAAATCGTTTCCTCCAGGCGCGAAGGGCTAAAGGAAAGAGGGCGAAAGTACAAGAGGGAGGAAATTGCGTACAAAGAAAAGGAATTTGATTCCATCTGTCGTCGATGTTGTGGCTACCGGGAAAAAGAGAAACTTTTTCGAGCGTTTACCAGTGTTGCGGACAAAATAAGAAAGGGTTTGTTCGTTGACTCCACTCAAATGTCTCTTACGGTAAATTAGCGTTGAAAGGATCCGTCGAGAATTGTGGTTCGCGTGTATGACATCGGTACGAAAACTACTTGAGATGTTGGACGACGGTTTCGATGGAATTTGATAGAAGGATGGAGAATTAAAAATAGTTGAATGATGTATGACAGATTTATCTATAAGAATTATGTTCCTCAGATTTTTAATTTTTTTTTTTCTTTTAGGAAACCAGTAGTTCAATAATAGCAATTATAAACTGGCAATGGTATGGATTTCGAGCACTCAGCTTCGATTTTTTTTTTTTTTTTT
>SMSQ01025913.1:0-12152 GCA_019453375.1 Ctenoplectra terminalis
TTTTCTCTGATAAACAGACAAAATTCGGGCTATAGAGGGTTAATGTATCTATATTAAAAAGAAAATTATTTTATTCAGCAGTCACCATACTGTAGCAATACCACAACTCATCTACAGCAATTATTAACACGTTAAAAGCCACGTAGGTCCCTGCGGACCGGCGCTGAAATTTTTGTTTAAGCACCGTTGGTTTCTGAAGACTGACGGTATTAATATCGAAAAGTAATAGCTTATAATTCATTAATGGGTTTCGTTAAATCACATTAAACGAAGATAGGACTTTTGCAGACCTTTATAATTAATTTTCTTTTTAAACTCTTAACCAAACTGTGACCAAATGTTTTTGAATTAGTATCATAGCACACAGCCCAGCGGAAAATCGACAAAAATCGACGCGGCGTCTAACGTATAATTAAAAAGTTTTCGAATCAAAGTGAAAAAAAAAATTGTACTCAATCGTAATCTTTTTTCTCCGATAAGCGGATAAAATTCGGGCTACAGAGGATTAAAAATAAATAAACTTCATTCATTAGTATCAATTGTGATAATTACACTTGAGGTCAATCGATAAGAATTAGCAAATTCGTGCTAAATGGACCTCTTCTTTGAAACTTACTATTAATCAAAGCATATATTTTATGTTCATAAGTTTTGTTGTGTTTAAAAATAATTGTTTATATTAAATGTAGCATAAATGTGATATTATATTAAGCGTACAATTTATTACAGTTCATGATAAATATAAATTATAAAAATATCATAACTGTAATAAATTGTATTCAATCGCGAAAACTTTTTATCCCCAACCGATCATTCTTACCAAAAACTACAAATCCCAAAACGATTATAACAAGTGGATTCTACTATATTATATCATTATATTGTTTTTAATAATTCAATCGTGTATCCCCAAACTGTTATTTCTAAACAATTTTATTGTATATTCTCAAACAGTACAAACAATATTTCCAACCATGAAAAAAAAAAAGAAAAAGAAATAAATTCTATGAAATCGACCTTGCGAAAGTTTAGCCGATATCTGACAGCAACCTACGCACTTTCATACACGTGTGTAAAGACTCTGATAATGATAAAAAAAAAAAACAAAGTTCCTATAGACACAACAAGTTTCTATGTTAATTAGATCGATTTTGAAAAAAAAAAAAAAAAAAAATACGTGGTTCTTTATTAGCACCCTGCACATGTCTGCTTATTGTCCCGTAAAAGATGGCGGTACGCCTATAATCTCGTGCTTCAACTCCATTAGTGTACATGACATTTCAAAAGAGGAAAAGTGTCCTTCAAAGAACCGTGTACCAAGACCTTCCCTTATTATTAGAAATTCTATCGATTCGCCACGGTTCACAGGTTGTTTAATTTCCCTTTACTAGGGTCTTTGTACACATATCGAGTGTGTTTTTTAACCGAAGCACCGTTCACAAATTTAGGACGCTTCGTGTAAGTGTTCTCGAGATCGCAAATCGCTTTTCTAGGACGAGGTCGAGTATTCTGATAAGAAATTGTATCGCGGATACGCGAAAACGTAACGCGAATCGTCGAGATTGAAAGATTGTCAAACGATCGATTAAAGTTGACAAAATTAGCTGTTCAATTATTTATTATTGTACGTACGCTATCGCTTGTGCAGGAACTATCTCTTGGAGATATGAGAGATTAAACCTTTCGCTACGAAAGACGTGTACAGGGTGAGTCTGTTAACGCGACGACCTCAAACAACTTTTGAGGTGTTCGTTTTACGAAAAAATGTTTTATACAAAAGTTGCACGGTACCTTGGGGGACGGTATGGTGATCTTATCTATTTCGTATTTCCTAATTTGTTTATCGAGATATTACGGTCGCCTTCGGTTTTTTAACCCTTTCAGTACGAGCGCCGGATATATCCGGCATCCATCTGATGAGCTATTGTTACTGTAGGATCATGCGGACCATCAAATGACAAAACACCCCCTGGTATTTTGAAAAGTGAATATATTTAATAATGAAGAAATAAGAGACAAAACAGAGATATTATAAAGACGCCTTCGAAACGCGCTTCTCCACGTCTCGACGAGAACTAACGATTATTCGTGCTTCTCGAAAGTCGTCAGCACGACTACAATGTATCGTCTTTTTGACGCTATGACGTCGTTCGGGCCGTCTGGACCCGTCGCCAGACAACAAACGCGGCCGCCGAACCTACATTACTTATATAATTAATAGAATTTTATATAAAAGTCTTTTAATATTAAAACTATAAACGAATACTTGTTAGAAGAAACATTGTTTTATGAAACACAGCTCTTATTTAACGCTTAGAAAAATCTTCGTACAAAAGAGGACTGACCACGCGCTATGTGTGCATTTTCGTGTGTACAGCGGGAGTGTGGCAACGGACGGAGCGCTCGTATCGAAAGGGTTAAATGGAATGTGTAATTTTCTTTTTCCGGATTCTGGTAGACCATCAAATTCTGCGTAAAAAAAGTCTTTATACAACTTGGTAGTTGCGATGAATAGTTACTGAGATATTTGTAAAAGAAGTTTTATTTCAAGTGGTGCTCGAAGTGCTGTCCGTTACAGTCAATGCGCATACGTGATCCAGTTGTTAGGGAGTGAAGAACTTTTTTAAGTGTTTCTGCAGTTATTGCAAGTACCAAGTTGTACGATACATTTTTACGCAGAATTTGCAAGGTACCGTGCAACTTTTGTACAAAACATTTTCTCGTAAAACGAATACCTCAAAAGTTATTTGAGGTCGTCGCGTTAACAGACTCACCCTGTATACGCGCCCTCGGAAACGAAGCAATCATTTATTAACCCTTTGCACTCGAAAGACACATTTCTGCGATACTTGTTCCGAGGAACAGAGAATGGATTTTGACGAGTGCTTTCTAGAATATTGCACGAAACAAAATTATCAAGCTTAAGATTCGATGTCAACACATTGTTGACCGGGAATTTTAAACAGAAGCTATGTCATGTCACCGGGTATTATTTTGTAATCGAATATGGAAGTAAAACGTTCTAAATAAACTGCAATAAATTTGATCATGATTGCTGAAGAAAGCATTTATTTTGGAGAATTTGGAAACCTGATTTTTATTATCAACGTAATTTCTGATATTAGGTTTTTTTATTCTGTAATATCTTGTTTGAATAGCCGTTATATCGTTTAGTTTCGAAGAGACGAGTTAACTCGTCGCCGGTCAGCAAAGTGTTAATATCACGAGAAACTTTCACTGTATTAACTCTCTGTGGGACCGTGTGACTTAAAAGTTGCAAACAGATGTATCTATATTTAAAAAAAATTAATTTTGTTTAGTTATAGTATTAATTAAATTTGATTACTGTGTTACTGTAGCGACACCACGATCCATCTACGGTAATTATTAGTTAAAACATTTTCAAATCAAAGTGAAAAACTATAATCAATCGTAATTTTTTCTCCGATAAGCGGACAAAATTTTGGCTGTTTTTGGCAAAATTTACTGTTTAGTAATTTATTATTCGGTAATGGTAAACTAATATGTTATAGGAAAATTGTAACGAAAATTTGTAAATTAATTACTCTCGAATATTGATAATTAATATCCACTTAGAGAGTCTTTGAATTAATAGGAAAAATAGATTTAGATCTATGAAATTTCGCGGCTTCCTTCGTTTCATTTTCTTGGAAATTAATATCGTATGTTACTTTACATAATTTTTTGGAATTTTAAAATTAAATTAGTAAACGAATTATAGAGATGATTCAGTCCGTGGTTTCCATATAAACGATATTTTGAATTCTCGGAAACTGGTATGAATAGTGTATTCTAAGAGTTTCTCAGAAAAATATTAAATGAGTTGAAAGCAATTTCTGAATATGAGTATTTGATCAGGTTTAAATCGTTGAATGGTGATTGTCAATTGTGTACAGAGCATGCGAAGAATTTTACGTAACCTAAGATAAAAGATAAAAATCATTACACGCGGTAGCTTACTTTTTATTAAAATAATCATTCTTTTTAACCGAATGAATTAGTCAGTTTTCGTAGAATTACTTTTATCGCCGTAGCCTCATAATTTCTAAATATTAATATATAATTCTTTTTTTTTTTTATTTTTAGTAACACCTTGAAAACTTTGTTAAATAAAGTATCAATTCTGTAATAAGTATCGAACACAGTGCTGCACGTGGAGAAAAATATATAAATATCTAAGAAAAAATAGCACCCGTCTGCAAACCTTTATTTTAACGCTAGAACTACAAAATGGTAAAAATGACCAATTCGTAATTCCGTAATAAAAATTTGATAAATTATTGGCGTTTCTTTATGGATTTTCCGGTGATTTTCTGTTAAAAATATAGATCAAGGTTTGTCTCTCTTGAAATATGTATTTCTTTCGACCACGTATCACTTTGATACCCTTGGTAGAAATAAATATACTATAATAGTGCATTTATAAATATAATTTAATAGTAAATCAATTAAAATTAATAATAAATAAATATACTTTAATAGTATACTTATGCTTCAAAGCTTCTTTAAGTGGAAGTTAATTATCAATCTTCGGGAGCAATTAATTTAGAAATTTTCATTACAATTTTTCTGTAAAATATTAGTTTATAATTACGAATCCTTCGTTTCGAAATACAATAAATTTTTAAATAATTAAATCTATACTCTATTCAAATTACCAAAGAATGAATATACAATAATATATTCATTTAATAGTAGTTCTAATGTTAATACATTGCTGATGGATGACAAAAGTTCATATCTTAAAAAAATAAAAATGGCAAAGAATAAGGTACAAGAAGTTACTTTTAGAAATAACTGCTTCAACTCAAAATTTAAATTAGGATCTATGATCAGAATCCAAATTCTTTCTAAAGAGTACCTAAGTACCGTATTTCTCCATTTTAATGAAATTTACATACGAGATCGTGTTTAAAAAGACATTTGACTCGTGTTTTATCTTATCTGTAATCATCCGCATTCAGAAAGTGAAAAACAGCCTTAAAAGTTACGGATGAAAAATATCTTTCCCTCAATGCTTCGCAAACTATTCACAAAAAGAAAAAATATTTAAATAAAAATAATTACTAAAATAATTACTAAAAGATTAAGAAAAATATATTTTCCATCCCTAAATTCGAGAACTATTTCTCACCCTGTAAATACAAACGATTCCACGAAAAAAAAAAAAAAAAAATACATATCAAATGTTTTGATAGTGCTAACTCAAATACAAATTTATGTTATACAAATGTTATACAAATAACTCATATACAAATGTAACACTAACTCATATGCAAATTTCATTAAAATCAGCGTTACACCTGAGCAATGTCCCTCGTTAGTAAAATTCCTAAAAAAAAATACTGAAAATTCAAATTCTTTTTCTTTCCCCTCTTTTTCCCAACAATCTTCGAGTTGCAATCCCTACCAATCTTCCACCAACTTACCCATAGGATACTAAAATTTGTTAGACGCATAAACCTGCTAAATTCACTACAAGCAAAATGTATTATCTCACTTTCGAAAACATTGTAATAGCCATTCATGTATCGTTTAGTGGTCACTAATGACTTCAATGTTAATGTAACCACTCTAAAATAAACTCTTAATATAATAAAAAAAAAAAAAGAAATGTTATACAAATGTAACACTAACTCATATGCAAATTTCATTAAAATCAGCGTTACACCTAAGCAATGTCCCTCGTTAGTAAAATTCCTAAAAAAAAGTCAGTAAAAATTCCTAAAAAAAAATACTGAAAATTCAAATTCTTTTTCTTTCCCCTCTTTTTTCCAACAATCTTCGAGTTGCAATCCCTACCAATCTTCCACCAACATTTTCCCCCTAATCATCCATCGATGTACGATTCTTGGAGGGTACGAAACAACGTCGTATTCCATTGGCTCGAAACACAGACAACACTATCCGCGCGCGAAGCCTTTCAATGCCTTTTTGCGTACATCCTCCGGCAGTGCCAGATTAGGCATATTACGATAGAGATAGGTGAACGGTAGGCGTATCAGAGTCATTTGCATAATAACGACGCAGCTGCTTCGGGCAAGAGTCCGCAAACTATGGTCGTTGCGACTTGATCGAATGATAAGGCAAGCACTATCAAAATTTAGCGGTCTAATGCTTAATGGGCACGTCGATTCGGAACGATTCTCAGACACGAACGAACGTCGACAATCTCGGATTGTTAGAGCGAATTGTCAAACTCGCTAATGCGTTCGCATTAGCCTTCGGAACGCCCGATAAGTGAAAATGTTCCGCTCCAAGTTTGAAAAAGTTCGATAAGCGAAAAATAAATGGCCAAAACGCATCCGTGGCTTAAGTGTAAACTGCCATAAGACCAAATTTCGCGGCCTGGCTTGCTTTTAAAACCGTGCTGTGCTTATACGTCCCACGATGAACTTTCCGATTGAGTCATTTGAAATTTTTTTTTTTTTTTTCATTGTAAAACGAATAGCTTTTTTAAAAATCTGTTGTAAAGTCGTGTAACGAGAGATTAATATCGTGTATACCGCGTTAATCTCGTAGCGGTTCACGTGGCTCGAACGGGAAGTAAATTGGACAGGCGCGGAAAGTGTTAACCTTCGTCCGTTCCTTGTGAATTTTTTTTTTTCTTTTTTCTTTTTTTATGTAGAATAAAAGATATTTATTTTCTTTTTTATTTTAACTTACATTTCTAAACTAATCGAAATTTCGAATTATTCAAGAAACAGATAAAAACCTATAAACATGAAAACTATACGAAACCTGCACTTAATAATGATCATTTTGAAATATCATAATGTTTACAAAGATATGAGAATTCAGCTAAACTATTCAGAGTTTTTAAAAGTAGATCATTAAGTATTATATGGTTGAACTAAAATGTCGTGTTTTTTATTTTGCTTGCTTTTATTTTTCTTTCTTTGTTTTTATTTTAACTTCAATTTCTAAACTAATCGAAATTTCGAATTATTTAAGAAATGGAAAGTGTTAACTTTCATCCGCTCCTTGTCAATTTTTATATATATAGAATAAAAGTAGAATAGAAGTTTTTATATTTTATGTAAAATAAAAATAATAACACGGTTAATATTTTGTGGCGCTGCCTCTTGCTGCAATTACTGTTTTTGTTCTTTGCGGCATACTTTCTATACATTTTTCACAGTTTTCTATTTTAGTTAAGCGATTAGTTAATCGTTGCTTGTGTGTGATAATTTTCTTTTAAAGTTCTTTCTATAATAACTTATGTAAGGTACTCTTAACTCTTCGCGGTCTTATGTCGAGTTTGGCTCGACATTTTATTTTTTTTCCATTATTTTCAGTTTTAGGATATGAAATATATACTTTTATGTTAATAAAGTTACGATCGAATAAATTCTTGTTTACATACTTTTGAGAATAATTTGAATTATAAACATATATCTTGATTTAAACTTTGAGCTAAAAAGATAATTTTTAAAAGTAACTTCTACGTTTTCGTTTGCTATTTTTACCCTTTCAAAATATAAAATTCAAAATACGAAATACAGAATCCATCTGTAATGTGTTCAAATTTAATTTAATGGAAAATTTTCTAGCTAACGTAACCTAGGAGGCCTCGTGAAAATATTTTATTTTTCTTGCTTTTATTTTTATTATTTTTCTTTCGAAATTTCAAATTATTCAAGAAACGGATAAAAACCTATAAACATGAAAACCATACGAAACCTAAACTTAATAAAGATCATTCAGAAATATCTCACTGTTTACGAAAATATGAAAATTCAACCAAATTATTCACAGTTTTTAAAAGTAGATTATCAAATATTAACCAATTGAACCAAAATATCGAACGTGTTTATTATTTTGCTTGCTTTTATTTTTATTGTTTTTCTTTTAACGTCGATTTCTAAACTAATAGAAATTTCGAATTATTCAAGAAACGGATAAAAACCTATAAACATGAAAACCATACGAAACCTAAACTTAATAAAGATCATTTAGAGATATCTCACTGTTTACGAAACTATGAAAATTCAACCAAATTATTCACAGTTTTTAAAAGTAGATTATCAAATATTAACCAATTGAACAAAAATATCGAACGTGCCTCGGACCACAAAGGATTAAGTCGGTAAAAGGAGGGATAAACGAGGGCTAATAAAACAGAAAAAATCCTACTACACTCCAAAACGAAATACTACAACGATACATACGCGTTCAATGATCATTCACTCTCCATTAGCACTGATTAATTTTCATTTGGGCAAAGATTCGACCCTGAATCGTGTTTTTTCGCTGAAAAAGATTTCCACGCTCTCGGCCACCTTCCGCATTGCACCAGATCGGCGTTACGTCACTGTTTCACCCTTGCCAAGCAGCTGGGTGTGCTTGGTTCTTTCAAGCCGAGTTTCTAGACCCGCGATGACGGCAACAGTTGCACGCCTCGGCAAGGAAAGTAAGTAAAGTACACACCGACGATGAGATTTTGTAAATCTTAACCCGGCACCAAGCTACCATCAAATCAACTATCTCATTTACATATTTTTGGAACGACCTTGTATTCCGAATATAAGTCTCAATTTAAATTCTGAGCTAAAGCGACCGTTTTTTAAAATTAACCTCTCACACGTTGGCGTTTGCCATTTTTATTTATTCAACCCTCCTATCGCGTTCGGTTCTATCAGACGAAATCACGTTTTTTTTTTTTTTTTCTTTTAATTTGTAATTTTATCAGACCGAAACTTATTGACTTTATCTATTTTCATACGTGTTCTAAAATACGTGAATGAATTGTTTATCAGAGTAGAGTGGCCAAATGTGGAGTGCCATTATGTTTTTCGAACGTCATTCTTACAAAATCGATAGGAACGAGAATAAAAGATTTCTGTGGGAATTTAGTCGTATGTTTATTCTCAATTTAAGAGCAGCCTTATATTTACGACGTTACGAACAATTTTCAATGTTCCTCTTTGATTTGTAGTAACCCTTTTGCTAAGGTCCTCTAAAGACCGAAAGTGTTATTGGTGTACAGATCGATACAGTTTTTATTAACCCGTTGGCTTACGATTTCTTCGATCTTCATACGTATTAGCGATAGTTATTCGCGTCTTTGAGACTTTGTCAAACGCAAAGTATTGAAATATTACACGTATTTTGTATTTGCTAATTTACAATATTGTAAATTTAAAGCTAAAATTGAGCTTAATCATAAATATTGTGTTTTTATTGTATTTTATCCAAAATCGGCGCATTTTGTATTTGCTAACNTCATACGTATTAGCGATAGTTATTCGCGTCTTTGAGACTTTGTCAAACGCAAAGTATTGAAATATTACACGTATTTTGTATTTGCTAATTTACAATATTGTAAATTTAAAGCTAAAATTGAGCTTAATCATAAATATTGTGTTTTTATTGTATTTTATCCAAAATCGGCGCATTTTGTATTTGCTAACTTTCAATATTGTAAATTTAAAGTGCAGTTAAAGCTAAAATTGAGCTTAATCATAAATATTATGTTTTTATTGTATTTCATCCAGAATCGGCGCATTCTGTATTTGCTAATTTTCAATATTGTAAATTTAAAGTACAGTTAAAGCTTTGAATTGAACTCTGTCATAAATATTGTGTCTTTTTATTATATTTCATCCAGAATCGGCGCATTTTGTATTTGCTAATTTTCAATATTGTAAATTTAAAGTACAGTTAAACCTTAGAATTGAACTCTGTCATAAATATTGTGTCTTTTTATTATATTTCATCCAGAATCGGCGCATTTTGTATTTGCTAATTTTCAATATTGTAAATTTAAAGTGCAATTAAAGCCAAAATTGAGCTTGATCATAAATATTGTGTGTTTTTATTGTATCTTATTGTATTATGTTATATAATTTCCATGAGAGGAAACAGAGAATGAACATACGTCGAGTTTAACCTTAGTACGCTCTTCGAGTGAAAGTTCCGCCATTTTCTGTTTCTAGATAATGTTTTATTTCTTTCCGATTGTATTGCAATTTGACGTATTAAAATATGAAGCTTAAAAAACCAACTTACTAACTCTTTTCTAAAATATTAACAATTAAAGCCACCAATGCTAGTCTCTCAGACAGTATTAAATAAATTTTTAAGGGTGTGATTTTCTACCACACATGAGTACACTTATTTTTTTTATTTTTTTATTCCTAATAGTCACATAAATAAAAATGATTTCTTAAATAAGCTTTCACTACTTTTACCAATTTTTTTTCTTCTTCTTTTTTGTTTCAATCAATAGTTATGGATTTAAAATGAACAGAATATAATTAACAAAATACCAGATAATTATTATCAAATTTAAAAAAATAAGAAATCAAATCGTCCCTCAAGAGGTTGAGGATATGTTTTTCTTACTTTATATATTTTTCCAAATAACTATTATCATGATTTCTTTGGCACAGATAAGTATACTTTAATCGTTGATGCTTCTAGTATCAATGTAATAAATAAAAAATTAACATTCTTCGTACGATTGGTTCTGAGTAGCGTATGAAGGTTAACGAGACCGGATAGAATCCCCTTTATGCGTCCAAGTATCAGCATATAACACGTGAAACGAGAAAACCGAAAGGGAAACTTACCGAGTTTTCACTTCGAACTTGAATACAGATCGGTTTTTTAATGTTACTTCGAACGATAAGGCGGTTTAAACAGTGACACTGTTGTCAGAGCATAAAGAATGATGATAAAGTTGAGCTTACCAATGGGTTTAGATAATTATCAAAAATGNGGCTAGATGCAACTTTAAATTTAAATTAAAAAAGAAAAAGAAAAAAAAAATCTATTTCCTAGGATACGTGTATTTTTCCATCTACGATTTTATTAAGAATAAAACAGTTTCCACGGTAGACGCAGTTTTACCATTTTAACACATTGAAGACCAGCAACTTTTTTGAAAATCTTATTGCGGAGTGAAGTTATACTCGAATAAAATTTTTACTTGCACACTTTTACAAAACAACTATACCTACAGTAAATATGGATCTTCGTTTCTATTTTCTACCAAAGTGATCATTTTTAAACGCAACAACCCATTTACAATTGCTTCTTACTTTTACAAACTAAAAGAAACGGAATACGAGATATCTCGTGATCGGTCCACAATGTGTTAACCCATTTGCATCATAAGCGCACCAGAGCGCGCATATATGCGCTCATTCCACTTGGGCATTTATTACCAGAACGTATATTACACCAATGCGTATTTGGCTCTCAATCAATGAAAAGTGGTGATCGCGAATAGTTTCAGGGTAAAATAACTTAGAAAAATAAAAAAAAAAAATGGATGGTTATATTTCCGACAGCAGTGAAGAGGTAATTAGATTTAGAAAACGTTTTTTTATTGTCTCGACATTCTTCAAACATTGTCATGTTGTGCAAAATAATTAGATTTTATTCCTCTCATAATTATGAATCCATTATGAAATAAAAATTCTTTATTTATGTAATATTGCTTTTATTTTTAACATTTAAAAACATTTTCGTTTAACACTAGAACTACCGAACAAGTCAAAATGACTTGTTCATAATTTCTTATAGAAATTTTAGAAATTTACAATAATCAATTTTTCAGGATTTTCCGCAATTTTTTGTAAAAGATATGCATAAAGAATTGTTATCTTTATTATAGGTATATTTCGAAATACCTATCATTTTGATTCCTTTGGTACAAATAACTCTACTTTAATCGTCGGTAGTTCTAGTGTTAAATACAATCGAAAAAAATTTTCGCGATAAGAACGAATTTTTCACTTTTCTCTGTGATGCAAATGGGTTAATAAATATTCCAACAGTTTTCCCATTAGGTCAAATAGGAAAATGTTTTTAAAAAAAGCTACCGCAGTGAACGTGGTAACACCGTCAGAAGAGTCACGGACAGACGGTGAGAAACGGACCACGGATTTATATTTCGCTGGCGACCTATACGATAGATAACACGTATCCCCTCTGACGGGTGGTGATTTGCCATTAGTATACTCGTCCGGTCCGGGGAAACGTAACCGAGACGAGGTCGTGGCGCATTCAATACGATTGCTGCGTGCTCCGAATCGACGGATGTGCCAGTCTCCCTCGAAGAGCGAGGAAGAAAGGAAACGGAGGGAGAAACTGTTCCCAAGAGAGGGAAAAAAAAAAAAAAA
>SMSQ01025913.1:12253-23690 GCA_019453375.1 Ctenoplectra terminalis
TTTTTTTTTTTTTTTAATTTGTTGTTTATCGTCGCATCGACCACTTATGGGTTATTAGCGACTCAGAAAGGAGGAGTTACAGTCTATGATATAGTTTAGTCTCTTTGAGGTACTGTAGCAGGTTGTTCGATACCAATTTTGTTTCATTTAAAACGCAATAAAATTCCTATGCAACACGGGTCTATTTTATTATCCGAAATCCTGTGCCGCAAAGAGTTAAACCATAATCGACACGAGTGTGACTCCTAAATATAGAGCAAAAGGTTAAGAAGATACCTATTAACGTAAAAGCGCCAAAATTTGATCAACACTAGAATGTAGTTATTCCAACATTTTTTTTCTTCCTCGTTATCCTAGTAAACTCAATTTTAAAACTAATGTTCGACGATTTTCCGTGTCTTCGTTAAACTCTTATGCACACGAGACATGCGTAAAGTAAAAAGAAAAAAATGTACATAATCGAAACGTTAATGGAGTTGTGAAAAAATTCCAGCGTACAGTAAAAAGCTATAAATGAATGGTAAATAATATTTATTATTCGCGTTATTCGTATCGTTCGTCTGAAACGTACGTAAACATGAATCAAACAAAAATTGAACAAAAAATTCCGAGCTACCTTTGCTCGGTGTAATATGTATTTATTTAACGTACCACTGAAACAACAGGAACTACAATAAATAATTAACAGAATTCCTGTTCCAAAAGCTTCGTTGCTGTCGTAGTTTTGAGGACGCATAAAAAATTAGTGAAATAAAAAAAGAAAGATAGAAATGTATAAAGGAGAAGAGTCTAATGCTGATTTATGAAAAAACGGAAGTATAGGTGTTGTTTTGAAAATACCATTTTGTACATTGTTGGTATCATTTCCACTCGGAAACAATCGTTTCTAATCGTTGCCAGAAAAACATTAAGCCAGTCGATAAGAAATATTTCAGCCGCTATAGAACGACCTTGCATGTCCAAACGATTCGCGATTACCACGCTATTATTCTCTTCCGTTGACGGCAAGCTTAACACTTTATAGATTTTCCTTCGAAACGTAAAAACTTGTTTCCTTTGCTTGCTTGCTCTTCACCCAGATATCATCTATTCCATGACAGTGATAGGGGTGCCTGATACTGATCGCCGACGTCGTATCGGGCCAGTAACCGCGATGAAAATTTTGTCCGTGAAGTTTAATCGGTATTAATTAAATGCTTGTGAATTTAATTAATAAATTCTGTGTTTCACAGAGATGAAATTTAAATATGTATTTCGAGCTTATTGAAGGTTAGTTTCGAAGTGAATGGAAATTAGTGTGGTTAAAAAGAAATTAGTATTATTAATGGAAATTAGTATGGTTAAAAGGAAATTAATATTATTAATGGAAATTAGTATGGTTAAAAGGAAATTAGTATTATTAATGGAAATTGATATAAAGTGCAATGTTTAACACAGGAACTACCGAAGTGGTCGGAATGACTGGTGTGTAATTTTTAAAATAAATTCAATAAATTCTGTAAATTCTTGGGAACTGAAACATGATTTTCTGTACGATAAGATTTATTTTTCTCGTGTCTTATATTTTTTTTTCAAATATCTCTATTAGTTTCAATTCTTTGATAGTTCTGGCGTTAAGTTACCTTTTTTCTCTAACTTTCTTTAGAAAGAAGTGACAAATTTTTAGCTTCTTTCATAGTTTCGATAATCGATACCACCGAATAGTAAAACGGAAGATACTAAATTGATTAAAATGAAAAGAATGATAAAAATTTTCAAACTTAAAAAAGAAAAAGAAAGAAAGAAATCTCAGTAGTTTCGATAATCGATACCACGAAATAGTGAATCGGAAGAACAAATACTAAATTGATTAAAATGAAAAGAATGATAAAAATTTCCAAACTTAAAAAGAAAGAAAGAAAAAAATCCCAGTAGTTTCAATAATCGATACTACTAAACAATAAAACGGAAGAACAAATGCTAAATTGATTGAAATGAAAAGAACGATAAAAATTTTCAAACTTAAAAAGAAAAAGAAAGAAATCCCAGTAGTTTCGATAATCGATAGCACCAAATAACCGAAGAGGAAAAACAAATGATAAATGGCAAGATCGTCCACAAATCGGTTTCCAAACTTGACATTACTCTTTTACGTGCTCGAGCTTTTTGCCTGACAATTACGAGCACCAATCGCGGCTTAACGTCGACGGATAGCGTGTCAAGAATGATTTAAAAGAGCAAAAAATCCAGCACATTAAACATCTGTGCGCTACTATTCCCGAACAATCTTCGTTTAACGAAGCAAAAATAAAATTCATCGGGAAATCTCTCATCTGAGAAACGTTGCCGAGCTAACAAATACCTCGAAGCTTAAAGAAACGATTTATTTCCACGGAACTATTTCAAAAGTGTTTTGCATATTTTACATAGAGATGGCTAAAATTTATTGCGATCAGAATTTATTTTACTTGAACATTTGAAACCTCTAGGCGGTCTTGTTCTCAGAGCAATAATGCGCACCTGTTACCGCACAATGCCAAATGATGTTCTAAAAATATATTTAATTGCCAAAATAATGATTTTCTTCATTCTTAACCCTCATCTGTCCCTTGTATCAATTTATAACATTCTTCTCACGAACAAGTGCACGACGTTACCATGAATTTAACACTAGAGCTACCGAGGTGGTCAAAACGACTGGTTTGCAATTTCTCGTATAAATTCTATAAATCTATAATGATGCATTTTTAGGAATCAATTGTGTTTTTTCTGTAACAAAAATGAATAAAGATCTATTTCCCTTAAATTTTATATTTCTTTCAGATAGTTATTACTTTGAATTCTTTGGTTGAAATATTAAAAATAGCATTATTCTAATATAAAAAAGGCTACCATATCAATTATAATTACAATCATAGAAATTATTGGAACATAGTTTCTAGATTAATTTAAGAAACTGTACCCCGCTACAATAAACAAAATTAAACAGACAAGAGTGATAAAAGTATTCCGATAAAAAGATTCTGATATTTCCTACGTTGTAAATTCAATCATTTTTCCTTATTATTATCAATGGTTCGTTTACAAAGATACTTTTAGAAACTTATCTTATCAAGTATAACGACCGAAATGATTCACGGTGAGTTACAAAAATATTTACAAACAAAATCAAACAGATGCTGTACGATAATTATAAACAGTTCCAAAACGATATCGAAGACGATACTCAATCCTGATTCCGAATGTAAACAATTACGCCTACTACGATCTGAACGCAACGCTGAAACTCGTACAAGCTCTAGAAAAATAATTCCAAGTTTAACACTAGAACTACTAAAATGGTCAAAATGACCCACTTGTAATTTCTTACAGAATCTTTATAAATTAACTGCGGTACTTTTTTGGAGATTTTCCCTGATTTTCTGTTAAAAATATAAATAAACCTTTGTCTCAATTGCATTACGTATTATTCTATATACTTTCCACTTTGATTTCTTTAATAGAAATAAGTGTACTTTAACACTAGAACTATCAAAGTGTCAAAATGACCCATTCGTAATTCTTTACAAAAATTTTATAAATTAACTGCGGTACCTTTTTGGAGATTTTCTGTGATTTTCTGTTAAAAATATAAATAAACTTTTGTCTGAATCTATATACTTTCCACTTTGATATCTTTAGTAGGAACAAGTATACTTTAATCGTCAGTGGTTCCAGTGTTAAGATCCATTCGGATAAAACTTCGCCCAGATTTACGGAAACATTTTTCTCCTTCTCGACCTACTGAATTTTCCTGGACACACAGCCGCGTTAATATTTCACGAAACTCTGCATAATGCTTCGCATCATCCACGGACGAGCTGCGACTCGCGAATAATTCATGAAGCCTTATCAAAAGAAAAAAAACTTGGATAACCGAATATTCTCTACAATATTCTTATCCTAGCGTTCCCAGTCTTCTTATCTAGTTAACGACCGGATAACGAGTACTTTAAAACGTCTTGAAAATTCTGTGAGCTCGCCCACCCGAATCGACGTCGTTACGCAAATCCGAGTTTCGAACTGCTTCCGGTTCTTCGCGAAACGTGATCGATGCACGGCTTATAAATACTTCGACGAACGCTTAGACCAACTCGTCACAAAGGCAGCTTCTCTCGGACTCGAAACTTTTGGCTATTGCTGCGAAAAAGTGGCGAGAAGTTTCAAGCATCGAGGATGTCATCAACGGAGATAATTATCGGGAAAAATGTAAATAGAAAGCGAAGAAGTCCGAGGATATGGCTTGATTGAAAAAGAATAAAAAGTAAGCAAGAAACGAGATCGTCAGTTAACCCTTTGTACTCGTAAACTTTTTTTATATTTAACTATATTAAATATAATAACTATAATAACTATAATAACTGTATTAACTGTATTAACTGTATTAACTGTATTAACTGTATTAACTGTATTAACTGTATTAACTGTATTAACCCTTTCGGTACTACGGGCGACTATAGTCGCCCTTCATAAGATGCCACTGTGATACTACGGGCGACTAGCCGCTCTCCATAAGTATCTCACTCTAGATGTTAACTCCCACTAGATAATTTAGAATACAAAATTATTCTTAACCCTTTCACTACTGTTGACACCAATTGGCGTCCGAAACATATTATGTTAATTTTTGGTTTGACGTCTTAGACACGTCATCCGCTCCTAGGGGAAAAAAGTGAATGACGTGTCTCAAACGTCAAATGTACCCAAGGGGTTAACTGCATTAACTGTATTAACTGCATTAACTATACTTACTATATAACTATTACTATATAACTATATTACTATATTAACACGTTAAGCGCCACACCGGTCCCTGCGGTCCGATGCTGAAATTTCCGTTTAGGCATTGTTGGTTTCCGAGAACTGACAGTATCAATTTTAAAAAATAATACCTTATAATTCATTAATAGGTTCTATTAAATCACATTAACCCTTTGACTGCGGCGCGTTCTCGGAAGAATCCATCAATACGGACGGCGCGTTATTTGCACGTCAGTCGCTGCGTCCACTGTCTACCGACTAAAAGAGTACCCGGAGATTTAGTACCATTCTTAGGGTTTAAAAAGTAAAACAACTGATTAAAAGTACTGAAACAAACACCGATACTTCGTTGCTATGCTGTTTAACTTGTTATATTCCATGTTAAATCAATCGATAAAACAATAAAGATGTTATAGTAAAAAAAATGCAGAGGGCGTATATTTACGGCTTTCGTATATATTGATAGACTTGTGAAAGCGTATATATACGCATTTAGCAGTCAAAGGGTTAAACAAAGATACGACTTTCCTTTGCAGGAATACAATTTTCTTCTTAAATTCCTAACTATTTTGCGACCAAATGCTTTTGAATTAGTATCGCACCACACAGCCTTCTTTTCTTCAAATTCTTTAAGTATTTTTTTTTTAGAAACAGTTGTACAAGTATAATTCGCGCGGTTGTTAAAAAAATATTTCTAGACTATTACATTTATTTCCTGGCATTTTTAGGATACATTTCGTTTAGAAATTTCTAATTTATTATTAACCCTTTGCACTCGGCGATGGCGACACGCACAATTTTCTTCGGAAATTATGTTTTTAATTAATTTCTATATATTAATCAATTCGAACACTTGCTTTATTTTAAAATGAAAGAAAATTAACCAAATTAATACGAAATCGTGAGTATTTATAATTTTCTTTTTTTCTTTCCAAAAGAACACTCTAAGTTTTCACAATAATCCTTTGAAACTTAACCCTTTGCACTCGAACGTCTCCTCTCAGGGAACATCACAGTTTATTAATTATATTAATGATTACAGAGGATCAACTTACGTCGGAATAACTTTCTTAGAAAATGCATGTTTCCTTCAAGTTCTCTATTTCAAGTGGCAAGAGACAGCGAATCAAAAACTATGGCATATACCGAAATATGGAACGATTTCTGTTTGCACGCTTTCCTATAAAAATGTCGCGAGATGGCTCCGACTGCAAAGAATTAATATTTCGAAATGAAATAAATAAATCGACTTATTATTCTCGTACTGAAAATTGTCGTAAAACCGTCAGAAATCGCCAGAAGGAAGAAACATATTTAAAAAACCAACACTGCAGTGGCTGCTTTCCAAAAAGTGGTCGAACTTATCCGAACTTACCCTGATAGCGAAGTATTATTTATTACGAACGATGTGGTAGGGAAACGGAAGGTCTCTCCGAATGGTAAGCAGTGTTTTAATACTACAAGTTGTCTCTGATGTACTATATAGATTATGTGGTAGCAGTCAATACGTTCACTGTTACTTCGCTGATTATTTTATGCGTACGTTAATATTGCACTCTTTGAAAATTGAATGAAGAAAAATGTATCTTAACAGTAGAACTACGAAAATGGTCAAAATAACCCATTCGTAATTTTTTACAGAATCTTTATAAATTAACTACGGTACCTTTGAGAAGATTTTCCGCGATTTTCTATTAAAAATATAGATAAACTTTTGTCCGAATTGCATTACATATTATTTTATATACTTTCCACTTTGATTTCATTAACAGAAATAAGTGTACTTTAACACTAGAACTACTAAAATGGTCAAAATAACCCATTCGTAATTCTTTACAGAATCTTTATAAATTAACCACGGTGCCTTTGAGAAGATTTTCCGCGATTTTCTATTAAAAATATAGATAATCTTGTGTCTGAATCGCATTACATATTATTTTATATACTTTCTACTTTGATTTCTTTAATAGAAATAAGTGTACTTTAATCGTCGGTAGTTCTAGTGTTAATTTAGAAAATACCTTTCATAAAATGTAATTATGCATAATTAAATGCATAAAAACAAATGAATAAGATTCTAATTTAGGAACGAGTTACGTATAAAATTTTAAGGTTTGATCAAAAGTTAATGCTTTGCGCTCTCTTGAACTTTTTTGTAGATTTTAAACAACGATTGTGAAAACTTGTTGCTTTGGAAAAATTGAACACAATTTTAAAAATGTTATTCGATCAGGGATATCATTTTTTTACAAAACTGTGCAAACAAAAATTTTGTTCCATCACAATTTTGTTCTATAAAAAGATCAAAGGAAAGGTTGCTGATCTTCAATTTATAAAATTAAAAGTAACAACTATTGATAAACACAATTTTAAAAATGTTATTCGATCAGGTATATAACTTTTTTTTTTCAAAACTGTGCAAATAAAAATTTTATTCCATCACAATTTTGTTCTATAAAAAGATCAAAGGAAAGGTTGCTGATCTTCAATTTATAAAATTAAAAATGCCAGCTATCGGTAAATTATAAATTACTTTTAAAAACAATCGCTTCATTTAAAAATTGAAAATTAAAATCCCTATCTCAGCTATATAATTTTTACAAAACTATGCGAATAAAAATTTTATTCAATCACAACTTTGTCCCATAAAAAGATCAAAGGAAAGGTTACAGATCTTCAATTTATAAAATTAAAAATGCCAAGTATCGGTAAATTATAAATTACTGTTAACAACGATCTCTTCGTTTAAAAATTGAAAATCAAGATCCCTATATAAGGTATATAAATTTTTTACAAAACCGTGCAAATAAAAATATTATTCCATCACAATTTTGTCCCATAAAAAGATCAATGGAAAGGTTACTAATCTTCAATTTATAAAATTAACAGCGACAAGTATTAATGAACGATAAATTACTTCTAAAAGCGATCTCTTCGTTTAAAAATTGAAAATCAAGATCCCTATATCAAGTGTATAATTTTTTACAAAACTATGCAAATGAAAATTTTCTCCGATCACAACTTTGTCCTATAAAAAGTTCAATGGAAAGGTTACTAATCTTAAATTTATAAAATTAAAAGTAACAAGTATTAATGAACGATAAATTGCTTCTAAAAACGATCTCTTCGTTTAAAAATTGAAAATCAAGATCCCTATATCAAGTGTATAATTTTTTACAAAACTATGCAAATGAAAATTTTCTCCGATCACAACTTTGTCCCATAATAAGATCAATGGAAAGGTTGCTGATCTTCAATGTGCTAATAGGTGTTTTGAATGACGGCCAATTCGATTTGGTTATTGGTTGCATCGAGAATTCACAGCTGCCACGAGCGAGAGGATCGGATACGCCGAAAACAAGCTAGTTTACCATGTTGGCTCCTATGTTTAGCCGTGTTATACTTCAGCTTGGTTTATTATTAGTATTTATCTCGTACCATACGACGAGTTTGGCCAGTGTTTTAATGCAAATTCGAAAGCTGCTTATGACTTCAAGTATTAGCACCCGTTTGATCGTTTGCCAGGCCATCGAAAGAAACTGTCCCACCCTCTACGCCGTGTACCGCTTATCTGTCTGGCTAGAAACAGTTAATTTCGTAAAAACGATCGTAAACGAGACAAGCCGATAGTCTTTTTATGAAATACGAGCTATAAATGTTGCTATCAGCGACCGCGTTTCAAAGAATATCACGCGAAGGGTATTTATTGTCATCGATAACGAGGCCGAGTAGCAGAGGATATTGGTTTTGTAAATGGTTCTGTGAGTCCTTTGGGTAATTATCGAGATAGAGTGAGTCACATCTAAAATCGTACACTGCGTATAAAAATGTGTTTCGCTTGCGCCACGCGATAAATTTTTCGTCCGAATAAAAGGCGTAACAGTACTTCAATTTAACTTGCTATCAATTCTTAAGAGCTCTAGCTAATAACCATACGCAGTTTATGCGACATTAATTCATAATAATTAAAGAAATAGTATTATGCTACCAACTGATTCAATAAAAATTGTGGAACGATAAACTCGTTAAGAAGGAACGCATTGAACGAAAGAATTAAATATATTAAATTAGTCAGAGAAATAAATAGACTGTTTAATCTCCAGAAAATCCAAACTGATTGTCAGCAGGAGTGAAAGATACGAACAACGTTCGGTCCTGAACAAGTTAACACTATAACTACCAACGATTAATTTACACTTATTTGTAGTAAAGAAACTACAATAAATATTTGAAAAAAATACATAATGCGATAGAAATAAGTCTTTAACCACATATTTTACAGAAAATCGCAGAAAATCACAGAAAATTACAGAAAATCGCAGAAGATAACAAAAAATCTAATGGTCACTTTCGTCTTGCACTGGGACTGTATCCCAGTCATCCATCTGCTTTACACATGTCTCAAGTGGAATTTACTTCATTGGTTTCGTATTGAATCAACGTTTTCCTGACGGTCAAATTACGTGGTTGCTAATAACCCATTCGGCTAGATGCAACTTTAAATTTAAATTAAAAAAGAAAAAGAAAAAAAAAATCTATTTCCTAGGATACGTGTATTTTTCCATCTACGATTTTATTAAGAATAAAACAGTTTCCACGGTAGACGCAGTTTTACCATTTTAACACATTGAAGACCAGCAACTTTTTTGAAAATCTTATTGCGGAGTGAAGTTATACTCGAATAAAATTTTTACTTGCACACTTTTACAAAACAACTATACCTACAGTAAATATGGATCTTCGTTTCTATTTTCTACCAAAGTGATCATTTTTAAACGCAACAACCCATTTACAATTGCTTCTTACTTTTACAAACTAAAAGAAACGGAATACGAGATATCTCGTGATCGGTCCACAATGTGTTAACCCATTTGCATCATAAGCGCACCAGAGCGCGCATATATGCGCTCATTCCACTTGGGCATTTATTACCAGAACGTATATTACACCAATGCGTATTTGGCTCTCAATCAATGAAAAGTGGTGATCGCGAATAGTTTCAGGGTAAAATAACTTAGAAAAATAAAAAAAAAAAATGGATGGTTATATTTCCGACAGCAGTGAAGAGGTAATTAGATTTAGAAAACGTTTTTTTATTGTCTCGACATTCTTCAAACATTGTCATGTTGTGCAAAATAATTAGATTTTATTCCTCTCATAATTATGAATCCATTATGAAATAAAAATTCTTTATTTATGTAATATTGCTTTTATTTTTAACATTTAAAAACATTTTCGTTTAACACTAGAACTACCGAACAAGTCAAAATGACTTGTTCATAATTTCTTATAGAAATTTTAGAAATTTACAATAATCAATTTTTCAGGATTTTCCGCAATTTTTTGTAAAAGATATGCATAAAGAATTGTTATCTTTATTATAGGTATATTTCGAAATACCTATCATTTTGATTCCTTTGGTACAAATAACTCTACTTTAATCGTCGGTAGTTCTAGTGTTAAATACAATCGAAAAAAATTTTCGCGATAAGAACGAATTTTTCACTTTTCTCTGTGATGCAAATGGGTTAATAAATATTCCAACAGTTTTCCCATTAGGTCAAATAGGAAAATGTTTTTAAAAAAAGCTACCGCAGTGAACGTGGTAACACCGTCAGAAGAGTCACGGACAGACGGTGAGAAACGGACCACGGATTTATATTTCGCTGGCGACCTATACGATAGATAACACGTATCCCCTCTGACGGGTGGTGATTTGCCATTAGTATACTCGTCCGGTCCGGGGAAACGTAACCGAGACGAGGTCGTGGCGCATTCAATACGATTGCTGCGTGCTCCGAATCGACGGATGTGCCAGTCTCCCTCGAAGAGCGAGGAAGAAAGGAAACGGAGGGAGAAACTGTTCCCAAGAGAGGGAAAAAAAAAAAAAAATGCAACCGCTTTTGTTATTTAACACGTTGCCCGCCATGTTGCTCGTATACGAGTAACAAATTCCGAGAGGCAAATGAACGACCCTTTAGGCCCGTTTCTTTTCAAAACGCGCTGAATGGATTGAAAAAGATGGAAGTTTTTTTTATTCGAATAACAAATGGTTTGATCCAACCCTCCTATCTGAAAGTTTTCTTTGTAAAGAAATGAAAGTAAAATCGTTACGACAACCGCAAATATTATAATTTATGTAGTTAACTGAAAAATTGTGGAGTGTCTGATCAATTTTCGAATTCGATTTTAGTTATGACAATCTGTGCAATTGTGAAAAATTTGAATGTCGTGAAGTCTTTTAGGTACTTTGTAGAGAGTAATGGGAAAGACTTAGCTCTTTCTTAATACTAAAATTATCGACGATTAACCGTTTGAGTGCGGGAGAATTTTCTTATGCATATGCTAAAAGTCCGGGATGAAATGCGTAGTATTTTTTTTGGGAAACGATGAATCAGAACTTGACACGGTGTATTTCGTAATTATCAGTATAACAATTGGTAAAAAAATGAAAACAATTTCTAATTCCTATAAAACAACGAAAAGATTTTTCCTACTGATAAATAAATAAATAACACACAGTGGTAAGCAATAATGTACCAGAGCCGTGGATTGTGGTACGGTAGAAAAAATGAGCCAAATATTTTCATATAACTCTTTTTGGTACATAAATCATTTTTTTGTAACAATTATCTCTTGCCCTCGTAGATCTGATGAT
>SMSQ01025913.1:31883-45416 GCA_019453375.1 Ctenoplectra terminalis
AAAAAAAAAAAAAAAAAAAAAAAAAAAAAAAAAAAAAAAAAAAAAAAAAAAAAAAAAAAAACAGATACCTCGATCGGAACAATTTCGATGGAGCAACGATACCGGGCGAGATGTAACTCATCCCGAAGATTGGGATCGAGAAAACGATGCGTGTTCAGTGATCTGTCACGTCCGATTGACAGCTAGCATCCTACGATAGGCAGTGCGCGCCACGCAGTCCCAACCCGACACGCATCTCGAGTAACCTGCGACGCGTATGTTATAAAAGAAACACGTCGATCGGATGCGAGGTGAAAACAGCGGACGACGACGGTCGCCCTTGAGGCAGGGGTGCGAACGGAAAAATGCCAGCGATCGTGGAAAAAAGGGCGTGTGAATGCCCGCCGAGTGTCTGGCGTCCAGCGGTGACACGGGGTAACAGCGATGATACAGCACGAAACACGGATGCTGTGCGAAAAATTGATATCGATTATTGATTACCTGGGTATGCAGTTCGGCGCGGTACAATCGACTTCCCAAGTGGCGAACAGCTTCATGGGAACAGGCCGGGTGGCCGGGGCTGTCGTCTTCGTACGCTCCGCCATTTTTGGCCCGTCGGCCCACAGTAACACTCACCACACCTTTGATTCACCGCGGTTCGCGGCTGACTGACTGGCCAAGCTCGCTCGTGGCGCCGTACGAGCGACGGTTCCGCGAGCCGTCCAAGAGTTACGGAAAAGTAAGGAGACACCTTGCGGAGAGCGAGCGAAGTAAACGAATCGTGTACCCCGGGTATGGGAATTTTATCGCGCTCGGCGATCGATGTACCGGTCGGTAACGGTTTTTCGGGTGTTTAGAATTGTTTAAAATTGTTTTTTTTTTTTTTATGGAAAAGATTGTGGAAGATCGTTGGAAATTGAACCTTTTAGTGCCGGAGGCCGATATATCGGGCCTCGCTGCACTGGCGAGAAGTGGCAGAGCCGATATATCGGCTCGCGCTTTGTAGCGCTTTGCTATTCGCATTGCGGGAGAACTATACTTCGAAATAAATTTATAATACGTTATAAATGGTCTAATTTCATTATGGGAGAATATATTTGTGAGAAGATAATTTTGTTTCAGCAATGTTATATTACGTATAACAATTGCGTGTTTTGGGAAGAGATAATCCGTCCTAAGCTTACCATGTACCTTGGAGTTATTTTTTATTTTTGTCGTGTAATATTATTTATCTTGTCGCAAAATATATTGGAAATGCGAAGTATATACTTTGTAATAAATGGTCTGTATAAAATTATGATGAAAAGATGACTTTTTGTACGTGCAAATACGTTTTGTAACAGAGAACTCAACTTTTACTTTCTTCGTGATCTTTTATACCTTTGTTATTTATATAGTTTTCAATGAATATAGAAAAACTAGTGTAATCGTTTCGTTCTGTATTTCGTCCTTAATATACTGCTTTTTGAATCACGTACATATTGTTTCTCGTTCGGTTTTTATCAGCATTTTCCCGAACCCTAGAAAAACTCTGAAAATCGGCCGGCATTTTTCGCATAGGCACCTGTTTTCCGCCCGGCACTAAAAGGGTTAATGAAGGATTTTTAAGAGATTTAGAAGTATTATGTGGAATTCTTGTTGTATATTTTTAATTTTTAAGTTTAATTTGTACCGGACCGATAGAGGTACCGCGAATAATTGTAGGACTGTTCAATGAATAATGGCCTTCTGAAGAATCTTTTATTACAAAAATGCACAGATCGTGTGAGTAATCAAATAAATATGCACATTTCGTTCCCTTGAAACAGATTTTCAATCCTTTTAATGTGATCACAGATTAAATCAAGTGATACGATAACCACCACATCAACACTGGTTGAACACCTGCTACGAATAATATAAAATAGAGTCTCCTTTTGTTTTCGAAAGCTGTGTACGAGCTATGATTCTGTGGAATAACCCTTAACTTTAACGATCGCATAAGGAAAATTGCTAGGGATGCACTGAAGTACAACAAAACCATGTAATAACCGAATTTCCGAAATACTAGTGAACCCAAAAGCGCTGCGTTAATACCGACGTACTTGTAGCCGCAATAAGCTAATAAATCTAACGTTGAGAGACCTGTTCCAAGATTCATTACGTAAAGGCTTACGGTATGCACAACTAACTCTATGATGCCCCACGCAAGAGCAGAACTAGCCAAAATACCTAACTGCTCCGCAGTAAAACGTTCCTGAATTCCTAAAACTAGTCCAGCTGTAACTATGTATGTTAAAAATGCTATTATCGGAATATACATATCTGGCGCATTTTTCTCATAACGTGGTTGCAGTGGTACATCTTGTTCGTACTTCACAGACCAGTCCTGTTAAAATCATTATTCGTTTATATCTGCTTAAAGACGATTAAGTTACCGTTATGTCAAATTCAAAGAGCTTACTTTGTGAGTGAACGGGAAGAACAACAAAGCCAACTTTGCAAAAACATAGTCCGTGTCGACGGCAAAGTAGTATTTCAAAGCTGAAACTGGTACATATTTTTCGAATTGCTGCTTTCCGGATCCTACCAAAGCATTTCCGTACTGCATAGCCATGTCTGCAACTATTGGCTGTGCCATTAGTTGCGTCGCAAATTGTGGCGGCGCAAAATCTTCTCCTCGATTTTCAGTAGGCGGATAATTTGGCATTTGTGCTGCGTTAAATCCATACGGTGGTGGTTGCTGTTCCGGTACGTTGAAACCGTACTCGGGTACCATCCCATTGTTAATAGGAACTTGCTGGATAAAATAAAAAAGATGGTGTTTTATACTTAACGATCATTTGTATTAATTATATTTATTAAACCTTACCTGCTGGTTATACATATATGGATTTGGAGGCATCGGTGGCGACGCGGATAATCCAGCAGACGGATCGAGCAACCTTTTTGGTTTAGCTATAAGAAATATGTTACTTAGATAAAGAATACTTAGAAATTGTAACCTATAAGTGTAACTTTCTATGTAACACTCTACAATATTACGTTATAGTTCACGGTACTTCTAAAAAATATATAAAATGTATTAAACGAACATTAACTTGTGTGATTAAAATTATCTCGTTACAACATCGAATCTTAGCTACGAATTAACAGTGCACTTAAAAAAATAAAATGACATAATGCATTCATGAATCAACAAACTTACCTCGTCGTGGAGTTGTATGATTGTAATTCATGATTTTTCAAATTAATCTCTAAATTATTCACCGAGAAACACCAAATGTTATATAATATTTTATTGCTTATGGATTCGAACTCGACTATTTTCACGACGAAAATCGAAAACAATTCGTTCCACGCATCGCCATAACCCCGTCATTCATTGCGGAGTCTCCCACTCCTAATACGTCGTGATTCTGTCACTTTGTAACAGATGTTCTTAAATTACTGTAATTAATACAATCCTTAACTCCCTAACTTTTACCGCTCTAATATTTATTTTTATACGCGCGCAAATATTTATTTTCATAAAATTCCTTATAAAAAAAAAAAAAACTTATTCGCTCGATTAACTGTCTGACAAAATTTAACGTTAAAAGAATAAGGTAAAAAGAATGTTATATTTTGAATAAAAACTAATTGAAAATAATTGGAACAAAAATGGTACCAATACATCTATAACGCTTTAGGAAATAATTAACGGCAAATGTTAATTCTGATAAATTATAAAGCAGTGATAAATATCTTTACGACGACCTTGTATTATAAGATAATACTGAAAAATATTAAACCGTGCAACAAAATGTTAAAATTATATTGTATTAACAATAATACTTGTGAAAAAGGAATAAAAATAAAGTTCAGGGGGCACCCGGGTTTGAACCGGGGACCTCTCGATCTGCAGTCGAATGCTCTACCACTGAGCTATACCCCCAGTTATAAAGTACTTTGGACGACCGAGACATAAACCGAATAATATATACCTATATCTTTTTGTCCATTTACAAAATTATCTTCGACATAATCGATATAATATGTAACATAATTAAAGATATTATATCTCTTATTAAGCTCGTTAAAAATAATTCATATTATGTTACTTTAATAAAAATAAGATCCTGAATCATACATGTGCATTAACAAACATTTATAAATTATACTAAATTAAATTAAACTACGCAAGGCATAATGTTACATGTTATAAATTATGTAAAATACAGAAGATACGTGCTCACACTTCACTATATTTTTTGTACTTCAATTATTCTCCGTGAAATACTGATCACAAAGAATATTTTATTCGCGATTTAAGATCAGTGTCACATCTTCGTTGTCAGTTCCGTTTTTCTTTTCTCAGTTCGTAAAAATGGAAAATTAAATCAATTGGAAGTACTAAAACAAGGTAAACGTATCAGACCTAAGTGTCAAGATTTGCCTCTAATCGCGGAAAAATAAATGTTTCTGTCTTTACGACCGAGACATAAACCGAATAATATATACCTATATCTTTCTGTCCATTTACAAAATTATCTTCGACATAATCGGTATAATATGTAACATAATTAAAAATATTATATCTCTTATTAAGCTCGTTAAAAATAATTCATATTATGTTACTTTAATAAAAATAAGATCCTGAATCATAGATGTGCATTAACAAACATTTATAAATTATACTAAATTAAATTAAACTACGCAAGGCATAATGTTACATGTTATAAATTATGTAAAATACAGAAGATACGTGCTCACACTTCACTATATTTTTTGTACTTTAATTATTCTCCGTGAAATACTGATCACAAAGAATATTTTATTCGCGATTTAAGATCAGTGTCACATCTTCGTTGCCAGTTCCGTCTTTACTTAATTGTAAACGGTAAAAATCGAAAATTAAATCAGTTGGAAGTACTAAAACAAGGTAAACGTATCAGACGTAAGTGTCAAGATTTGCCTCTAATCGCGGAAAAATAAATGTTTCTGTCTTTGTTGATACGTTACTGAGACGGTGGTAGCTAAGCAACCCTTACATTAACTGGTCGCGGCATCAAAGGGATGTCAGTGCGCGTCCCACCCTCGTGTGGTGCGTTCATAGTCTTGGAAACCTAGAAACCTCGTGGACGAAAACGTCATTCAGTGGTAAATACGTATCTCAAGAGTATACTTCGCAATGGAAAATAGCCGAAGGCTAGCAGCGCGATTTTTCAGAAAGTAAGCCTCGAGTAAAACGTTTTTACATTCTGTTCACTTTTTCAACACCCTGTATCGGATTCAAACAATTCTCGCTTGCGATGAAATGCACGTGTCACGTTTGTATTAGAGACGACGATGTCGTTTATTAATTTTTTACGTTACTGCATTTTAATAATATAATGAACATGTAGGTTTTATGCACATTAGGACAATTTTTATTTTTCTTATCCTATTTTTTATATTAAAACTTTATTAAGAAAAAAAGTTGAATCGATTATTTGTGAGCAACGAAACATCGATTCTATTTGTTGTTTAACGAGAAAGTGTAAATATGCAGTCGTAAAACTAATAAAAGAAAATTTTTGTATACTCAGCTTAACAATTGTATTGTATTTAATTATAATTATATTATAATTGTATTTACAAATAATTGTAAACGTGAATATGCAGTCATAAAACTAATAAAAGAAAATTTTTATACACTCGGCAGAATAATTTAACAAATAATTGTAAACGTAAATATGAAGTCATGAAACTAATGAAAGAAAATTTTTATACACTCGGCAGAATAATTTAACAAATAATTGTTAACGTAAATATGCAGTAATAAAACTAATAAAAGAAAATTTTTATACACTCAGCGCAACAATTTAACAAATAATTGTAAACATAAAAGTGCGGTTATCAAACACGTTTTTCAGACACGTTGAAAATTAATCTCGCGTAACTACTTGTATCATGAACTTGGTATGATAAATATTTATTGCAGCGTATTTTTAAAAATTCTTATATTTTATCACATTCACGTTGACAAACAAAATTGTTAATTCTCCTAACTTACGCGACACGATGCGCTAACTTAATCAATTATTTTATTCCTCCAATCAATATTATTTATCGTACGCACATTTTTCGCCAAGAAACCACTCCACGCTTTATTCATAAATGAAATGCAGATAGCACATTTATCAATGAAATACGCTTACGATACTAGGCTTATCTACAGAGGAGCTACTCGATTTGCTTGAAACACGCTAATACAACACTGTAGTAACCCGCATTCGCTTTCGTTAATTTTCAAAAATCAAGCGCAGAAATATCAACTCAACAGAGGGAATGAAACCTAAGAGGAAACCTCGTACCAAAGATAAAAGAAAAAAAAAGAGAAGAAAAAAAATAAACCGACAGAACCTCTCTGTTTACTCTTCAATTATTCTCGCTGTCTGTTCGAACCAGCCCGGTTCTCCACGCTCGTTCGTACAACCGCGATCGTTTTCACACTCTGCTCCCGATCGATAATTTTGGACGATCGATTTGGTCACCAATAAACACGATAAATCAAGCGTTCTCGCGTCGTTGCTACACGGTGCACGTAATCTCACGTGAAACCAAAGATGTTATCATTAAATATTAACGACGCGCCATCACGAAGGAACGAAGGCCTCCGCGAATTATTAACGGAGCAATAACGATCGACGTGCGGCACGGTGAATCAACGAAATAACGATTTTCAGTCATCGCCGCGTTACGGCAACACGTGCACGTGGGTTCGTTGTACGTGTGCATAGATATCATTAAACGTTCGCCGTATCGTTAGGCACTGCCACGCTGATTCAGTGCTCGACGAGAAACGTTCTTGGAATTTAAAATGCACATTCTTCCGGTTCTTGCTATCCTCGTATCGCTGTAAAGACTCCACGCTTCCAACCCCTGTGTTTCCTCGCGTTGCAGCGTGTACATTCTCCGTTACTGTTCTTACGTCGAAAAGAAGATCGCTTTGCTACTGCACTTTGCTTTGCAATTTCGGGCCAAACAGAGGCGAGTGAGACTCGTGGTCATAATTTCGAGCCAAATATGAATCTTACAAGTGAGACTCGTGGCGACGAATTTTTAGAAAACGGATAACGAAGATGGGGGCTAAAGCCTAAAGAATGTTAGCACTAGCGTTCGGCGAGCGTCGACCGCTACACTTTTGTCCCGGATTTTGGTGAGGTAAATGGTAGCCCAAGGGATTCAGTTCGAAGACGATTCAATTTTTCTCGATGAGAAATTCATTTGTTACTGAATCGTGTTACGCAAAAGAAATTAAAGAATCATTGTGTTGGAGGTTGGATCGAAGCTAGAGATTATTTTGATCGTTAGGAATTAAAAGTTGGGGATGGTATACGTTATCCCTTTCACTAGAGGGGAGACCAAAGTGTCTATTCAGATTTTAGAGTCTGTTATTTCACTCTAGAGACCAAAAGTGTTATTCGTGTACAGATCAATACAGTTTTTGTTAACGTAACACAAATATGGATATTAAAATGCAGATACGTTGTACAATGAATTATGATACAACGCATGTAAATGAAAATAAAAATAATTCAGTGCTATAGAAAATCTGCATGCACAATTTTAACAAATGATCGCTTTATTTCTGAGGGCGTATATATACGTCTTTCGTAGCGAAAGGGTTACAGACGCTCTCTGTTGATGTGTGCCAAGGAAATTAAGGTTGCCGCGAAGATAGAACTGTTTAGAAACACGTGCAACAATTTTTTGTGCATGCGAGGTATAAAATATTTGACGAATTAATTCTTGTTCGCTGGAATATTGAATTTAACGGAAGATATAGTTTCGTAATTTTATTTCTCTTTTTTTTCTCTCCATTCGACAGAGTCTCTCAGTTGTTTCAAGATCGATATGTTGCGATTCGTTGACCGTCTTAGGTGTACAAAAACACCATTCGTGACGATAATTATTCCATCACAAGTTCTTACGCTCGACACACCGTTAAGAGTGCACTGCAACACGCGTTTGACAAATTCTGTACCATTTTTTTTTTTCTCGAGCATACTCAAGCAAGGAAAGCTTCGTGCAAACTCATCGTCCGATCGTCGGATCGATTCATCATTGATAAAAAACGTATCGCGTAAAAGCGGCGCAGAATTTTGAGAAAAGATGGATCGCAGCTTGAAAACCTTTATCGATTCGTCTCCGCTGTTCCACACATTATAAACTGACTAGAAGTCTGGTTCCACGATAGCGTGACACGTGACGGGAAACAGCCTAAGAACGTAGACACTGCTGTTTAAGAACGGTAGTAACACCATTCGAGGTGCAGAGAAAATTGCTTCGATAATGCACGCGTTGCGAGAACGATACTCTGCGTTTCACCTGTTTCGATTCGATCGGTTCGAGTGTGACAGAACGAATTCGTCGCAGTGAACCAGTTTGACGAAAATAAATTCCATCGAAAACGATGAGCGAAACAGAAATTGGAGACGGTTGGAAGGAACTTCCGTCGCGAATTCCATTGAAACGTTTCGATGACACAGAAAATTGGTTCCAAGAACGGTATTGTTATGATTAACCTATTTTTCTGGCTCCGATCGCCGTTGTATCGGCGATTCGATCGCGTTTCACACTTTTCACAGTCCACTCCAACTAGCATCCTCTGTCTCACGGCGAGCCCCAAGGACACTCGCCGACACAGCCGATGGAAGCAATTTCGTTTAGTGCTACTGTGCCAGTAGCGTGCACAGCTGTCCGCCTTTAATTCCTTATCAAACTTCTTTTTCCTTGAAAATCAATCGATTCATATCGCTCTATTTTCCGCGAGCACATACTCCCGGCCGTTTCTGCACGCCGAACTTTCTGATTCACCAGCGTTGCTCTCCCCTTTTTCGATTCTTACCGCTTTAACGCTAGAACTACCGACGATTAAAGTACACTTATTTCTACCGAAGAAATCAAAGTAGAAGGTATATAAAATAATATGTGATGCAATTCAAACAAAAGTTTATCTATATTTTTAATAGAAAATCGCGGAAAATCTGCTCAACGGAACTGTAGTTAATTTATAAAGATTCTGTAAAAAATTACGAATGGGTTATTTTGACCATTTTAGTAGTTCTAGTGTTAAAGTACACTTATTTCTACCGAAGAAATCAAAGTAGAAAGTATATAAAATAATATGTGATGCAATTCAGACCAAAGTTTATCTATATTTTTAATAGAAAATCCCGGAAAATTTGCTCAAAGGCACCGTAGTTAATTTATAAAGATTCTGTAAAAAATTAGGAATGAGTTATTTTGATCATTTTAGTACTTCTAGTGTTAAAGTACACTTATTTCTACCGAAGAAATCAAAGTAGAAAGTACATAAAATAATATGTAATGCAATTCAGATAAAAGTTTACCTATATTTTTAATAGAAAATCGCGGAAAATCTGCTGAAAGGCACCGTAGTTAATTTATAAAGATTCTGTAAAGAATTACGAATGGATCATTTTGACCACTTTGGTAGTTCTAGTGTTAAAGCGAACGTGTTAGGCTGTCTCAAAAGTTTCTTCCGTTTTACTTATAAGTAACGGATGCATGATATTTCATGCTCTGCAATATATTACTATTTTATACAGGATTTTTGCCTCGTTACCTTCCTCCATCTCTCGTTCAACAAATAGGGCTAAATATTTATATAAACACCGTCAGACGAAGAAGCTACTTCGTGAAGACGTCGAAAGAAAGTTTCGGGACGACCTGATACGTAGGATTTCTTGCTCACGCAATCGACAACAAAGCGAGCATTATTTACGCCGTTGAATGTTAAACGAAACGATTAAAATTACAAATTTTAATATCGACTGTAATAGTGGTCTCGCATGGAAACCGATTTTTCCTACGATAAGCAGATGGTAATTAAAGTCGGTGTAATGAACAAGTTACCATGCTTCGTAGCTGCTTGCTATTCCCTTGATTCTTCTTTTCCTCTGTTTTTTTCTTTTTCTTTTTCCTGCGACTTTACACGAAGAAGTAAAATCTGTAGAAGTTGGAGGTAGGATCGTTTGAATTTCCGTTCGTACTCTTTCATTGAAACGACTGCGAGCTATTTTGATCAATCAAGGACTGGTTATGGTATTCCTGAGGTCTCGTTTCGTATCAAAAGGAAGGAAATCATGATGGAGGAAAAGAAATGAAAACTGGACATTCGTCGACCTTGCCATGAAAGCCAGCATAATAGTTGCCGACGAATGATAGGTGTTGTGGCGTTGGGTTTCTATGGCAGCGAGTGACCTGGTCAGTCCACCACGTGGTCAGTAACCGAGCTTTAAATTCGGGTCGAGTTTAGTGATAAACTCCTGATGGGATCTGCGATCGTGTCAGCTCTTTCTTGTGGGAACGAGGTCTCGGTGTCAATCAATTAATCATTAACCAAACTGTACTCTATTTTTACTTGCGGAACGGATTCTGTTCGAAAACTGGCGATCGATACCGGTTCAGCTTAGTAATATTAAACTTTCTTTAATAGTTTCTTGCAATAAAATCTCGTTCAACGTTATCCCAATTAACGTTGACTAGATGTAACGTAGTGTTCTTTCCGAATGTTAAAAAGTTCTAAATATTTCTTGACGAAATATCTTGATGTATTTCTTGTCATCGAAAACTGGTGCTATCGATAGTTATTGAATGAAGAAAAAGAAAAAGAAAAATTAGAAGTAACGTTAAACGACTTTATCGGGAAGAGACCAAAAATTTAAGAAGAGTCACAATATTCGACAGAAAAATAATTTTTTCTTTATGCTTCTTTTCTTTGTACGCGGATATATTATGTATTATGTATGTTTTATAAATCAATATGATAGTAATCGAACCGGGCACAGCGCTAACTTCATAGAAGCGGATAAAAAATACGATCAAGTACTCGATCGACGCTAATATTTTTAACAAAATTTAAACGAGCCTTTACGGAATCCCTACATATCGATGCGATATTAACACTAGAACTGTATTTTTTGTCTTATATATTTTTTCTTTTTTACCTATGTATACTAACGTAAGCTATTTATTACTTTAACACTAGAACCGATGATTAAAATAGACTTATTTGTACCAAAGAAATAAAAATGATGAGTACTTGAAAAAATACTTATAATAAAAGTAGCAATTCTTTGCGCACATTTTGTACAAAAAATTATAGAAGATCCCTAAAAATGCGCTACTATAAATTTATAAAATTTCTATGAGAAATTACGAACCAGTCATTTTTACTGGTATGGTAGTTCTAGTGTTAAACCCTCGCATAAAAGAAAAATTTGTTTAATTAAAGTAAAACTTTTCTATTCTTAATCGCTGGTTTCCTTTTTCGTTTTGTCTTTTAGGGACACGTCTCGAACGTTAGTCGGAGGATTATTATAGTTTTATTAGATCGAACCGTGACGAAACCAAAATGATCAACTCCAGTAAGATTCATATTTTGGTTTGCGAAAAATTGAACGATCGTGTGCTCCGGTATTAACCCTTCGCACTCGAAAGACACATTTTTGCGATACTTATCCCGAGGAACGGAAAATGAATTTTGACGAGTGCTTCCTAAAATATCGCACGAAGCAAAATTACCATTACACTTAAGATTCGATATTAGCTCTTGTGTAATGTAAAGATACACGAAAAGTTGAAATAAAATAATTATATTATACGCGATTCGAGTCGCTGCATTGATCCAAGCGGTGAGTAAGAGTCACCTCTCGAGCGCAGAGGGTTAAAATTAGTAGAAAATGCGGAATTGATCAGTTTGACTCTTTGAGCGACTCGGTTGGCACGTCGATTCATTATCGAATTAATGCATTGCTGTACTACTGCAGATGTGTCGAGGTATTTCTGTAGCAGCAATTATTATCGGGATGGCTGTAAGGTGTTCATTGTCAGTCACGCAGTGGCTGTGTTTACTCCTGACGCGCAGTAGTTAAACCGCTTTCAGTCAGACAGTAGTAACGAACAGTACTAGAATTACATAGTAAAAGAAGTTGGGTAGGGATAAGGCGGCCGAAGAAAGGCTTTCATTTTACCTTCATTCACAATCAGCTCTTATTCACGCTTTTTTTTCTGTATTTTGATATACGGTGCATTTAATACCCGGTTGCTTGAGTTTAAACAGTTCTGTGCGTGGACCTTTTGTGTGACACAAATTAGTAACAGTTATTAGTAATTAATTTGAAGTCATATTTATGATTTCGAATGTAAATAATAATTCGAGGTAATTTAATAAAAATTGTACAAAATGATAAATATTTGTGTGAATTTTATATAATGATAAATATTTGTGTAATTGTTAGTCGTTGCAGTAATAATACTTCAATCGTCGAATTCTTTTACTGCATCTTTTCTTTAATTAAAAATAAATAATGATAGTGATCTCTGAATATAATAATAATAATTTCTATACATTTTGAGATGAAAATAAATATTCAGAAATTCTGAAAAGCAAGTTTAAAAATTGACAAACATAATAGTACAAACGGTACTAATTTTAATAAAATATAATTCTTCATCTTCAACCGAATAAATCAAAATTGCCAGGAAATAAAATCTCTTACCACAAAATAGACCTTCTGAACTCTGTAAAAATCTTGATACATAAATTATTAAATTACTCTAAAGCTTTCTATCTACAGTTCACTGAAAATCGATTTTAATCGCCTTCGTTTCTTTCGTTCTTTGTTCCTTCTAAAAAGGAATGGTAAAAAAATTATTCTACCGTATAATAATTATACACGTTTGAAAAATTCACGTCTACGCCAGCGAATAAAGTTTGCACTCAATCTTTCTCCAAGGGGTGACCCAGTTCGCGGGTAAAGGAACCGGACATTCTCTTCGGCGCGATGAATTCGATCCGCCGAGAGGGCGAAAGATGCTTCCACGCGAGGTCAGACCAGTTGTGAACCGGTGCCAGAGACGGGCATGGACACTAAGACTCCACCGATCCCTTTGAAGGTCCAGGAGAAGCCTAAACCGAAGCAGCAGGAAAGTGTGGCCGATGTGTCCTTGCCCCCGCTGACACCATACAGGAATCATCGTCAGAAACAGAAAACCCCTGGGACTCAGTGGTCGCGTGATGTACCCAGTGCTATACGGTATCAGGATTATCAGAAAAAAAGGCCTTACAGGTACGCTTTCTCCACGATCGATGCATGCATTTATTCAAGCGNTTTTTTTTATTATTCATTGTATATATTTATTTATTTTTCTATAATTATAATTATATATGTNATGAAATTATAGCTGTTTAGAGTTGTTTAGAGTCTATTATAATTGTTTTGAGCAAGTTCCCTGTTTTTACGTTAAATTGAAGAATCTTTGCGGAAAGCTTTTAGAAATACTTTATGAAATTATAGCTGTTTAGAGTTGTTTAGAGTCTATTATAATTGTTTGGAGCAAGTTCCCTTTTCTTACGTGTAAATTGAAGAATCTTTGCGGAGAGCTTTTAGAAATATTTTATGAAATTATAGCTGTTTAGAGTTGTTTAGAGTTTATTATAATTGTTTAGAGCAAGTTCCCTGTTCTTACGTGTAAATTGAAGAATTTTTGCGGAAAGCTTTTAGAAATATTTTATGAAAT
>SMSQ01025913.1:46252-71309 GCA_019453375.1 Ctenoplectra terminalis
TTTGCGGAAAGCTTTTAGAAATATTTTATGAAATTATAGCTGTTTAGAGTTGTTTAGAGTTTATTATAATTGTTTAGAGCAAGTTCCCTGTTCTTACGTGTAAATTGAAGAATTTTTGCGGAAAGCTTTTAGAAATATTTTATGAAATCATAACGACTGTAAAGAATTAAGGAAATGAAGTTTGTTATTTTTGATATGAATAAATTTTGTGAATGTTTATTCTTGATTTTTCTTTAAAGTTAGGAATCGGTGATCTAATTTTTTGTTTAATTATATTTTGTTCGTTTTTAATTTGTCTGTAATTGATCGGAGCAAAAAAGGTGAAGAAATCTAGAAATCTATGTATAATTATGTTACAAAAATAATTAATTATGTAGCTGTTAGACGTAAAAAAAATTGTCTTTGGTGATTGTAATATAATTCCGAAAAGAATAAGTTAATTTTGTTTGCACTTTTAAGCAGCACTTTATATCAAGTTAGTGAGATATCTGACTAACAACTTCTACTTATTACACTCCTCAAACGTTCCACGAAAATCCTATGAATCACGTTATATCAACTTTCGTGAATATTTCACACTATCGGAAATAATCACGTTTCATAAAATATAAATTTTATTCACGCTACCTGACATACTTTATAAATAAATCCCTATCAAATTGTTTGTACAAATGAAGAACAATTTACAAAAAATAACAAAAGACTTTTAACATCTATCCGTATAGTTAATATTTTGTCGAAAAATTTGCTTTGTCATCAACTCGACACACTCATGAAACATTATAAAACAACTATTACACAAACTATTTAAGACAATAATTAATTAACAATGCGTAACATTATTAACTCTTTGCACTCCTAAACTTTTTTAAGTTTCAGAGGACTGAAATATTTACAATTTTTATTTATTTCGTTCATTCACTTTATTTCAAAATAAAACAAAAAATATGAATTGACAAAAATGTAAAATTTAACTCAAAACTTAACTTCTGAAAAAAATTACACGTCTCAACATAGAGTTGCCAATGTAGTGCAAAGAATTAAACATTTCTTCAGATATTCTTTTTAAAAGCAAAATCAAATACGATCGAAATTATTTAAAAAAATTTTATACCAACTTGCAGAAGATCGCTTAACTCTTCCAGAGTGCTGCAAATTGGTGCGACGCCTTTGATGCACGCTTGCCAACAAGGCAACCGAGCAAGAGTCCTGAGATTATTGAAGGAACAAGAGGAGACGATCGGCTACAGAGATCGCACTCTAAGGAGCGCGCTCCATTATTGCATGGACGCTGGAACCGGAGGTGCCGTCGCCGCGGCGGCACCGGAACTGGTAAACGCACCCGACGCGGAAGGACATACGCCGCTTCATTTGGCTGTTATCGCTGGTGATACACAGTTAGTGGCTGTTTTATTGGCAAACGGTGCTGATGTAAACGCCAAAGACCTGGAAGGACACAGTGTTCTTCACTGGGCTACCGGTACCGTTTCATTTATACTTAATCACTTTATTAACACTAAAACTACCAAAGCGGTCAAAATGACTTATAAACCGGCTTATAATTTTTCATAGAAATTTTATAAATTTATAACGATTCGGTTCGGAGAATTTTTTCCCATCTCTTTTCTCCATCTCTCGTTTAACAAATAAGGCTGAACGTTTATTTAAACATTGCTAGATGAAACCGCTGCGTGAAGATAACGGAAGGAACTTTCGGGACAAACTAATATAATTCATAATAGCAATCGATGAATGGAACACTTGAAGGAACACTTATGACAATTTATTTGCAAACTTTAACCCTTTGCGGACGAGCACTCTTTCGACTCTGGTTCGTGGCAGGTGGAGAATAATTTCTATATGGAACGAGATTATAAATTATCTAAACAATTAGACAGGAAATAAAATAGAAAATAGATAAATAGTCGATAAAACTTCGCATTGGCGTCTCCTATTCGTTTGTCGTTGCAGAGGCGACAATTCGACTTAGGAATCAAATTATAATGTCGTCGCAGCGGCGACATTCGTCCGCAAAGGGTTAATCGTCGGTAGTTCTAGTGTTAAAGATTCCTTTCTCTTGCATTATATATTTTTTAAATACCTATTATTTTGATTTCTTTAGCATTTTAATCGTCGGTAGTTCTAGTGTTAAAGATTTGTTTCTCTTGCATTATATTTTTCTCAAATACGTATTATTATTATTTCTTTAGAATTTTAATCGTCGGTAGTTCTAGTGTTAAACATTCGTTTCTCTTGCATTATATTTTTTTAAACATCTATTATTATTATTCCTTTAGCATTTGAATCGTCGGTAGTTCTAGTGTTAGAGATTCATTTCACTTGCATTATATTTTTCTCAAATACCTATTATTGTTATTTCTTTAATCTTCGGTAGTCCTAGTGTTAAAGATTCCTTTCTCTCGTATTATATTTTTTTTAAATACCTATTATTGTTATTTCTTTAATCGTCGGTAGTTCTAGTGTTAAAGATTCCTTTCCCTTGCATTATATTTTTTTTAAATACCTATTATTTTGATTTCTTTAGAATTTTAATCGTCGGTAGTTCTAGTGTTAAAGATTCCTTTCTCTTGCATTATATTTTTCTCAAATACCTATTATTGTTATTTCTTTAGAATTTTAATCGTCAGTAGTTCTAGTGTTAAAGATTCCTTTCTCTTGCATTATATTTTTTTTAAACAACTATTATTATTTCTCTGACGTAAATAAATACACCTTAATCCTTTGCGGACGACCACTCTTTCGACTCTGATTCGTGGCAGGTGCAGAATAATTTTTACACAGAACAAGATTATAAATTATCTAAACAATTTGACAAAAATTTAACTTCGCATTGGCTTCTCCTATTCATTTATCGTTCCAGAGGCGACAATTCGACATAGGAATCAAATTATAATATCATCGCAGCAGCGACATTCCTCCGCAAAGGGTTAAAAACTGACAAATCAATTTACAGAACGCTCGCGTTATCTCTAAAAGAATTTGATGTCATTAATCAAGTACTGCTTTTCCCGATAAAATTTCTCTCTCCATGCCTCTTCTCTTTACCTTTACTTCTCGCAAAGGCTCCCAACGATACAAAATGGAGCCCAAGCACACCAACATCGTAATCCACGTTTAATATTCAGTTTACAATGTCTACATCTCGCGTGGGGTGGTAATTTTACGGTCGGAAGATACGATCGCGATCAATATTAATCAAGGTATCGTTTAAGTCTGCGGAGGAAGAAAAAAAAAAAGAAAAAAAAGCGAGTGTAAATTGGTGGGTTGCGACGGGCCAGTTTAATTTCCACGATTGAAAGGTCAAATCGCAGCCGACCACGCGCTCGTAACGGTTCCTTAGAAGCTGCGGAAACTGTGAATTATCGGGCGTATCTTTTCCACCGATCTCCGATAAAATAAGAGTGTATTGGTCAGGTAAGGTTAGTGGGTCAGTTCTGGTGACGTCATTCCGGTTCGCCAAGGAACACGCGAGACCCACGCCGAGATAACCCACGAGATTGACCATAGCCGTCCTTGGTGTATTCAAATGACCGGAGATTTATTGCCCTACGCTGCAATTGCCTGCTCTTACATTCGGTCCGTCGGATTTACGGTACGAAAAAGAAACTTGGTATCGGCGAGCCGCATCTGTATAATTCACGAGCGTCTCGAGCCGCGAGGACAGACGCGACGAAAGGAACTTCTCACGAAGTAATAATTCGACCTACTTGTTGGTGTCGTTGGTTTATCGCTTGTAACGTTACTCTTCGTGTTCCGAATACAACACCGATGGTATCTCTCAGTCAATTATCGAAGACATCCAAATCTGTGTTCGAAGGAAGTCTATTCTGGTTACAATTAACTGGCCTATCTTTAACTTTTAATCGCTATGATACGTTTTTTTTTTTTTTTTTTTTTTTTGTTTAGAGAATATCTACCGACCATCGGGTCGGTAATGGAAGTGGTCGAGATCCATTTCTATTTTCTCTCAAGTTTTTGTGTTTTACGATAAAACTTACGTGAAACTTATTTGTCTCGTTGAAGTTTGGGAGGTGCGAATAGGGACACGAGTTTTGATTATTTTTGTTGAAAATATTATATTTTTATAGTGTTCTTTTTATGTTAAGAATTATTCTTTTATGAAGATTGTCGAAGAATGAGTGTATGTTGAAGAGTAGGTTTCAATGGCTGCGTCTTTAGCGGTAGAAATTCCAAGTAACACGAAATTATAATACGATTAAGAGAGAATTTATGTATCTAGCTTCCTGTGTGTACTATCTTTCGAAAAAGAAATTAGAATATAAGAGATTCCAGGGGAGGTTGATATCATTCTATGTTTCCAATTTTTGTAATTTTTGTTTAAATTACTTAGTAGCAAATATACTAAAATATACTTTGGCCCTTTCACTTTATATATTCTGAATGAAAATTTAAATAATTTAAATAATTTAAATAAAAATACAGTTTCTGATCTGGAGAATATCGACGCATCTGTAAAATATCTTGGTGCGACGTTTAATAACTGTTTTCATTAATCAAAATATGTTATTTCAATCTTCTTGGTTATAATTGTAATTTATCTACGTACATACGTCACTGTAATTTATTTTTTAATTAAAACACTATAGAAAGTGAACTGAAAAATGCAAAAGAATCAAAAACCAGATAAATATAAAATAATACTGTTTTACGTGGAAAAATGCAATTTAGCTTGTTACGTTCAGTTTGAGTGTTCAAATAGAACATTACACATCAAACTGGCCACCAAAAAAGGTTAATTGATACGTCACACACAATTTAAGTACGGAAGTGTGACATAGGCGATTTGCTTGTCACGAAAATGTTGAATGAAAGGAAAAAAGACTTAAATTTCCGGTTATACGATGTTAGTCTGAAAATATTAACGTGGCATTTGATACTTCTAGGTGTATCGCATAAAAACTGGTTGTGCTATTGATTTACATTTTTTATTTCAAAAAAAGAAACTGGACGACAATTTGACATTACGTGCAAGCATAACGATGTTTGTCACTTTGCTACACAAAAGTTACTGTATTATTAACTTGACCTTTTCAAAAAAAAAAAAAAAAGTTGCTAACATTAACCGAACCTCGCCAGCGTACGTGTAATCATTTTCATCAATTTATATGCAAAACTAGCTGCGTTATACCCTTGAACTTATTACTTGTTTGTATAAAAAAACGGAGAGAGATTTGTCATTTTTAATTTTTAATTCCCGGTTTTTATCTCGATTATTAAGAAACTGGCAAGTTATTTAAACGCTAACTACTTTAATATGTTAACTTTAAATTTAAATTAATTCAGCACGAAAGTTATTACATAGTTAGCGGTTAGTACTTATTAATTTCAGCTTCACGACTCTGAAATGGATTTTGTTTAGAAAATTCCTCTCACCCTACCTATTTCTCTCTACGAATGTTCCTACATCTCTGAATTTAACTATTTCGTCTTCTATTAACTAACACTACGCATTCGTATCGTCTAAAATTTTCTTTGTCAATTTTAAAATATTTTATACTAACAAAACAAAGGAAATAAACGTAAAAATTAAATACGCTAAATTTGATAAAGGAATATTTAAATGCATAATATTTATACACACAAAACTAAACATCGTTTCGGATGTGATCAGCTCGGATTATTTTATTACGAACGAACCGATCTAAAATTTTTACGTCCGGTATAGTTCAAAGGAAGCTTTAAGGTGATTCCAATAAATTTTTTCTCAACCCTTTTCTTTCAGAACTTTCAAGATCCCCTTTCCTTTTTTTATAGATAAACTTAAAACCTTTCACATCTATTTTTTAGTGTTTATTGAGATCAATTCAACAAGTATCACAACAAATTTATTTTTTCTTTCATCTATTAACCCTGCTACAACCCTCCAGCCATAATTTTCAGAGCAATATAGAAAAGCTGTTGTCAATATACAAATTTCCTTTTCTCAGTTTTGTATTTTTTACTTAACACTACATTTACGGGGATTAATTGGATCATTTTACGGGTATGTTGAACCGTGCTTTTTTTGTAATAACATTAGTTCATTTTATTTGAAATTAATAGGTTTTAGTTAGTACGTTCCTTGCATTTAAATTCTATTTTGAGTGTACATTTTCTACACAGATAATTATTGCACTTCGGCATGAAATCAGAAATCCGTCAAATTGACGGGTTCCGTAAATCTAGTGTTAAATAAGAATGCGCTTAAGTTTAAAATAATTTGAGGGCCGTAGCAGGGTTAAGCTACATCACTTATACATTATAATTTGTAATTGTTGTTTAGTGTGCGGCGAGGCAGAGTGTGTTCGATTGGTACTAGCTGCTGGTGCCCGACCATCGACGCCCGATCTCCGCGGGGGATCTCCTCTTCATTATGCCGCTCAATGTTGCGGAGCAGCCGCGACTGCCGAGCTTGCTGTGCCCAAGAAGGTTGGTTTGAAAGTTCTCCAGACTCTCTTGGAATTTGGTGCCGATGTGAATGCAAAAGACGAGGATGGAAGGCAGCCAATTCTTTGGGCAGCAAGTGCCGGCAGCGTGGAAGCCGTGTTGGCGTTAGCTAGGTAAAGTTTCACTTCGCTTAACCATTCGTTCTTGAACATCGGTATAAAAGTGTACTCCTTTCTTATGTTTCGAAAAATTGAAACATCGCATCAATGAAGCTACGATCCACTATTTCTTAACCGCCTTACAATCACGAGTCACACTCGCGTTGAAAATTAAGATACAAATGCAACAAAGACACGGTGGATTAGTAACAAAGTTTAATTTTAATTTCAACGACAGTTTCAGTTTATAAAATTGAGAATTACCGAATGTATATTACAATATTTTAATATTTATATTTTAATTTTTTGTATTCGCTATTATAGCAATGAATAACTATCGTTAACACGTGTGGTTACTGAAATAATAAAAATGCAAAGGGTTAAAGGAATCGGTGTATCTTAGATTTAATTGACAAAAATATATTAGGTTGGTGCATACGAAATGCCGGATTTTTATTACACGTAAATATTTGTATTCCTGTTTCCACCGTATGACTGTTTATGAGATAACCTTTTATGTAGTTCGGTTGTTTATTATCAGAGTCATATTACGTTCAAAACACTTTTTCCTAAATCGTGCATTGTAGTCACTTTTTAAACATTTACTCCGAGTATAAATTTTCTTGATATTCGTATAATTTTCTAATATGATTATATCACGGTTCAGTTTCCATTCGTTTCGCCATAAGAAACGACGAATGCTTCTAAATACAATAATTAAAATACAGAGCCGGTGGTTCAGCTGCTGCAGGAGCCGCAGACAAGGATGGTTTAACAGCTCTACACTGCGCCGCCTCCAGAGGACACGCTAGATGCGTGGAGGCGTTGGTGAATCTCTGTGGTGCTCACCCTGATCACGTAGACGATAATGGATGTTCGGCTCTACATTACGCTGCCACTCTCGGCCATGCCGATGCTACGGCCTTAATTTTGAAACTGGGAGCTGATCCTAACCGACAGGATCGAAAAGGCAGAACGTAAGTATTGTAAGGCAAGAACGCGATTTTTTAACACTAAACCTACCAAAGCGGTCAAATGACCGTTTCGTAATTTCTTCTCCAAATTTTATAAATCATTAACGGTGCACTTTTGAATATTTTTTTGTGATTTTCCGTAAAATATATGGTCAGAAGATTTGTTTCTCTGGCATTGTGTATTTTTTCAAGTATCTATTATTGTAATTTTTTTGACACAAGCAGGTATAGTTTAATCGTCGGTAGGTTTAGTGTTAACAAGACCGACGATCGCTAGATACAAATGATTTATAGTATTTCAATTCTTCATAGGTGACGGTATTAACACTAGAACTACCGAACAAGTCGAAACGACTGGTTCATAATTTCTCCTAGAAATTTTATAAATTTACTAATTTATTAATGATGTATTTTGGAGGATTTTCCATGATTTTTTGTACATATTTGTACATATTTTTTCAAACACCTATCAGTCTAATTTCTTTGGTATAAATAAGTCTATTTTAATTGCAAGTAGTTCTAGTGTTAAAGTAATAAATAGCTAACGTTAGTATACATAGATAAAAATGAAAAAATATATAAGACAAGGGGTTAATTATTATGTTAGTGTTAATAATAAAAATTATTATTTGTATGGAAAATTATTATTTGTATGGAAAATTATTATTTGTACGGAAAATTATTATTTGTATGGAAAATTATTATTTGTACGGAAAATTATTATTTGTATGGAAAATTATTTTTCGTTCCTCCTGTTCGACGTAACTCTCGGAGAACGTTGTTTCTAGTTTTCTATGGCAGAAATTTCGAAAATAGAAGTTTCATTCGCACGTTGTAGTATTTTTAATTTGATGGATGTGATAAGAGTTGCGATAGGAGTTAATATTTTTACGTTAGAAGCATCTCCATTGAGAACTAAACGTACATGTTGTATCTACGAGGAAATTGATTTGAACGTCACGGTAGTACAACTGGAATTCATAGGTCACAGAGTACATTGACATTATTATCTTGCATATGTATACGATGCTAGATACTCTATGTAGACACTATAGACTGTGTATTATTATCAATACGACTCTGACATAATGTCGGTGTTCCTCTTAGACAGTGGATTGAAAGATAGTGATATGGATATTAGAAGAAACAAAACGTCTCCGTTAATGGTACAGTACGATTAAACTATTTGATTAATTGAAAATAATATTTCTATAATTATGATTATACGCATTCATTTTTTTTATTATTCATTGTATATATTTATTTATTTTTCTATAATTATAATTATATATGTATTCATTTTTTTTATTATTCATTGTATATATTTATTTATTTTTCTATAATTATGATTATATGTATTCATTTTTTTTATTACGCATTGTATATATTTATTTCTTTTTCTATAATTATGATTAGATATATTTGAATGAGTACTTCTCAGCTTTTTGCTTGCGCATTGACTAGAATTACCGACAATTAATTAATTTGTATCAAAGAAATAAAAAATGAAACGTATACGAAAAAATGCACAGTGCAAAGGAGAAATCTTTACACATATTTTCGGTGGAAAATTAGGAAAAAATTCCTAAAAACATAATTCAATAAGAAATCACGAATGGTTCATTTTGACCACTTTAGTCTTAAAATAATCAAATTATAATACACTATATACTCTCAGCTGCCTAATTAGTATAAAATAAACCACAATAAATAACAGAATCTTCAACGATTCATTTATTTCTAATAACATAAGACAAATAAATATTCTAACTCAAACAAAACCAAATTAACCCTCCTACTTTAACCTACCGTAACACAACGTGTAACTTTTCTATTTTAAACTTTATAAGAATTAAATTCCTTCTATTTTTATACACGATTCAGAATACAACAAAAACCAATCATTAATCACATTTATCAAAACCATACGTAATTATAACAATTATTACTCAAAAAATAATTGTATAATAATTACTACATATTACATTACTATAATTATTATACAATTATCAATAATTATTATACAATTATTATATTATTAATAGAAGGTTAAAAAAAATTATAGATTAATTCATTTAAAAAACAAATTCAGCATAAATATAAAAACCCCCAATTATTGATCACAAAATACAAAGAAAGAAAAAAAAATATATTTAACATTGTATTTATATTTATATTTATATTTATTTATTTTAATTTATATTATATTTATATTTAACAGACCAGCACTTTGCGCAGCGGCCAAGGGTCAACTGGAAACCCTAAAGATTCTTGCTCAGCACGGTGGTTCGCTTTACGCGAGGACTGTTCGAGGTACCGGTGTCGCCCACGAAGCCGTAGCTTCCGGTAGGATCGAACTGATCAAATGGTTGGCGAAGAAACGTCCGAGCACTTTGGACGTGGCCACGCACGATGGCAAGACACCGTTGCACGTGGCCGCTCTACACGGACATTTGGACGTGTGCAAAGTCCTTCTTGACAATAGCGCGAGGATCAATGCAGTGCTTCGAACCAGCAAAGGAAATCTTATGACAGCTTTGGACGCGGCGCTATACAGGGGACACAGGGACTGTGCAAAATTGATCCAAATGCACGGTGGTACCACGGCACAGCAACTAAGGATTCAAAGAACTGTACCGAATAAAGGTCAGGTTAGGTATACACATATTTGCAATGTTTTTCCAATTGTAGTTTGGTAATCGAGACTGATTAACAGGGTTGACGGCCACGCCGAAATCACATGTTTTGCTCGGAACGCCATACCGGCAGATAGAAGATTCGATAAAAATGAATCTCTCATTTTTGATCTTCTAATAAAAATTTTTAATCGTCGAATAGTGCACACTTTATTTCAAAGTATTTTCTAATAGCGGTAATAATGTTCAAAATTCATTAACTATCAATTTTGATTTAATTTTTACAATCATAAACATTTGAAGCACTCTGGTCACAGATGATCACCGTGGCGCTACAGGAGAAACAATTAATCTCTCATTCTTGATCTTCTAATAAAAATTTTTAATCGTCGAATAGTGGACACTTTATTTCAAAGTATTTTCTAATAGGGATAATGATGTTCAGAATTCATTAACTATCAATCTTCATTTAATTGTATAATAGTGTAATAAATTAAATAGTGTAACTAAATAGTGTAATAAATAGTGTAATAATTTTAATGATTTCAAAAATTTTAACGATTCGATCAATTTTTATTTCAAGCTGTTTGCCAAAATTTCAGATTTAGATTTTTATAGATTTTTAATTTTCTACCGAAATGATTTCAGTATTCGCAGCGAAACTTCGAATGAGGCACATGGATAGCAGTACCGATACAGAGAGCAGTCCACGTAGACGTGGTCGTAGCTACAAACTTCCGGATTTATACTACGAGGAACAGTGGATTGAGAAGAGAACGAGACGAAGAGGAAATATGAGAAAATTGGCTCGTCAGGATAGCCGGAGTTTCAGCGAGGAAGAAGTTAGATTGTCGAAGACGTCTTCGAAAAAAGATCAAAGGAGAGCTCGAAGTGAATCAGCGCGGTAAGAATTTTCCTAATTTGATTATTTTAATATACTGAAATTCATTAAATCCCAATTTTTTATTTTTCTTTCTGACGAAAAAGAAAAATTTAAACATTTAAGCATTTAAATATCTAAATTTCTTTAACTTTTTAAATTATAATTCTCATATCGAATAATTAAGACTCTCCCTTGACCGACCGTAATTTTAATCATGCTATCAACTCAAAAACTCAATTTTATTTATTGTAATATTTAAATAGTAATTGTGACAAATTCCTTTCTATTTATATATATATATATATATGTCAGTGATAATATAAAATTGTCACACATTTAAATAACGATAGAAGATCGATATTATCACCGTTATTATCGACATACGAACGAACGTTGTCAGAAGATGTCGTTATTTTGAATCCGTTTTTATTTACCTTTTGTTTTCCTTTTTTGTTGTACAAGAGTTAGTCTTAGTTTGACCGTCGAGCACGCGTCACCTCATATGTATGTGTTAAATATACGTTTCCTTAATTTGAACGTTTACAATTATTCTAAAAAACCCATGGAATAAAAAAAAAAACAAAATAAATTAATATAAATGAAAAATTTGTTAATTGTTACAGATACGAGGAAGACGACACTGATCGAAAGTTAAGAAGAAAAAGAAGCAAGAAACGGTCAACGAAGTCCAGGCACGATTCGAGCGAATCGTCCGTGGAATCAGACAGCTACGAGCGCGGTGAAGATTCCTCGAAGCAAAAATTCGATTCCAGAAAGGAAGAAAGTAAAACGGACAAGAGCAACGGGACGGAAGACAGGGATGATTACAAAAGAGACAACGACGACGACGAAAGCGTAAGCGACGACAGTTTAGAAGTAGTAGTTGTACGAAAATCTTTGCAAAAGAAATCCGAGAAGGTTGTGTCTGGAAGAAGATCAAAGACGCCCAGGGAAAGTTCGAAAGAAACAAAGTTCACTAAAACGCACAGGAGCACTAAAAGAAAATTAAAATCCAACAGGTCGAAAGCTTCAGACAATGGTGAGAGCACAACCGATCGAATGCAGTCGTTCGACAAAGAACAAGGACCAAAGGACGCTACGTTTCACGGTCAAGAAACACCAAGAACATCGATAGACGAAGAGAATCACGAGAAAATAATCGAAAGTCGATATCGCAGAGACGTGACCGACAGCACTAGCCAAGAAACGGTCGAACGCGTCGTCGTGACAGCCATGGTTCACAAGGATCAAGGTCCTGATACCCCGAAATCCATAGTGGAAACCTCGAAGGAAGTTACCTTCGACGACAGATTGAGAACAGAGGTGATCGAAGTGGAGGAAATCTCAAAGGATGCAAGCTCTGGTGCCAACAAGGTGGATATTTTGGCGCAAAGCGACGAATCGTGCAGCAATCTTGTGCAAAAGGCGGTCAGTCTGAAGAAAGGCGTGGAAGAAATGAGGCAACAAATGGCGCACGAGAAGACCCAACGGGAAGATTCGAGGCAGAGCCGAGAGGACAGCGATGGAAAACGTAAGACTCAAGAACGGGATAAAGAAGGTGGAAAAGAAAATGAAGATGCGAGTGGTGCAAAGAATTATCGCGATGGAAAAAGCGAGACGATCGTTGTTAAGGAAAAGGAGGACGAAGAAGGGAAGAAAGATGAAAGTGAAAACGGTAAGACTTTACACAGAATAGTAATAAATGGACGGTGTTATTAGTGTCGAGACTTTTGGGCGTAAGCTGTGTTCTCATGGAAGAAAAATTCCTACGTTTTGCAAATATTGGAGACTCTTCTTCTATAATATTCTATAATATTTTTCTTCCACAAGAACACGACTTACACTCGGAAGCCTTAACAATAGTAACTGTGTAATACCGGACCGTGAAAGTTTCAAATCTTTGAATATCCGATGCGAATCAACTCTCCAAAGTGTTAATTAAAATCGTTTCTATTCGTCGCGTATTGGAATAATTATTTTCATTTAAAGAAAGTTTTCTGTCAATTTTCTGTCAATTTTCTGTAGAGTCCTCTTTCCAGGCAGGTTAGACGCACACGAGACAACCGAGTTGGGAAGTACCACGTTGGATTCTCAGGAGTATCAACGACGACAGAGTCAACAGGACGACGGGCTCGTTTCCAAGTCCGAAGGAACGTCGTCCGAATCGAAGCACTACGCGAACCTCGACAAAGAAAGTCGGGACGAGAAAACGGACGGGTCTGAACACACTTTCAAGGAAGACGAGGAATCGGGCAAGACGAGCAAGTCTGAGAGTCCGATCAGCGAGAAACGCGCGCAAAAAGAAAACGGTACACCGAGAACAGCTGTAGAGGACGTTCCGCCATCGGAAGAAGAAAAAACGTCATCGCCGGAGGAAGTGAAAAGTAAATCGAAAGCTAAACCAGGAACCGCTAGCAGGAGGCCATCGATCGACGAGAGGAGGTCAAAATCCTCGTCTTCGAGACAGTCGGATGAAAGTCCGAAGAAAAGTGGAGGAAGCCACAAAAGGAGAGAATTCAGCAAGAAACGAGAATCTTCTAAGAAAAAGGCACCCGTGAAATCGTCGACGGAGAAAACGAACAAAGAGCTCGCAGAGAAGACATCGATGGAGCAAAAAGCTGACGAACGTGTTCGCGAGAGCTTACAAACGAAAGAAGCAACGACTACGTTAATAGAAAGCTCGAGCAAGGAATCGCAGGACGAGAAAGAGCAAGTAGACTCTGCTCGCGGGAAATCGGTCGATTTTTCATCGTCCAAAGACTCCGCGTTGATGGAAGAGGCAGAAGAAAGATCGTTGAGCGCCGATACACCGACTGCTACGAAAAGAAAGATGTCCAACCAGGAAGAAGCTGTTGAAGACTCGTCACTGGAAAAGATTAATTTGGAGGACGAAAAAGAGGAAGACGAGGCAAAGAAAGTGAAGAAACGTCCGGTCGAAGAAGCGCTGACGACAGGTGAGTATTGAAATCGTAACACGAGTGTCTTTATGTTATTTCACGTGCTTTTAGAAGAGGAAAGCTTTCGATATATCGACGAAAGTTCCTCGAGTTCACCGAAATCGGCACAAACCAGACGCTCGAGACCGTCGACGGGAAAGATTAGAAAGACTGGACGATCTGCATCCCGATCGTCGGCGAAAAAATGTTTGTTCGAAAGTTCAGAGGAACGTTCTCCAGACAGGAGCGCGATAATTGCGGTGATCGAGAGTCCAGAGTGGGACGAAGAGGACGAGGAGATCGATAAGGAGATCAGAGACGCGATCGGGGAGGACGCGGAACACGAGACGGAGCCTGAAGAGGACAACGAAATGGGTGTCGTGAGAGTGTTGCCAAGCACAAGCGAGGAAGAAACGTCTCGAGCTGGTCCTGACGTTTGCAGGACTTCAGCGACCGATTCGTTGCCACAAGTAAATTATTTTTTAAAGTAATATAATTTGGGATAATTTTAAGTTTGATACTATTCTTTTTGAAATATGTTATTGAATGCTAATATTTATTTAACACGTTGAACGCCCAGCGTAAATCGGTGGAGTTTCTCCCGGGGCCCAAATCCGGGAGTGTAAACAGCGCGATAAGGAAGAGCGATACAATGCAATGCGTCGTATAAATATTACCACAGTTTATTTTTTTGAAAGAGTATTAGAAGATAACTTTGTAGAAGGTGCTTACAAAGTATAAAGAGCCTCGAAGTGGGGAATGCGATCAGCGTTCCGGAAAAAATTTACTACCTCAGTCTTACCATTCCCANATAACCACAGTTTATTTTTTTGAAAGAGTATTAGAAGATAACTTTGTACATAGAAGGTGCTTACAAAGTATAAAGAGCCTCGAAGTGGGGAATGCGATCAGCGTTCCGGAAAAAATTTACTACCTCAGTCTTACCATTCCCACATTATTATTTAATAAACCAAATAATTCCTACGCGCCAGAGTTCGATTATTCTGACAAAGACTTCCGAAAGTGTTAGTGTCTTCCGTTCTTCCGTTTTACTTCCGTTTTACTTTCCGTTTGACTCTCTCTCTCTCCGTTTTGTCTCTCTCTCTTGCCCCTTGCATTGGCTTCCGGGTACTGTAGGCGCCAATTGGCGTCCAAATCAAATTTCGCTTGTTTCGCTCGTTTTAAAATTTTTCAGTATTTTGAATATTTTAATATACTTCCTCAGAAATGCATGTCTAACGAAAAATTTTGCCGTACCCAGTGGACGTCGCGAGTGAATTCGTAGTCAAAATTTGCCGTAGTCAAAGGGTTAAAGGATGTAATAGACTTCGGAGAAATGAAAATAGTTAAGTAACGGAACTTACTTTCAGAAATATATTATTGTCAATTATTGTTAAATTCATAAACGACGAAAGGAGACATACATCTTCGGAAAAGATTACCAGAGAACGTACAAATTAAATGTATCACTTATGGAATGATTTAAACTGAAAATTTGTCGAATCGAGAAATCGAAACTTGAAGTTAGAGAATTTTTATTTGAAGTGAAAGTTAAAATTATTTCAAAATGAGAATATTAAAAATTATAATTTCTAGTTTTTTTAAAATTTCTTTGGCTTCTTCAATAACCCCTTTAATTAAGAACTTTAATAAATTTCAGTATTTTACAACATATTTCATGTGTCACGCAGAAGAATTAATTTTTAACATCGAAACAGTGCTTCTCGAATGTTTCCAAAATATTTCTTTCTCGCAATATTGAATGATTATTTTCCTATTTCTTTCATCTAGGTGCAATCGAGTACTCGCGCTCGTTTAACACGAATTCAGAGCCCTCAGGAGAGCAGGACCAGTCGATTGCAAGGAAAACAGCGTCGCGATAGCGGTGGCAGGGACAGCGGCATCGAACCTAGTCCCAGAGTGTCGAGAATACCAAGAAGAAGAATCATGAAATGTTGTCCAAACACGGACAAACAGCAAACGCTTAACCTGGACACTATAACGAGGGACGTGCAGATCAGTTTGCGACGATATCATCTTGAGAGAAAGATATTTTTCCAGTTAATGGAACTTAAGAGATTACAGATACGCCATGGCAGAGCGAATGAACAAGTTTTGGTTAAAAGACAGGTAATAACTTTGTCTACTTCAGAGCAAAATACGCAAAATACTGTTATTTACTTTATTTATTATAATTATATTAGTAAACTGTACTATAATGTATCCTTTTTTTAGGTAGATGCTTTTCACAAAGCAGGAATGACTGGACCGACTCTTGGCGTGGCGAAATACGATCAACCCTTAACGTTCAGGTTGTTGTTTTTTTTAAACGAAGCAAAAGAAATATATATTTAACGCTAGAACTATTAAAACTGTTAAATGACTGGTTCGTAATTTCTCATAGAAGTCGTATAAATTTTTAACGGTGCATTTTTTAGTATTTTTCGTTATTTTTTGTAAAATGTATGGTTAATACTGAAACTACAAAATGATCAAAGTAAAGAATTCATATTTAAAAAAGAGATTTTGTGAATAAACCGTGGTACATTTTTGAGGATTTTCCGTGAGTTTTTATAAAAAATATGGATAGAGATTTGTCTCACTCGCAGTATGTATTTTTTTATACATCTTTCATTCTTATTTCTCCGATGTAAATAAATGTACTGTAATCGTCGGTAGTTTCTAATGGTAAAAATTCGTTTCTCTTGTATTATATTTTTTTTAAACATCTATTATTATTTATTTGACGTAAATAGATACACTTTAATCGTCGGTAGTTGTAGTGTTAAAGATTCGTTTCTCTTGCATTATATTTTTCTCAAATACCTATTATTGTTATTTCTTTAGAATTTTAATCGTCGGTAGTTCCAGTGTTAAAGATTTGTTTCTCTTACATTATATTTTTCTCAAATACCTATTATTGTTATTTCTTTAGAATTTTAATCGTCGGTAGTTCCAGTGTTAAAGATTCGTTTCTCTTGCATTATATTTTTTTTAAATACCTATTGTTATTATTTTTTTAGAATTTCAATCGTCGGTAGTTCTAGCGTTAAAGATTCATTTCTCTTGCATTATATTTTTTTCAAATACCTATTACTGTTATTTTTTTTAATACGAATAGTTATACTTTGACTGTCGGTAATTTTGCTATTAAAAGTTCATTAATGAGAATAATATTTCCTATTAGGCACTTCGAGGCATTCTTGTACGACCAACTTAGGAAGCTTCAGAAGAGGCCAGCAACCCCAGATTTCTGCACGGAAGCGAAACAATGTACCCAGAAAACTCATCGCTGTCACCACGCCACAAGTGCCTACACATCTTTCCCTGTGTACACGTATCGTACGTTGTTACAGTACATTATTGTAGGAAATAAGCTTCAGAATTCCATTTTAGACGCGTACACATAAAATACACCCCTATTATTCAGTTTCAATCATCCACGATTGACAAATTGCACTCCAATGTAGGTAATCTATCTCCAATAAGTCTGCATAATCTTGTGAATTTGACACGTGTCAGAAAGTCTTGCAGAAATTATATTACAATAAAACTAAGTAACCAATTTGATTGAAATTTCGCGTACAATCTCGTGTAATAAATCAAATATCAATTCGTAATCGCAGACATCAATTTTAATAATACAATAACATATATGCGGTCTCAGAGACTTCATCGGCTAAGAAATAGATAATTCTTTCACGAGATGTTATATACTCAGAAATATCGAGAACTATTTTGAGACACTGTATAACAATTATTCAAAGTTCAAAAATTTCGTAACATAATTATCTTCATGTTTAACCCTTTGCGGTCGTATGTCTACTCTCAGCCATCGACGTAAAGAATCACTATGATCATATACTGTACCATCTCAAAACGATTCTTTACAATTTTTGTTTCAACATAACGGAAGTATTCTGTATCATTTTATCGCATGAATTTCCTTAAAGAAAACAACGTATAATCAACACACGTCGAGCAAAAATTAATCTCAACTAGACCCGCACTTTAACCCTTTGACTTACCATTTCTTCAATCTCCATGCATATTAACACTAGGTTTACGGACATCGATCGGCTCATTTTGATGGGTACATTGAAATACAAATTCTTTGTAAAATCATTAGTTCAGTTTACTTCAAATTAATAGATTTCTATTAGCAGAGATATATTTATTCGTATATATAAATTCTATTCTGTGTTTAAATTTTCCGCATTCGTGATTGTTAAACTTAAGCACGAAATCTGAACTGAGTAAAATCGACGGGTTCCGTAAATCTAGTGTTAACAATAGTTATTCGCGCCTTTGACACTCCGTCAAACGCAAAGTATCGAAATATTACATGTATTTTCTATTTGCTAATTTTCAATTCTTGTAAATTTAAATTACAGTTAAAGTTGAAATTGAACTTTATCATAAGCATTGTGTCTTTTTATTGTATTTTGACTAGAATCGGTTATAGGGCAAAGGGTTAAATAAATACTACCGCTAAGGGTTAATGATCCTGAAATGGAATACTGAATGCAAGAATTCAATCCGGACGATTTTCAAAGGGAATCAGTTTCCCTATTGTGATTATAGATTATAATTGCAGTAGGTGGAGGAGGCCAAGAACAGGCGGATCTTCTTCCGAAGATAGAAAGCCGTGGAAAGGGACAGATGACGGTAAAATTTAGTTGAATACAATTTAGATTATTATGCAAACGGTGTGTGAACGTCTAAAATTATGAAAGCTTAGTTTTACACCTTGCTTTGCGCTCGAAATGTATTTAATTTATTTATATTAATTTTATATCTACATACATTTATACGAAATGTGAGAGTCGCTTTGAAGTACAGGTAGCCCTCCTACAACACGGCATCTTGTAACACAGTTTCGCTGTAACACGATTCATAAATTGCAGGAACCCTCCTACAACACGGTTTAGCTATAACACGATAAGAAAATTGGAAAAACCTTCGTACAACACTGTATGTACTTCTATAGCCGCGGCGAGGCTTGCCGTCTTAACACTAAACCTACCGACGATTAAACTATACCTGCTTGTGTCAAAGAAATTAGAATAATAGATACTTGGAAAAATACACAATGCTAGAGAAACAAATCTTTGACCATATATTTTACGGAAAATCACAAAAAAATATTCAAAAGTGCACGGTTAATAATTTATAAAATTCGGAGAAGAAATTACGAAACGGTCATTTGACCGCTTTGGTAGGTTTAGTGTTAAAGATACAGTTTTGCGGAAAGTATTTCTTTTTATCTCCGTGGTCTGAAAACAAAAGTGTCTCACGCTTGTACATACATTTATATTGATAAATAATAAAAATTGATTATATTGATAATTAATAAAAATTAAGTTGCTTATATGGAATTAAAAAAAAAAATGTTTGTTTTTAATAATTTTTCGGAACGTAACCACCCTTTTTGTACTGGCTCTGGGTCTCGTACAACATGGTTTCACGCAACACGGCATTTTCTAGGAACCAATCTACCGTGTTATAGGAGGGTTACCTGTATTTATTTATTAAAAAATAATGCAAATAGTTCATGGAACTATCACAGAAGTCTATGAGAACGTATATTAAATTTTGATTTCATTGTTTGTTCAAGGTGGAAGTAACGCATGGAGAAGAGAAGCAAATAATAGCTCTTCCAGCTGAAAGACTGGATCGTACAAAAAAATATTATGTAACGTTCACTGTCAAAGGAGAAGCGCAACACGAAACAGAAAAGCCCAAATCGTCGATCGGTGTTCAAAGGAATACCAAAAGCGTTTAAGAAAAAAAGTCTTCAATTATGTATCCGTTGCGCTTTCCTGTTTCGACGATTAATATTATTCCTATCGGAAGCAATACCGTTTCTATACTTTTCTACGCGATCTTTTATTCCTTCGTTGTAACCGTAAAGATTGATCGACGTAACCGAAGCCGTATCAAATTAGATTTTCTACGACTTTACAAATTAGTTTCGCGGGAGACATTGATTTTCTTATTTTTCAAATAATAAATTCATCGAAGATTCTATAAAACTGCCAGAGAAAAAAAAATATTCATGTATAAATTTGTACGACGTATTAAATGCAAATAATGTTCCATGTAAATTCCATTAACTTCGCTGTAAAAATGTTAAATAGTATAAAAAAGTGTAAAATTGTATAACGAATTACATCGTAATGTTTTATGCATGAATTCTCAACTCTTTATGAAATAAGATAATCGCATTGACTAATAAGATTCAATTATAAAATCGCGAAAAATGAAGCAAATTTTTGTATAATAATTTAGATTAATCCAAACTTCATTCACGATCTTTTAACGTCACTTGTATGCTGCATAAATTATTTTTCATAAATGCTGATCGAAGAAATACGAATTTATTCTACGTGTACAATAATAAAAAAAGAAAAAAAAAAATATTTCGTTCTTGCAAAAGCAGGGACCACAATCGCGATTAACGCAATACATTTTCTGTATATTTGTGTAAAGGGAGCTGCTAATATGTAATTCTGTGTAAAATAAAACAAAAGTTACGAATCGTATAACCTAAACTACCCTGCCCTACATTCACGTGTTCGAAATCAATAAAATGTTATCGGATTGATCATAACAAACTCGATGATAAATAGCTCGTGTGATGATCTTTCCAAAGATATGTAAAATTACATTTTACAACTATTATTAAAACCGAGATATATTCTTTATCGCGACACCGAAAACAATTGAGCATTACTAAACGCGTGACACGAAAATACAAACATAAAATATATTTATAATTCCTCTTTAAAACTACGAACAACCCTTACACACAACTCCTTCCTTACTTCCTTCAATTATTAAAAAAAAAGAGAAAAAAAAAACTTCAAACATTGTTCCAATATTACACCAAAAACATATAACTACACTATCCTTTAACATTACAACTAACGGCGATTAAAATAGACTTATTTGTACCAAAGAAATCAAAGTGATAAGTATTTTGAAAAATACCTTATTTAGGTATTTAGAAAAATAAAATAGATAGATATTTAGAAAAATAAAATATATAAATATTTAGAAAAATAAAATAAATGGGTATTTAGAAAAATAAAATAGAGAGGTATTTAGAAAAATAAAATAGATAGATATTTAGAAAAATAAAGTAGATAGGTCTTTAAAAAAATAAAATAGATAGGTATTTAGAAAAATAAAAATAGAGATGTATTTAGAAAAATAAAATAGATAGATATTTAGAAAAATAAAATAGAGAGGTATTTAGAAAAATAAAAATAGAGATGTATTTAGAAAAATAAAATAGATAGATATTTAGAAAAATAAAGTAGATAGGTATTTAAAAAAATAAAATAGATAGGTATTTAGAAAAATAAAAATAGAGATGTATTTAGAAAAATAAAATAGATAGGTATTTAGGAAAATACCTATAATAACGGTAACAATTTTTTGCGCATATTCTTTACAAAAAATCACAGAAAATCCCCGAAAATTAATTATTCTAAATTTCCAAAATTTCTATAAGAAATTACGAACCGGTAATTTTGGATCGATAGCTCTACTGCTAATTTGCGCGTATAAAATTAACATCAACTTGCTCTCGCACGTAAGATAATCGTACTTAGCTAAATGCCATAAGATAACAACACATGCAGTCAAGCGACTATAATTAATCACAAAGTTCCTTTCTACGTCATCATGTAGATCAGCGATTCTCAACCATTACTACTCAAAACACATCTAAATAATACCACAGCGCTACAACATACATTTTTACAACATACAGTATTAAAATTCGATTCCAATGTTAACGAGTACCTCTTCCCTAAGCAACAATCTAATATTCTGCTAGAAACGAGATAAAAATATACAACGATAATATAATTAAATGTACAATTTCTCCTAAGTTTCCAGCAGTACTAAGGTTCTCGAATCTCGATTTTAGCTGTACCGAATTTATGAACAAAATTGAGAATCGTTGATAAAGTTCCTTCGATGCGAAAAAGAATATTGGCTTCGCGTAAGGGTGCTGTCATTAGGCTGTTGTATTATAAACGAATTGACAAACTCAGTTATTTCCGACTCGGCCAGCGAGTCGTACGGATTATCGATCAGGCCCGATGACGTAGTTAAACAAATGGTCGAACGCCTAATCGGTTTGATTCACTGGTGAAACGTGCCGCTGCCAGTAATACAGCTGCCACACGGTGCTCTTGTCAATAATGCCGACACCTCAGACACGGTCAACGAGAGTCGGACCAAGGTTCCCAGCTATGCGTCTTGAATATTCCATGAAACAGACGAGATACCTGTGAGAAGCCTTCGCATGGACAAATGGCTCCAAGATAGGAAGCTTTGGCTTTTCGGTAGCACGCTACCTTTGCTACCAAGAAGGTAAACATTCCTACTTTTTCACGCGTTTCTATTTTTTTACCACCATGTAATTAATATTTTATATTAGATTGTCCCGAAAGTTCCTTCCGTTATCTTCACGCAATGCTTTCCTCTAGCAATGTTTAAATAAAATTTCAGCCTTATTCGTTAAACGAGAGAAGGAGAGAAAAAATAGCGGAAAATGAATCGTGTATAAAATAATAATATATCGTAAAATATAAAATATAAAATAAATATGAAATGTAAAATATAAAATATAAAATAAATATAAAATGTAAAATATAAAATATAAAATATAAAATAAAAATATGTATCCATTGCTTATTAATAAAACGAAAGAAACTTTGGGGACAACCTAATATAATCACAATTGTAAAACGAACGTAAAAAAGTGTTCTAATATGGAAAAAAATTTATATCCTTCGTGAAGTGTCTTTGAAACTGATCATTTATTTATTTCTTGAGACGAAGATGATTTTGTGTAGCGTAGAACCTGTTAACTGTTAAATGGAATTCTCTTTTATATCTAAAATTTTTTTAGTGTTTTTATTTTTATCGGTGATATTGTATTTTTGAGAAGTGTTGAAAATTCTGAGTTGTTTTAGAATGTTGATCTTTCTAACCTTAGTGTGATGGTGAAATCTTGTGTCTTTTTTGAAATTAAAATATAATAGCGTGGAATTTTTGTTTCGTGGTTTATTTAGTTGATAGATGTTGAATAGGTAAATACTTTTAGCTTGAGTAATTCTTTTTTTTGTTATATATTTTCCTTGATTATTGCTGGTGAGATATATCCACTTTCATTTTGATAAGGGATGATATTAAAATATAAGTGAAGAATACTGTGGCCGGAGTATGAAGACATTCTTTCTGGAATGACTTTGACATTGAATCGAATCGATCGATATTTGTTACATAGTTTCAACACGCAGAACACGTTATATGCATTAAACGTTGTGGGTGGCTATTAAGTGTGAGTGATTTATCAACAGAAAACTAAACTTCTGGTATGTACAATGTGTAACTTTCAAAGTGAAATAATTTTATTAGCGGAGCGTAGCAGTTTTCGCGTAAACCTTTAGTTTTTAATTCCTAGAACGAATTATGTGCTGAAACGTTAACTGGCAGTGTTCGTTTGTTTTTACAAATGAATATAAATTGTTACAACTATTAGGAAATAACAATAGGTATTTAATTAAAAACAGTGATACTAAAAATAATTTCAAAAGAATTAAATTTAAAATACAATTTACAGGTTGGTTCAGACAACCAATAAAAAATAGAGAAGAAATAAATAAAAAAAAAAAATTTGAAATAGAATACTATCAGATTTAATAAATTTTTATTATCGTTCGGTCATTCCTAATTAGATTTTCTTAAATAATTATTATTCTTTTCGTAACTATACTGATATCCGTATTAGATATAATTATACCTATTTCTGTACCATTTATTATTTATATTTCAATTATTACTATTTAACCTAACTTAACTATTTCGCTACGGTGCTCTCAGAATTAAAAGAGCTCTTGGTATACTAATCGATACAGTTTCTGTCGATATAATAAAAATACACGTAGTAAAATTTAAATGTATTGTTTAATGAACGATGGTAGATCATATGTAAATGAAAATATAAATAATTATACGGTACAGAAAACGTCTATGCACGCTTTTATCAAATGATTGCTTCATTTTTAAAGGCGTGTATATACGCTCTTCGTAGGGAAATTAATATATTATATATTCATAATAAGTAATATTTTATGATATTTAATTCTATAATATAATCTTTATATAAAAAAGTATAATATAAAAAAATTTTTATATTGTTTACTTTTTTATATTATCGACATTTCACGAATACCAATATTACGAATATTTCACGAGATATTTTTCTATTTTTTATTATAAATCCAATAAGAAATTAATTTCAGGTAAATATTTCGTTTTAAATATTTTATAATTCTACGAATAAAATCGAGCATTCTCTTCTAACATTTTTTACGGTCCTATTTTCTAATTAAATCGTTCGTGTTACTCAAACGTTGTTTAAATCCATCCCTCTACGAACAATAAAATATTGAAAACGTCCATTATTACATTATTAAGTTACAAATATTCTATCTACGTAATAAATCGCCTATTCACGAAAGCAATCGATAAACACAATCTGTTTCGGGCACAAAACCGTCTTTCCGTGTCGCTGGCGAAATTGGCAAAGTTCGGTAAACTCGTAGGAAGGTTGCATAAGTTCCGTCGCTTCGTCTTTGTACTAAAAAAACAATGTAACCCGTTTCACGGTCGTCATTTAAACATAGAAAATACGGTAGCTTGATATTGATTGTCAATAATCAAGAGTTCAACAACAACGTAAAGTAGCGTTTCAGCACGTTTAGTAGTACTCGGAATGTTCAACGACAAGGGTGTTTCAGCGTCGAAATTCCATGAACACCATTCTTGGATTTCTGTACGTATAATTAACCAACGTATCCGTTAAATCCACGAAACGACTAATAAAATGTGCTCGAATCGTTCGTAAACACTTTCGCTCCATCAAACCTTTGCAACACGAGAAAAAAAGAATTTATATTTCCACGATTCTGTGCGCAAGAATCTTCGTTTCGCGTTAACCCTTCGCCCTATAACCACGAGTCACAGTCGTGGCGACGAC